>OAMR01000299.1:425881-489806 GCA_900205405.1 Echinochloa crus-galli
AGATAGGTCTCGCGAAATAATTCAATGTTGTGAAGTTAGTTTTGTAAACTATTTTATTTAATACCCTTAATTATTAGTCAAATAGGGTGGAAAACTTTTCCACCTCCAAAGAAACACGGCTCTAAAGAGGGGTCATGCTAGACTGGATTGGATGAAGGGACGACGTGGGCTGGTGGTCGGATTGCAACTTTATTAATAGCAGCACATGCGGATTAACGAGAGAGATGGAGAGAAATAGAGTATTAGACCGGATGATTATAAGTAACACATGAAGGCTTCGTTGCTTGCTTGTTTATTTGGGGCTTTGGACGTGAAAGGTAAAAGCAGGATTAAAATACGGTTTGGAATCTAATCGCATTTTGAAATGAAATTCGTTTTCCAAACAAAATACAATGCAAGACTGAATGCAACAACCCACGCGCTATTTGATTTATAAAAATTAGAAAAGTATTTTCTCTATCTAATTAGATCAAATTAAATGTTGGAAATTTTATACAAATAATGAAATCATTTGTTATCTGATTCACAACCTAAAATAGTAGTTTTGGGGTGTGACATACTCCCTCCATTTTAAATTATAGTTCATTTAACATTTTTGACTCTCGACCCCTCATCTTATTCCAATTTTTGTGAAAATTATCATATTTTTTGTAGTGGCTTGCTTTACTAATAAAAAATCTTTAAAAATGTCTTAAATTTGACTATATTTTTATAATTTTTTTGAATTAGATGAGCAGCCAAACTTGTGGTAAAAAAGTCAAATGACCTATATTTTGGAACAGAGGTAGTATAACCTAGCATGAGCATGCCAACTCATGTCATCCACTTGTGGAAAACAACTGAGGGAAGCAGACATTCAGAGCTTGTCTTTACCCACCGGCCTCTATGGCCTCGTTCTCAGAGCTGTGGCGGTAGCCAAGGGGGATGATACGGGAATCGCCTGAATTGGAACTCATCCTTTTGATTCTGTCGGTTTAGGGCTCGATCAAGAAGAGGTCATGGAGGAGAAGCCACCGACGACAGATCTATTGCTGGGCGATGACCACATGGGAAGCCGTCAGGTGCTGGGGAGGAATCGATTGAAGAGGCAAGACATAAAGGAATAAAGAGTGCCGCTAACCTTCTCGATGCTTCGGCAGCAAGCGGCGTCAAGAACCGGAGGTGTGTGGATGGGGGCGCTGGTAAGGCGAAGGGTGGAGGGGAGGCAAGCACAATCAGCGGAAGGGGCGCGCAAGTAGGCGGCATTGATGTTGAAGAGGCTAAGTCGAGGCTTAGCGTAATACCTGAAACTACGAGGCAGCACAGAAGGGAGGCTCGCAAGGTTGGCGATGAGGTGGAGTCCGCGACATGGCACGAGTTGGGCGGAGTGGAAGGCGACGACTGATGCACTACGCAGTGGCGGATCCAGCTTTTGAGCATAGGGTGGTCGCTTCAAAAAAAATTTCTTATACTATTCGGTAAACCATTTACAATTCGACAAAACCATATTATAATTTTAATAAAATAACATCAAATCTTAATATAAATTGTTCAAATGTAATAGAAATACCCCTTTTTTACATAAAAGATATATATAATGTATGTATGACGGACGGGCCACAGGGTGGTCGATGGACCACCCTGACCACCCTGTGGATCCGCCCCTGGCACTACGCAGCAGGCATAAAGGGAGCGACAGCCCAACGTAGGGAGGCACGTGTGGTGGGGCTGGTGAAGTGGATGAGATCCTCCCCGTGTGGGTTTGTGAATGCTCCGAGCGCCCAAGTTGTAGCTTAATGGCTCTCCCATCGCTAAAGCGCTAGCACTACGGGAGGCAGTAGAGTTGTCGAGAGGCACTCGATAAAGTCTTTGCCTAGTGCCACCCTCGACATAGAGCACTCAGCAAAGCCAGTGATGGTAAAGAGGTCTTTGTCGAGTGCTTTTTATTGGGCACTCGGCAAACAATGTTTGAAGAAAATAAAACAACATTCATCAGAGCACCGCCGCCCGAGGGCTCCTGTTGCTGCCGCACGCGCTCGTGCTCGTGCAGCGCCCGCGCTGCCCTCCGCCCACGCCGCGTCCGTGCCCATCACCCGGCCACGCCGCGCGCCTAAGCCCACCTGCAATTAGAAGTGGTTTGCCGATAGCCAGCACTCGGCAAAGGAGCGGCTAGCCACCGGCCAGGAGCGGCTAGCCATCGGCCAGCTCGCTAAGTGGTTTGTCGAGTAGGAAAAGCTTTGAGGTTAGAAAAAGAAAAAACTTAATTATTTGTCTAGTGCAAAAAAACACTTGGTAAAGATGAGTATTAAAAACTCAATTGTCGAATGCCCGAAAGAATTCACTCGACAAAAATTCGAACACTCATCAAAATTTGTAGCGAGTGACATGGACTCGTTCCCCACCCGCGAAATGAACCCACGTTTCGTTCTTTAGAGATCGAACGGCTCATCGCTTCTATGATAAATCGGACAGCTGAAACACTAGCGGACAACGTGGGCTCGCTTCCCACCCGCGGAATGAACCCGCGTTTCATCTTTTAGAGATTGGGTGAGTCAAACACTCGTGTGGCCGAACGGTATGGGTGCTGTAACCTTGCCGTCGTGGAATGAATGGAACACGCAGGTGTGACTAAAAAAAGATCTCGTGCCTTTTCAAGTCCGTCCAATTCGACAACCCCATCACTCCAGAGAAAAAAACAAATTGAGCTAAAAAAATCAAATTGAGCTCCAAGGGCTAAGAAGGGCTGAGGTACACGCTGTCACGCTCTCTGGTAGTTAAGCCCCGAGGGATGGAGCGCGCCGGGGCGAAGCCGTGGCCGAGGCGCACGGTGTCACGCTCGCTGGTAGTTTAGCCGAGGGATGGAGCCGAAAAACCTGATCCACAGGCGCGCGCCGGGGCACGCCGGCGAACGTGTGGCTAGCACCAGAAAAGAAAATCAAATTGAGCTCCAAGGGCTACGGGCCGAGGCACACGCTGTCAGCCCGTCACGCCCTGTCGCTCTCTGCTAGTTAAGCCGAGGGATGGAGCCGAAAAACCTGATCCAGGCGCGGCGGGGCAAGCCGGCGGACGGGTGGCTCTCCCGGCGCCCCCTCGATTTCCGTCGTCGCCACTCTCCGGGAGGACGGCCACCACCACTACCACATCTTCCCCCCTTGGGTGGACGCCTCCCCCCTTCACTCAACGGCTCTTAAACCCTCCCCTCCCCGCCGCTTCCACGAGCTTCGGACCTCCGCGCCCATCCGCATCTCGTCCTTCCGCATGGTGCCGCCCGTAACCTGCTCCATGGCCTCCGCCTCCAGGGCCCTCCGCCCGCGGCCCCATGCCGCCGCCTACTCGGCTCCTCGTCTCGGTACGCGGACGCTGAAACCCTAGTTGAATCGGTTCCCCTTTTCGTTTGGTTGATTGAGGCGGCCTTGTTCGCTTGGGTGCAGGATGTGGATTGGGAATCGCGTGCTCGATGCCAAGCTATGGGGGAAGGAACGAGAAGCGCGACTTGGGATTGGCCGTTGTCCCTGCACCATCTGCTACAATCACTCCATTTCTGAGGTATGCGCATGTTTCAGATGCCAATCGGGCCACGGGAATTGCTTCAGTTTAGGGAATGACTGTGGAGATTGGGTTTGACTTTCTCATCGGAAATGTAGTGTTAGGGTGTTATAGAGTGTTGGCTAGTCAATTTTGTCTCCAGTCTGAAGCACAGTCCTGGACACCTGCATCTCTTAGGGCAGGGCCCAACGCTCCACGGTGTTCGGTGACCTCGGCTTCCATGTTTGCACCGTTCGTCCATGTCACATTGAGTGGGAGCCTCGCAGTGCTACCTGCAGAAGTAGCGGGCGCCCAGCTGACAAAAAGCATTGGCCACCAACGAAGTACGCGTTGGACCGAGAGTACCTTTTCAAAAAAGACCAAGGAGAGAGACTGACCTGAGCCTTTATTCTCCCATAAGGGCAAAAGACGAAAGCCACTCATCTGGCAAAGTGAAGCAAACTTTTGCAAAGAATAAAAGCTATCGGTCCCTCACGGTTGGCCTGGGTTGAGAGCTTAGTCTGTTAGCTTCTTCGTCTACGTGCCCAGCCACTTTTTCTCGAGGCTAACGCCTTTTGCCATTCGCGTTGGGCCTGCCCTTAGAGCAAGGTTAATAATACAGCCAGCAAGTGGGCTGTATGTTGTTGCCACATCACTTATAGCCAACTAAAAGCCCACTCATATAATAGGTTGGCTAAGAAACATACTACTTGGCCCACCATTCACTCTCACAAAATTTCTAGGAACCTGTGCCTCAGCTGGCTGTAAGTTTACAGCCCACTTTCTTCTCTCTCTTCTCTTCTCTCTCCTCCATGTAGGATTTAGCCTGCTTGTAGCCTGTTATAATACTTGCTCATATTGCCCTTAGGGCCTGTTTGTTTGAGCTGCAGCTTTTGGAGCTTTTCTGAAAAGCTGATGCAGACTTTTGGTTCTGAAAAAGCTAATACTAGCTTTTATAGGATGTTTTTAGGTTTCTGAGCTCAGGAAGCTACGAAAAGCTCAAAAAACTAAGCTTTTCAGCTTTTCTGAGGAATTCGTTGTTTGTTTGAGCTTCTGGCTTTTCAGGCTGAAAAGCTGAACAAAAGCTCAAACAAACAGGGACTTAATCAAGAGAGAATTATGTACCCTCCAGGAGGCATGTCTTAGTCAAGAGAGAATTATGTACCCTCCAGAGTTCTGAAGTCAGACTTTGGACTAGCAGGTACTATTGAATCTAGCTTAGGTCTCAGTCTCAGGACCACAGTGTGTTTTCCCAGTGAAACCTGCATTTTAGACAACTTAGAGATGAATGGCAGTGAACAAAAATTGTTTAGTGGGTTTCTTTAGTGAAATCTGTAGTAGAAGTTGTGAAATGAATTATTCACATTTCTTGTATTCTGCTGCATCACATTTTGCTCTGAAAATTGTCTTGTAATTTGCCCTATGGTCAAAAGTTAGCGCTCTGCCTGTCTGCCATTGTAAGTTAGTCCAACAAGACAAACTGACTCATGTGATCTGATAGACTTCACTGTATGCTTCTGGATACGGTCCTACTCCTGAACATAGCTTTGCACCTGCGCCTTTCAGTCCTGAGTTTTGTTTTAGTTTTAACACTCAGTGCAACATATTTCAACAAGGTTTGATACTTATTAACTTTCGAGACTACTGAACTAAATCTATGCACCTCAAGGTAGAAGATGATAAGTGACTCTGTAGGGACCTCCAACAGCTGCCATGTTCTATCCTTTGGGCCAGTAGTCCTGTCATCTCTTCTCCAGTTACATTGTCATAATATTCTTGGCATTGTTTGATATCTTTCCAGCTGTTGTGTGCTTTGACATTTCCATTATTGTGTTTTTTTTCTTCATCGTCCACTATGATATGTTGTTTTTATTTATGGTATCACGACAACACCAAATACATCCTTATTAGTTATTACCTCTGGCTACAAATTATCTTTCCAGTTCTTAACTTCTCTCTCTCTCTCTCTCTTGATTTACTACTTAGACTTGCGGATAGTGACATCATCTAAGTTCCCTGAAATAAATTTTCATTATGTGAACTTTTGGCTGTTGTTTATCGTAATCTTACTATTTGTACTGCTCAAATTATTGGGATAACTGTTGTTATGTGTGTCTAGAGTTGAACTTTTTTTATTTTTTATACCTCAGGAACCGCGGAATTTTGTGCAAGGCTGAAGCTAACATATCTAGTAATGTCCCGGAGAGCTCTCCTGCTGGGGCCAGCCAGTATAAAAAAAATGTTGAGCCGCCTGCTGGGGCCAGCAAGCATGAAAAAATTGTCGAGCCGCCTGCTGAGCCCAGCCAGTATGAAAAAACTGTCGAGCTGCTTACCACTCTTTTCCCTGTCTGGGTATGTTGTAGGAGAACATGTAACGGTTTTGTTTTCTTTTATCAACCAGTTGCATTTAAATATGGTGGATATGGACGCATGGTACATACAGTATGTTTGTATAACTCTACTGATACATAGATCACCTGTGGCAGGTTATACTAGGTACTATTATTGGCATCTACAAGCCATCTATGGTAACATTTCTCCCACTTCCAGTTGCCATTACTATCTGGAATCAACAATTAACACATTACCATTTTGTTGGGGTTTCATTGGACAATCTGCAGGTTACCTGGTTGGAGACCGACCTTTTCACTGTAGGATTAGGATTCCTAATGCTGTCAATGGGACTAACGCTGACAGTTGAAGATTTTAAGAGATGCTTGAGGAATCCATGGACAGTAATGTTTCTGCATTTGAACACCTGCATTAATAAGACCATCTTTTCTATATCTAACATTGAATTAATATACTAGTTTATTATGTATGTTCTGATTGAATTGCTTCTTTGCAGGTTGGTGTGGGATTTCTTGCACAGTATTTCATCAAACCTTTGTTAGGATACGCTATTGCATTGGTAACACTATTATAGCACAAAAATGCATAACCATTCTTTACATTTTCAATGTTTTGTCATAAACTAGTATGGAATTTAACTGATTTTAGGTTAATAAAGTTTTGTTATGGATACAATTTATTACGTTGCGTTGTCTTTTGGACCATGGTTATATTGTTGGTTCAATCTTGGTTATGGTATAAAGTTTGATCATTGTGTGTACAGTTGGCTTACTGGAGTAAATGATTACTCCTTATAGTGTGCTTTATTTCCTTTCAATTTACACTTAGGTAGCACTTTTGTTGCTGGATAGAGCTTACATCTGTCAACAGCTTACGAAACTGTGATCATGTTTCCATCTAGGAGAGCGGTATCTGGCAGTTTATTTCCGTTCCAATCAATCAGTCTGTTGTACCTTTATTTTGAAATGCTGTTACGCTGGACTTTGTTTATGAGCTTATTTGAGAGTTTAATACCCCGCAAGATTAAACAAAGAAGAGTGAAAAGATTTGGTACCAGACTTGCCTGCCAACAAATTTGCCATATATGAATGCGTCCCAATTTCTTGGCTTCTTTAGTTTTTCACTTTATTCTCCTATATTCAATTGTATGGTGATTGTGCTCTCTCATTTGATCGTGGTATATTGAGTGAACCATGTTAGTCCATGTTTGCAACCATTAACAGTAGTTTGTGGATTCTAAAACAAAATCTTCTCTATTTAGATATTTGATTGTGTACATTTAAGATGAGAGGTTCCATATACTATTTTGGATGGTAAACTATTTTTGTTTGTTCATTGACAAAACTATTTGAACATAGAATTTCTTCTACAGCATGAAATCTGCACTGAAGTATCTCTATAAGCCATTTCATTATAATATCTGCATTTATAAGAACATATTTTATTGCCTTATATTACAGACATTGAATTTATCTGCTCCTCTTGCAACTGGTCTTATTTTGGTCTCATGTTGCCCTGGTGGACAAGCGTCAAACGTTGCAACTTACATATCCAAGGGAAATGTTGCGCTTTCAGTTCTTATGACCACGTAAGCCTGTTGTCTTGCTTGTGAAAATGAAATATATTAATTTGGACACTGCATGCCTGCTGTCAGTTTCTGTCACTAGCTTTTTAAGTTGTTGAGTTCATCTGATGTCAGCTCTCTCGTAACATCACTTTTACGAAATTAGTTGCAAAAATGGTTTGCATACCTAACCAGGCTGTTCTCTGACTCAAAGTTTGGATTTAGTTCAGGATTCCATGTTGAAATTTTGAAGTAGGAAATATTTTTTGGAATTAACATGGATGATGTCAGGTTTAGCAGAAGCAGTTTGTGCAAAAGTCATTTTCTGTAGAATCTGATCAGCAGACCATTTAGTTGTTGTGTTTGTATTTCTGATTTCACCCTGCTGTTTTGTTATGCTGCTTAATTTTTTATTTAGAGATTATTTATGCTATGTTGCTTCCTTCAGTCTACTGCTCTATTGCACTAACATTTTCCCTCCTGCATATTTTAGCTGTTCAACTATGGGTGCTATAATAATGACACCCCTCCTGACTAAACTCCTTGCTGGTCAACTAGTTCCTGTTGATGCAGCAGTAAGGACACTACGATCTGTCGCTATTTGTTTTCTTAATCATGTTTGCCTTAGTTAAAAAGGATATTATTTGTACGCAGGGATTGGCCATCAGTACTTTCCAGGTTGTCTTATTGCCGACTATTCTTGGAGGTGCTAAAACAGCTTAATGGGAGATTAATTTTACTGACTTTTAGTATCTTGGAAATAATTTCTTTGACATCTGGTGTGACCATTCTTTTGTCACTATGCAGTAATTGCCCATGAATGTTTTCCCAAGTTTACTGAGCGCATTATCACTGTAACGCCCCTGATCGGTGTCGCCCTCACCACTTTGCTTTGTGCGAGCCCTGTAAGTCTATTAAAGAACTTACTTGAGTAGGGTTCAAGCCTTTGTAGAATTGTATGTTAATAATTCAATCACTTCTTTATATGTTTCATGAAAAAAAAAAATTCAGTTGGTTGGGATACCCCATTTTATACCCTAATAAAGCATGTGATGATGTTTCTACTCGCCGTCAGTTGTGCCTAAATTTATCACTTGATTAGTAATGTGTCATAGGTATATCCACTTCTTTTATCTTTTAGTAGTTGTTGTCCCTCAATTATACTTAGGATAGGTATGAATGCAATGCTAATTGTTTTCATTAGTTCTGACTGAAAATTTAACTTTTTGCAAGATTGGGCAAGTTTCAGAAGTGTTGAAAGCTCAAGGTGGTCAACTTATTATCCCTGTCGCTCTGCTACATGTTGCTGCATTTGCACTTGGGTACTGGTTATCGAAATTATTTACCTTTGGGGAATCAACTTCTAGGACCGTCTCAATTGAATGTGGCATGCAGGTAAAGATATGTTGAGATGCTCAGGTTCAATCTGTTCTTATCTAGCTGTAGAAATTCGTGGCACCAGTAATAGCTTAATGGCTCTTATTTTCTGTTTGGGATATTTTGAAAAAAATGGTGGGCAAGTAAAGAAACTATCTGATGAATTATTTACAAATCACTGTGATGGTTCAGTTTCTCATGTAGTTTTATGCTTAGACATGTTTTGCAAAATTATTTTGCTTCCTGGTTTCTCAAACATGTTAGCTCTGGCTAATGTTGGCGACGTTTCATGAATCTGTTTAGTTTTGCACTACTAGTACGGATTAAAATTAGATGGTCTCTTGTGATTTATTCTATGCTCGGTGGAATGAGGTTTGTTGGACTCTGAACCTTCCTGATGTTACTAGTAATTTGGTTCGCGATGCATCAAAATGTTCCTTAGCTAGGTGCCTGTAGTATTCTGAAGTTCTTTCCCTTGCCTAGAGCAATGTGCATTTTCATTCGTTTAGTACTTAACAATGTCACTTTTTTTTGGCAGAGTTCTGCGCTTGGATTTTTACTTGCCCAAAAGCACTTCACAAATCCACTCGTTGCCGTTCCTTCTGCTGTCAGTGTTGTGTGCATGGCCGTAAGTTTCATAGTTTTCTTCTCTTAACCCTATGTACTCATGCCACAATTCTTCTGCACTCACTACTAATATTTTGCTTGGTGGCATAAGTAAATGTGTGTTCTCTAAAGTCTTCACATTTTTTTTTTGTGACAGCTTGGAGGGAGCGCTCTTGCCGTTTACTGGAGAAACAAAGGGCTTCCAGCAAATGATAAGGACGACTTCAAGGAGTGAAGAAACTCAACAAGAGAACTTATAGCTGTTACCTGGTATTGGTTTTTGGATGAATGCACTTACATCAGAGCATGTTCATGTTCCCATTCCCATGTTCTAGGAATGGAAAGGAAGGCCTATTCTAGGTTGTTGGTTATCATTAGGGGTTAAACTCTTGTTTCCTTTGTTGTGTAATCTTTCATCTCCCAAACAAGCTGGTATCCTGTAAAGCAGTCTAAAAAAATATATCGTGGACCCTCATGTGTTCCTTCATTATGATGCAGAGGTGAGTAGTTATATTTCCAAGAAACTGGTCTGTCTATTCGAATATTGGATATGTCAATATAAGAATTTTGATTTTCTTACGCTATTGTTGAGTTCATCAAAAAATTTTGAGCTACCATTTGTGGAAATGTTGCAAGTTTAATTAATTGTCGTGCCAAGTCCATGTTTGCTGCCTTGATGGGTGTCTTTTGTTCTAAATTCTAACTGGGCCAAGCAGGACAGTAATTGGCTCCGAATGAGAATGTTCTTTTTATTAATGCAGGAAACGAGCTGAATTGCTTGTTCATGGCAGAATGTAACATGAACCCTGCTAGGGATGTTTTTATACTGCTAAAAAATATTTCCATCGAAAGCAAAAGTTGGGGAAAGCGAGGATTTGGAGTGCTATTATGGGTGTTTTGAGAATATTGTTTGGGTGTCTACATCGGTGGATGCAATGGCATTGTCAAAGTGTTATATGCTTGTAGGCAGGTTGTATCTACTCGAGACAACTAAACGTTTTTCCCCTAGATGCTTGCAGTACCGGAGGTTGTATACGGCAACTAAACGCCCTTTTTTTCTTATAGAGGCTATATATGCATACACCGTTGGGTTGGTCCTCAAATGGCAACCAACCACATCCATAACACACGTATTCGAGTCTGCAACAACATTTCATACGTTTGCGACTCTAATTATTTATTACGAGAAAAATACAAAAAAAATTTTGAGACTCAGGTAGCTTCATTCATTAGGAAACGTGATTACAGTCATGCATCAGCAAACCTCCTATGCAGGCTGGGATTTCAAGACGCCACTCCTCCAGCCTATGCATATTGGAGACTTGTTTAGCAAGTTCGTGAGCTACCCTGTTACAACTTCTACTAACATGGGAAAAACGAAAATCAATGAAACTATCACTCAGAAGCTTCAACTCGTCTAGCACTTGTGCAGCCACCGATCGCTGTCTATCTCCCAGCTCCCATAAGCGCACAAGCTCCAGGCAGTCAGTCTCCAAATGAATCCGATGAACACCGCAACTCCTAGCTAGCAGTAGACCATCCCTGCACGCGTATGCCTCCACCAGCAGTACCTAGGCAATGGTCATACCACTTAGCTTGTGCACCATGGCAGTGCCCGAAATTGTCACGTAGGACTACTCCTGTGGCTCCTTGTCTACGTCCTTCCGAGAAGGCCCCATCTACGTTGCATTTGAACCAGCCCTCCTCCGGAGCAATCCATCTTAACCTGGTACATACCTCCTTCCGATTGGCAAGTGAATTTGAAATCTGCCACAAATCAAATGCCGTGTCTCTAACCCACATCACTGCTTGTTGTATGGGTCCTGGACTAGGCCTGCTAATGGGTCGGGTCCTAGCGGGTTTTATGGGTTGGGTTTTCATATGAGTTGTGCTTGGATGGGTTAAAATGGGTTGTATCAATGAGTGGGGCGGGGTGGGGTGAGTCTAGTGTAAATGTGGGTCGGTGTGGGTTGGAATGAGTTAAAATGGGTCGTATCTTTAGCGGGTTTTATGGGTTGGGTTTTGATATGTGTTGTGCTTGGATGGGTTAAAATGGGTTGTATCAATGAGTGGGCGGGGTGTGGTGGGTCTAGTGTAAATGTGAGTCGGTGTGGGTTGAAATGGGTTAAAATGGGTCGTATCTTTAATGAAGTTTACATGTTTGGGTCCCACGTCAAGAGTCGGACCTTAAAATTAAACCTCGCGTTTACACTACAAAATTTTAGCAAAATTGACTAAAATTTTTCGAGATGACTCGGTATGATAAGCAGCAACTTTGTGCAAAGTAGCGTGACTAGATCTAGACGTGGGCCCCACATCAAGAGTCGGACCCTAAAATTAAAATCTCGCGTTCACACTTTAAAATTTTAGTAAAATTGACTAAAATTTTTGGAGATGACTCGGTATGATAAGCAGCAACTTTGTGCAAAGTAGCGTGACTAGATCTAGACGTGGGCCCCACGTCAGGAGTCGGACCCTAAAATTAAAATCTCGCGTTCACACTTTAAAATTTTAGTAAAATTGACTGTAATTTTTGGAGATGACTCGGTATGATATGCAGCAACTTTGTACAAAGTAGCGTCACTAGACCTAGAGGTGGGCCCCACGTTAGGAGTCGGACCCTAAAATTAAAACCTTGTGTTCACACTATAAAATTTTAGTAAAATTGACCGAAATTTGTTGGAGATGACTCGGTATGATAAGCAGCAACTTTGTGCAAAGTAGCGTGACTAGACCTAGAGGTGGGCCCCACGTCGGGAGTCGGACCCTAAAACTAAAACCTCGTGTTCACACTATAAAATTTAGTAAAATTGAACGAAATTTATTGGAGATGACTCGATATGATAAGCAGCAACTTTTTGCAAAGTAGTGTGACTAGATCTAGAGGTGGGGCCCACGCTCAGAGTCGACCCTAAAACTAAAACCTCGCGTTCACACTATAAAATTTTAGCCAAATTGACTGAAATTTTTTGGCAATGCTCAAGATCATAATCATCAACTTTCTAAAAAGTATGGTGATAGATCTAATATGTGGGCCCCACTTCAAGAGTAAGACCCCAAACTAAGACCTATGGGTATTCCATGGGCGTTGATCTTAGGGTGCAAATGTATCTAATGGGTTGGGGCGGGGCGGGTTCACTGGCTAGATTTTTGGGTTGGGTTGGGTTGGCACATACAACTAGCTAGTAATGGAGCGGGGTGGGTTTGGGAGCGGGTTTTGACCCATTAGCAGGCCTCCTGGTTGCTTACCATGCCTTCTTTTGTTTCTCATCGTCCATAGAGACCACATGCCACAAACAATAATTCCCGTTTCCTTCTTTGTGCATATATCTGTTAGAAGATCACCTGTCCATGTAAGTGGATGGAGCTGCGGCAGTTTAACTCCAGTTAACTCATTTGTTTGTGTTAAGAATCGGATCCCCGATCCGGTTTTTCTAATCCCAATCCAAGAATAAGGCGTGAGAAGATGTAGATTAGATCTCGTTTCCCTTCCCATCACAATTACAAGGAACACATGAACACAGATATAGGTGGAGCTTCGGGTCTCTTTCTCATTAGTCATAGATGAATATAAGGTTGTTGATTATATAATTATGAGGAACCCTTCAGGGGTATATTTGATATGAGCCCACAATTATCCCTTAATTAGGGATTTCTAACAGTTTGCTCCCAAAACAAACGAGCAACCGTACAACCCACCAAACATGCCAGATGAACTCCTCTTCCGCTCCACACACTTCACAATTTGCAATCTGCTCGATATGCCGGCGCTTCACGATCTGTCTTGCCGGCAGGAATTCATGCATTACCCTCCACCAAAACACTCTCACCTTCGGCGGAACATCCATCTTCCAAATCCTTTTCCACACATCATCTGATGAGAAAAATACAATTAAGAAATGTATTTTACGAAATAAAGTTTGGCACGCTATTTATTTAGATATTTTTGTTGTTGAAAGCAACAATTCCAAATCAACCAATTTGGCACGCTATTTTCCACACGGGCGGCTCCCAAAGCCAGGCGCCGCCGCCCCTCCCAATCCTCACCAACGCCTCGCCGCCGCCTGAGCAGTGCGCCGGAAGCCCGTGAGCCTGCTAGGACGGCGGCGGCGACGAGGTGGCTCCATGGCAGCGCAGCATGGCCGGGCAGGCGTGGATCCAGAGCTGCCGGCGGTGGATCCGGTGGTCCCGGGCCTGGATCTGTCGATCCTTGCCCCTCCCGGCGGGGGTGCTGCGGCGGCGGCGCCGGCTCGGTTGAGGCGCTCACGGGCCTGTGATGGAGGCAGCGAGCACCCCTGGGGCAGCCGGGATGTGGAGGTGGAGGTCCAGGCGGTTGCGGCACCCGACGGTGGGCTGGTTGTGGTGGATTCGCGTTGCCATCGGCTGGATCCGCGTCGTCCACCGCTGGATTCGTGCGTGCCCGCCGGATCCGGGGCCCCTGGACGTCCTCCATCGCTGCCGGCTTCATCTTGCAGCCCCCCACGGGCGAAGGCTGTAGGTGGCACGGGCGGAGCGGCAATCTGATTCAATGCCTTCATCGCTTCGCGTCGCTCCCCACATGGGCAATCTGGGTGAATTTCGCTAGCTGTCGTGCAGCCGCCTTCCCACGGGTTGGTGCCGCCCCTTTGCCGGCGGAACCTTGCTCCGGGTGGCGGTGTTCGTCGACGGTGGCCGGGGTGCGTCTTTTCTTGCGATGGCGGGGTCCTGTGGTTGTGCAAAGATGCTGGTGTCCTTCAGGTGAGGGCGACTGTGGTGACGGTAGTGACGGCGATCTGGGGGAAATCCTTGTCTGGCATGTTGTGCCGGACCGGTTGCTGTGATGTGTCTGTGACACACACCTTGTTGAAGGCGCTGCTGAAGTCGTTGGTCAGATCGTCCCCTGTTGCGCCCGTGGTTGATCAATAACCGGGTGAAAACCTAGCCTGGTTTCTTCAGGTCGGCGGCGGCAGTGTAGGCGCGTCGTCGAAGCTCTTGGTTGCCAAGACCGTGTGGACACTATGTTCGGTATTCAGCGCAGGGCGAAGGAGGCATTGGATGGCATAACAGTTCGGAGGTTGGTTTGCAGTATGTGCACCAAGTCTTCGTGCCGTTGCCTTCGAAGAAGCATCAATGGTGGTCGGTGTCCAGCGTTTTCAGTTCTTTGTAAGGTCTGGTAAACGTGTTATAGCGATCTTGGTGGTCATGTAGGACTACTTGACCCATGATGAGATGTAATTTTCTTATTTCTGTTTGGCCATAGCCTCTCTGGTCAAGGCCGGATAATATATTATCTATTATTAAAAAAACTAATTGTGTGCACTAAATCAACTAGAGAACCAAATCGAGCGGATAATTTCTAATTTTCGTTGTAAATATAGTGTATGGTTAACCAATAACTATTAGTCTCCGAAAACAAATCACTTTTAGTATTGTCCTAAATCAAATTAAATATCGACATTTGTATTTTTCACTATAAATTTAGTTCAACTTACACAACTAGAATCAATAGCAGCTTGCCCCCATCCATGCCCATCGCGCCTTTAGATTATGGTTAGACTAGATAGATAGAGAAAAAGGCACAGTGCTCTCCATCTATTTAACCCATCCTCCACAACTTAATGTAAAAAAAAACCTGTACATTCTTTTTACATGAAAAAAAGGACCGGTACGTTCGCGTGGCAGCAGAGCAGCAGTGCTGCAGAGGCCAGGCCCTGCGTGCACCTGCCATTCTGCCTCCCTCAGACGGACGGACCCCAGCAGCGCCTCCTGCTGGAGCACACGCATGCATTGAATAGAGCTGCAGCGCGGGGTGACGCGCATACCACCAGCCCCTGAGGTCACCGGGCGACTGTACAACGTGCACGCCTGACTGCCCCTGAGGTCACCGGCGGGCACTGTGCGAGATACTATATTGCAGCGCTGCGCTGACAGGATCGCGGGCGTACTGTACTGTAGCACGCAGGCAGGCAAGGCAGCCCCGGGCCGGCGGTAGCTCTCGTACGCAACGCAAGCATAAAAGAAAAAACGATCGGCCATATCATCGGCGTCCGTCAATCAGGTCGATCCGTCGATGGCAGGTGGGGTGGGGTGGGGTGGGGGAGGGGAATGACCATCGGTAGTCGCCCTGCCCGGGCAGCAGCAGCAGCAGGGCAGCTCGAGATGCACACGCGACATTATGGCGCTCGGCCGGCTCGATCGCGTCGCGTGCCGTGCGCCCCGCCCGTGCATGCGGTGCAGCATGGCTACGGCGTCTTCCCGTCACTCCGTCCGATGGTTCTGGTGAGGGGAGGAGGATCCACCGGCGGATCGGGGCTTATCATGGCGCCATCATAAGCTCGGACGCAGTCGCCATGCCCTCACGCGCCGTACCGCTAGGTGCATGCCTGCATCCTGTATTCCTGTTCCTGTAACGTCACATCGGCACGTACTGTGAACCCTACTAGTAAGTACTCCCTCCGTCCCATTATATAAGGACATGGAGGGTTCAAATTTTGTACTAAAATATAAGGTCCTGGAGGGGTAAGACAAACCAAATAGGGTTGGTGGGTAGGTGGAGAGTTGATGGGTAGTGTAAAATGAGGGATATAGATGTCATTTCTCCTGTATGTTATTTTTTGAGTTTGAATGCTCAGGGCCTTATATTTTGGGACGGAGGGAGTACTACCAAGGACCAGCTGGCCTTGTAGCAGATCGCGGGAAGGTCGACATATGCCCATTTTGACTTTTAGTAAAGCTTATGGTCGGGTCCCTAAATTATCGCGGGTGTGTCATCCCGGTCCCTAGACTCTCAAATTGACCGTTCAGGTCCTTAAATTTGTTCAGATGTGTCATTTCGATCCCTAAACTTACAAATTATCCGTTCAAGTTCTCAAACATGTTCGGTTGTACCACATCGGTCCTCAAACTTGATTTTCAATATCATCTGGGCCAACACACGGTGATCTAAAAACTTTATATCAAAAACTAATTCATACTTTTTTCATATGAACTCGAACAAAGACGAACTTTATATCAAAATGGTAGCCCTCAACGCGATCTACAACTTTGTAATTGAAAAGTTTTTGAATGTAAACCGTTTAGGTGCCAAAATGTTGTTGTATATTTATATCATTAGAAATTTAAAATTTAATTTTGGAACATTAAACGACTTCAAATAAAAAAAATTCAACTACAAAGTTGTAGATCGCATTGAGGACTATAATTTTGATATAAAATTTGTCTTCATTCGAGTTTGTATGGAAAAAAGTATGAATTATTGATATATATATATCACCCTGTGTTGGTCCAGATGAGACTTAAAATCGAGTTTGGGGACCGATGTAATACAACCGAATAAGTTTGATAACTTGAACGGATGATTTGCAAGTTTAGGGACCGAAATGACGCAGCCGAACAAGTTTGAGGATCTAAACGGTCAATTTGAGAGTTTAGGAACCGAGATGACACACCCGCGATACTTTAGGGACTGGCATACGGAGTACGCTTTACTCTTGATTTTTTTCTTCTTCTTTGAAATCTGTTCTTTTTTCTGAGAAATTTTGAAATCTGTTCTGAACAGCAGCGATCGAAGCTAATCTAGTCCTTTGCGGTTTCTAGCATCCCTCGATTCTTGCTGCACGCCGAATTACTTTACCAAAGGCTGCTGATCCGAGGGCAGCTCCAAACAAACACAAAGAAAGGCTTGGTTGGTTTAGCAACGGCAAGCGGCGCGAGGCGATTGGTTTGGTTGGGATCCCGTCACGGAGCGGTCCCCAAGATACGAGATTTGGGGCCTGCGCTGCCGCACGCACCGTGTTGCTCCTTCCGTTTTGCCCGTATTCGCGCGGAGCGCGAGGCAGAGCGGCAGGCAGCAGCAGACCCCGTCTGGTCTCGTCGCGTGCCATTGAATGGCGGAGTGGTCGCGCCCGATCCCATCAAAGCCTTCCCGTCACGCCGCGGCCTCTGCGCGCGCGGGCCAGCCGGGCAGGGGCCTGGCCGGGCCGGCGGGGAGCTGACCTGAGGCTGACGCCACGCCTTTTTTCCCCCACGGCCGTCGCGCTGGCGAGCTTGCGTGCGGCCCGTACGCCTGGCTGGCTGAGTGGCTGGCTCTGGCTGCCACCGCTCCACTGGCCGGTCCGTCCCGTCCCGGCACGGACGGTGAATGATTGAGATGATGATGACGGGCTATTTTGATTTTTCTTTTCTCTCCTCTCCTTTACTGATCGTCCTCTTCCTTGCCGGGGGGAAGCGGAAAAAGCAGAATACCCCCGACTTGGCAAGTCCTGCGTACCACACTTTCTTGACTGATCAAATCAACGTATGTTCTCTTTTCATTTTCGAGGGAGAGCATCGTGATACTCCCTCAGTCCAAAAAAAAATAAGGCAACATTCAAACTCATAAAACAATGGAGAAAGAAAACTATATATATACCCTTTATTTTACACTACCCATCAACTCTTCACCCACCCACCAACCACATCTACTTTTGTCCTATCCCTTCAGGACCTTATATTTTGGTACAAATTTTAAACCCTCCAAGACCTAATATAATGGGACGGAGGGAGTACGCTTTACCTTGTCAATGAGCCTGTGGCCCAAAGGTTATAATGCTTTAGTAGCATTTTTAGATGGCGAGGGTTTAACTTCCCGTGAGAGTGAATTTTTATGTCGTTTTTAAAAAAAATCCACTCATCGGTTTTCGGGATTTGGAAGGTTTTTCTAAACAAGGAGAAGGTTCATTCTTCTTAATAAAAAAACCTTGGGGCGGTCTTACTCCTCCGATTTAGTTTATTTTATACGTTCTACCTTGCTTATACAAAGCCCATGTTAGGGTGGCTTCCGTTCCACTTCCACTAGTTCAAGTCCAATGATTTTACGAAGTCAACCACTTTCACACAAGTAAAAGGTTTAGTTTTGTAGGACTACAAAATATACCACCGTTATTAAAAGATCAATTTTAATACAGGTTAGTGTTATAATCCAGGATTAAAACTTTAATTCCATCGGTAACATCAATCGGTATTAAAGATGTTGTTAGGAGTTAAAAGAAAAGCCTCTCTTGATCCAATCCTACACACGCACACGCTCATATTTCGTGTGAAAAAATTGCGTGACTTGTATGACGCACGACCGTGTATGTGCCTCCCGAGAATTTCAAATATTCTTTTGGCCTTTTCTTTTTTAGTACCGGTTGGAGACATCAAACGGTATTAAAATTATCTATTTGTATCTGGTGCATAATATGTACGGATTCCAAAATCGGGATTGATGTGACTTTGGAACCGGTACTAATTAAATAGACCCTTTTCCATCCTATACTTGGTAAAACAAAATTCATATGTGTTGCTTACGTCATAATATTGTGCATTTTATATAGTGATGACAGATGAGGGCATCCTCTGGATAAGAATCCAGATAAAGCCCCGTCAAAGGCCACCGCCCATGTCTCTTGTAGCCTTGTTGTTGTCATGGATCGACCACAACGCCTTTTGCCGCTCGCCAAGGCGAAGCGCAACCACCTACGGCACGGCGGCCGGCGTTGCTTTGCTCGATATCGTGGTGGCTTTTATCCCCATATCCTGCCGTTACGTAGTTTTGCAGTCCGATCCCTACACGTACACGACGACGTCCATCGCTTGCCCGACGCCCAAATTGCATATTTGGGGATTCCCCTGCCACTAACCGCTAGCTTTGGACCACCGGAGTGCATGCCGGACTTGCTAGTGAGCACAAAATTAGAAAAGCGGATTCCACATAGCGAGTTTGCCGAGGCCAGACACCAGTTTAATTCAGGTGATCGAAATGTCGCTGGCGAAAAGAAGGCCAAGATCGAGATGCGTGCGTGGAATGTTTGCACTAGCGTGTACGTCGATTGTACCGCTAGCTCGATGCATGGTTGCCTTGCTTCGATCTGCCTTGCGTGTGCTCGCCACCACCCGGCCGATCGCCAGAAAGAATCGAATCTTACTTGTGTGCAGCAGATCGACTGAGCCCCTGACCATACCACATGCATGATCTATCCCCTAGTGTACGTATTGGCATTGCTGATGTTTCACCGTGACAGAACAGCACGCTACGGCCTACGGGCCCTAGTAATCATATACAGGGTGATCCACGCGTCTCCCAACTACTGCATGCATGGTCCAGACTAAAGTCGTCTAGGCGAGTCTCAAAAGTTGTGTGTGTACGTATATGTATGCATGCTTCCTTCGCTTTATATGCATGGTGAGAAGCCATTGGATAATGCTGAGGTGGTGCCGTTGGCTGGGACGCTGGGTCGTCTTTCTTCCATTTGCGGCAATTGGCGCCATTCGAGGATCGGGGGCTATGGCTACCGCCTCGAGACCGATAGAGCCTGGACCGGCGTTACTGCGGCTCTACGTGCCAGCCTATGAATTCAAGAGCCTTCACCTATGGTCCTTCAGCTCATCGGGCACTGCGTCGCTCACTTGTTTAGATGTTGAAATTGGAGGTTAAATTTGGGAGAAAGATGTCACTTCGTAATCATTGCGTCACTGTAGCATTTTCGTTTGTATGTGTGAAAAATTGTCTAAAAATTTATTAATTAGGCTCAAAATGTTCGTCTCGCAGAGTACAACAAAACTATGCAATTAGTTTTTTATTTTATCTACATTTAAAACTCCATGCATGTTATGACATTTTGATGTGACAGGGAATCTTCTTTTTGCATAGTAAATTTGGGAGTTGGCTTTTGGCATCTAAACAAGGCCTCAAACTTTACAGCACTTAACCACAACAACCTCAAAGGAGAAAGTTTAGGTTCAGAAAAATGTACTAGACCATCTCGGTTTTGATGTTCGCACCGCTTCACGAATGTTGACTTTCTTTTGGGGGATGAATCTGTCTGTCCTTTGCCTTCTGGTAACATTCATGTGCAACGGATTACAGTATGTGTGCTAAAAAGGAGATACATATAGGCACTTTGCTGTAGGCATTTTCCAATACTCGTAGGCCAAATAAAGTTTTTTTTATGCCCGCAAAAAAAAATTATTTCAAAAAAATTCAACAAAGTTTGTTTTTACAAAAAAGATGTCTCAATAGCCGAACTAAAATTTAGCTCACTAATTAGTACTAATTAGCTAGTAAACAATAGTCAGCTGAGGTTTAGCTCAAGGTATTTGGATCCTGTAGTTAATTGATGGTGGTAGAAAACATTAGACCATGCTACCCTCGTTTAATTACAGAGGAGGTGGTGGGTGCGGTAGAGTTAGAGGAGTATTTTAGTCATTAAACATGCTCTAAGTGCGAGTAGGTGGATAACGGGTTTCCAATTAATTAGGATGTCATTAGCCGCTTCTTTTAACTAGATTGTTTGGATCCATAGCAGATAAACTTTAATAACTAAATTGAATATTATGTACTCCTTTCATTAAAATTTGTATGAACATTTAAGATCATTAAGACAAGCCTTTGACCAACAATTCTTTTATTAGACCCATCTTAGTGGGGGTTTCATGGGAAATTTTATGGCATTAAATGTGCTGATGTGCCATAAAAGAGAGAAGGAAGAGTTTCATAGAACGTGGGAGGAGTTTCATCATCATGAAAGTTTTCTTTTGGCTCAGTTACCTAGTTTCTTGTCTAGGTAATGGCCTTAATATATGGTTTTTGTAATACAAACTTCATGCTATTACCACCACATTAATGATTTGATATGGTTGACATTTATGATTTGATATGGTTGACACATAAGTAGCACACGAGCAGAGTGATTCTTGGTGAAAATCTTATCCTAAATGAAATACGCCTACTAATTTAAAATATGGGAATATTAGAGACATATTTGAGGTATTCCATGCAAAAGTTAAACTTTATAAATTTAAAATACAAATAACATGTAGAGATCTTTTTATGACATCCCCGAATTGGCTCTTTCTGGTAGATTATTTGAGGAATGTTTTTCTCTAGCAGTAGACCATTTCAAATGTTTCAGGCATCTTATGAACTATTCATAAGACAAATGTTGTTAGTACATATACAAGAAGTAATTTTAGGGTCAATTGTTTCTTTGGATTATTTTCATAAGGTCATGGTGAGTTAGAGGGACTGATTGCTAAAAACCATAATTAAAAAAAATACGCAACAAGACAAATTCTTTATGGCAATACACAACACCTCTTCCTAAGCTTCACTGCTAACTGTAAAGACAATCCATGAAAAGGCATATATGAAGTTTTAAAACAATGGCTCTATGATTGTGTCTACAATGAATAAAATTGAAGTGCCCTCACTAGCTAGTTCACTTATAGACAAATTTGTAGGAGGATTATAAAGTGGAATTGATGCAACTGCAATCAAAGGCCATCGATAGTGGACATAGTAAGGGTGAGGAAGTCATGCCACACAAGTATGGGAGATGTTAGAGCCTGGAGGCCACATTGACGTATGCAAGGTGAGGGAAAAAGGGGAGGTAGATAGATAGGGACTAGGAATAAAATTAGTTAGGAGGTTTGATTTTCTTAGACAGACTTTGGAGATGTGATGGTTTCATAGGAGTTGGAGCGAGATATTGCATCATCAATGATTACTACATAGTAAGGCCCTGGTTTGTTTCAACAAATTCTTTCGGTTTGTATCAAAAGCCAAAAGTTGAAACAAGCAACCATCATTTGAAATTCAAATGCTTTTGAGAAGCAAAATGTATATTTGCATTAGAAGCCAAAATAATGTTGGGTGGATCCACGGAAGTAGGGCTAGCATTGTCGTGGCTGCAACATTGGCCTTGTATATAGAACGATGTGTATTATATGGAAAACATGAATTAAATATCAAAATTTAGTCTATTTTCGATCAATTTAGCACCCTCTCTTTCAGCTGTCCTGGCTCCACGCTCTTGAGGGGCACTTCATTGACCTCAAAAGCGAATCCATAATGACAACTTTTTTCTTCGAAATTTCAAAATCTAGCTAGATTTTCCAACGCTCCACAAAAGTTAGATTTTGAAAGCAAAACCCCAAACAAAAAAGCCATAAAGAGTCTACTCCTAAGGTGATATCGAGTTTTAGATGTCAATTTAGGCTCACCGGAGCTTCAAATTAATTGAAAATTGAAACACCTCTCCATTACTAAATGTTTGGCTCTATTGAATTTTAGACATGTTGTTTGCCAATTCATCTTACTAAAAAACTTATGTGAGTATCATTTTTGTGATTTACTCTATATTTATCACTAAAGGTACTTAAGTATAGTTTTAGTAAAATTTTAAATAAAATGAATAAGCAAACATGATAGTAACTCATAAGTAAAAGTTAATGGTGTCAAACATGCATTAAGAAACGGAAGGAGCATACAACATGTCTAGACAAACCTATAAACGGGCAATCATGAGCGTATTAAGACCACTTAGGGCGGTATTAGTGTATAGTTTCATTGCACGACTGTCTAGACTAGAAATATAGGTAACCGAGTCAGATGAGTTTTTGAGGATAAAGTCCTCTCGCATAAACTCTCTCATCTGCCACATCAGTAAATTTAATGCCATAAAACACTATAAAACGCTCACTGAGGCCAGTCTCAGTGCAAGTGTTAGAGCAAGGTTAATAATTTAGCCAGCAGCAGGCTGTAAGGATTTTTACAGCCCATCTCTCAGCCCACTTGTATAGTGATTTAGCTCTTTATCATTAATATATGGCCCACTTGTCTCTCTCACAAAGTTTATTGGTTCTTGTGCCCAAGCTGGCTGTAAACTTACAGCCCACCTTTCCTCTCTCTCCTCTTCTCTCTCCTCCACCTCACCATTTAGCCTTCTTGCAGCCTCCTATAATACTTGCTCTTATAGGGTTCATGAAAATAAATATATGGCCACATCAGCAAAAGTGATGACTTGACAGGGTATTTATGAGGGGAGAAAAGAAGAGGGTTTCATGGCCATGACACTCATTAGGTTATGAAACTCCCACCGAAACCATTTCATTTCATCCCGTGTACATTAATTCTACTATTCTCTTTAATTTACGAAGTTCACATAGTTTACATGACATATTTTATCAAAATGCTATACATGACTTCAATGTTACATTATGTCTATAAAATTATGCAATGAAACTGTACACTGACAAGATGACCAAGCGGACCTGATGTTATCAATTTATCATCTTATACACGAGGTGGACCAGTCTACATACTAACGTAGCCGTAGGCAGGCTCGTACGCGTACGTACGCCGAGGGCCGAAACGAAGCATATGAGGGCTCTGTATGGAGGCGAGCCGGGGCGAGCGAGGGCGTGACCGATTCCGTAGGACCACGACCAGTAGTAGTAGTCCACTTGCCCTCGTGATTAGGACGACGGCCGGGGCCCACGGCTCAGTGGGCCGGCCGCAGAGAATCATCATCAATGATTGAGCGAACAAACGACGCGGGTCCACTCCCAGTCGCCGCCCACGAACGCACTGGCCGCATGCGGCATGCCCGAGACCCGGGGAACTTGTTGCCAAGGCGTGGCGCACACAGACACAGCCCGCCCCTAGCTAGGGGACGGAGCCACCCCCTAGCTTAGCTACCTTCCAGCAGCGTGCCTGTGCCTGCCCTAGCTAGCCGCGCGTGGGGGCCGTGGCCGTGCGTGATCGAGCGCGAGCGCTAGCTAGCTTCTTTCGCGGCCGGTGCATGCATGCTCGATCGCTCGCGCGCGCAGCGCAGGCGCGGCTTGTCTCTTGCGATCCTGCGCTGCGCCACGCCCATGCATGCCGCATTCTTCGGCATGCTCGGCCGCTCTAGCTTAGCTAGCCGGCCAGGCCGGGCTGCCCCCGCCGCGCCGGAGATATTCATTTTTTTTTCTGGTGAAAATTAGAGTGCAGTACTCCTCTACGGCCTTGTTTACATACCAAATTCCACTCCCAAATTTACTATGCAAAAAGAAGATTCTCCATCACATCAAAATGTCATAACATGCATGGAGTACTAAACGTAGATGAAATCAAAAACTAATTACACAGTTCTGTTGTGCTCTGCGAGTCGAACATTTTGAGCCTAATTAATCAATTTTTGGACAATTTTTCACAAATACAAACAAAATACTACAGTGGCGCAATGATTACGAAGTGACATCATACTCCCAAATTCACCCTCTCAGTTCTAACATCAAGGCCTACGTGTAGTACCGTCGATCTCGATGTTGGCACAGAGGGAGGACTGAGCACCGATCAGAATCTTCAAATCCTGATCGGATGGCCTGCGGCGCGCCTGCGATCGAGCTGCGAGGCATGGCGCATGCAGTGTACTGTGCAGCCATGCATGCAGCGAATCCTCGTCCGGATCAGAGTGGCAACATTGTCACCAGGCTTGCCGAGTAAATGCCCCCATCAAAGCCCTGACTGTAGCTTGTAGGTGACCGGGCGGCCGGCCGCTCGGACGCATGCAATTTGATGCCTGGCTCGAGCTCAAGCTCCAGCCCCATATCATTTTGAACTCCGAGTTGACTTGTACCCATCAATCAACGTATTCGCAGATTGCTCTCACTGCTCGACCAACCGAGCTAGTGTCGCCATTGATGCCTGCAACCTCAGCTCAGCGCTGCTGCATGCTGTACACCTTGAACCTAGCAACAGATCGATCGATAGGAGTAAGCTCAAGGCGCACGCACCGTCCCTGCTAGCTGGAACTACAACACCCATTCGCGCGCTCCTCTCTTCTGCATGCACCGCTATACTAGCTGGCGGGCTGCACGTTCCATTTACTCACCACTCTGACCACGGCCGGTTGACTTGGATGGAGCCTCTTTGATTTTGTATGTAGGGGTGTACGTTTTCGTTGAATACTTCCTCCAATTACAAACAAGTCCGCCTTAGAATTGTGATATATCTTTCTTTTGTTTAGAGAACTTCGATCAAACCGTGGTCCTTTGGCAACAACAACAAACATTCAGCAGTTCCATTGTTTGTAAAAAGGATTTAAGAAAGTGAAACATTGCAAGTTGTAGTGGAAAGAGCCGCCAGAAACATAGGATGAGAACGATGTGGAGACGATAGTGACAACTTAGGAAGCAGTCAATGAGTAGGAAGAGACTTGCGGGGAGGATGGTGTACGTGCAGGGGAAAGCTTGGTCCAAGCCTCCAAGGGGAACGGGAGGAGGCCCGGGTGGCTAGCTATTTCAGTGTTGGAGTAAGCAGTTTGGGTTCCAATTAATCCCGTTGGCGTGTCTTCGTTAGGACAGTCTCAGTGCACAGTTTCACCACACAGTTACCTAGATCAGAAACTAGGTAACTGTGCCAAAAGAGTTTCATGGTGATAAAACTTCTCTCAGGCTAGTCCCAGTGGGGGATTTCATTTTTGTGTTTCCAAGAATGCCACGTAAGTAAGGAGACAATAAATTTACAGATGAAATAGTTCATACAGTGCAAAGTTTCATTTTGATGTTTCCTAGGCGATGTATGCAAGACACAGACTAGATCATGTGCATTAGAGTTTCATCTAGATGAAATCCATTTCATCTCTCTCCTCATTAACTCCTTGCCACATCATCTAAAATGCTGAGTTGACATCCTATTTAATGTGCATGAAACCTTGCACTGGGACTGGCCTCACATACCATGAAACTCTTCATTCTCTCTCCTATGCCACATCAGCACATTTAAAGTCATGGAAATATGAAATTCTCCATAAAACCCCCCACTGAGACTGGCCTTAGAGTGGTAGGCGGTTCACCCGGGGGAGAGAGTTGTCGGCCTTCTGTGTCTATGCGTCATGTGACGTAGGGGCTAGCCTCTAGCCCCCTAAGCTTGTCCAAGAAGGTTAGGGTTAGTGCATTGATTTGATAGGGATGGAGAAATCCATGAAGAACATCGAAAAAGAGTGTTGTTTTAGCGAAAATTCATAGTCCAGAGGTTATAAAATTTATAGCTGTAAGAGTGTAGATGTAATTATTGACTATCATAAAACTTACTTATCCAATGATTTATATGTACAAATTTGTCTCTTATTTTTATTAATGCTTGCATATATATGATCAATCTGGTGTTGATTGCCTCGTTTGTTATAAATTGGACCAGAGGGAGTATCTCTCTTTTTTTTTCTTTTTGATAAGTGAGGGAGTATCTCTTAAACAAGTGCCATTTGTGTTCTCTTTCGTTAACTCTCGTCCATTAGAATAAATGCTGACGTGTACCACCGTATTGCCAGCTAAGTGCCTGTATTGAGACGCCGTTAAACAGCATGAGCATCATCCATCTTTGGACCATTTATCCACTAAGCATCGGCACTTGGAATACATGCGGCTAGGGGTTAGGGATGCTCCCACTCTCCCACACCGCAACCACTCCTCCTACATTTGAATGAATCACGCAAGCCAAAACCGATTGGAAAACTACTAACGATGACGATGACCTTGACACTTGCTCGCGCGAGAGTGACAAGTGCTATCGTTCCAAATTTGCAACCGGCCGGAGACGACGAAGGGTCTAGCATAACACCCACCCACCTACAATGACTAGCTAGCGTGGAGGACCATGCCTCACCACGAGGCACGAGCATTGTAGCATACACTCATATTTCGTTTTCCAAACGGAAAACCCATGAACTCGCGTCACACGGCTCCATTCCACTACGGAATACAAGTAGTATTGAAAAAGAGTCATACTCCTGTGCTACTAGTACCACTACGAGGAGGAGCAGGAGCTCGCCCTCGCCGCGCCGGCTGCAAGAGCGCTAGCTTGCTAGCTAGCTACATGTCTGCAGCCGATGAAGCGTAGGAGTAGTACGTGCTCTCCCTCCGCAAAACCCCTATAAAACCCCTCCCCACTGTAAAACCACGAGCAGTCAGTCCACACGGTAAAAAAACGCCTCCAGCCACACACACACACACAAGCACCCATCCGCGGGCGCCAGCAGCCAGCCTCGAACGAAGCTAGGCGATGGACGGCAAGGCGCAAGAAGGATCATCGTCGGCGCCGGCCTCTCCGTCGTGGCCTGCCTCACCGTGCACGGCGTGCCGTACGTGCTGCTGGAGCGCTACGACTGCGTCGCCTCCCTGTGGCGCCACCGCACGTACCGCCGCCTCCGCCTCCACCTCCCCAAGCGCTTCTGCGAGCTGCCGCTGCTCCCGTTCCCGGAGGCCTACCCGGCGTACCCGTCCAAGGACCAGTTCGTGGCCTACATGGAGGACTACGCCGCCGCGGCGGGCGTCGCGCCGCGGTTCGGCGCGCGCGTCGAGGAGGCCGCGTTCGACGCCGCCGCCGGCGCGTGGGCGGTGCGCCTGGAGGGCGGCGGGGAGCTGCTCCTGGCGCGGTGGCTCGTGGTGGCCACCGGCGAGAACGCGGTGCCCCGGGTGCCGGAGTTCCCCGGCGCGCCGCGGTTCGGCGGGCGCGTCATGCACACGTGCGAGTACAAGTCCGGGGAGGAGTTCGCGGGGCAGAAGGTGCTGGTCGTGGGGTGCGGCAACTCCGGCATGGAGGTCAGCCTGGATTTGTGCCGGCACGGCGCCAAGCCGTCCATGGTGGTGCGCAACACGGTAAGTAAATGACGATCCCGGTCGGCTTTGTTGTTTTTAGCCGTGCTTAGCTTACTCCAGTCCTAGGACTTACTAGGCCCGTCGTCGTTTTCTACTACTCTCGCTGTCTTGCTTTGGACAGCGAAAGTACAAGTGCTGCGAGTTTTGTGCCATCCTGCTTGAGCCACTTTCCCCCTTGGATGATGGTTTTTGTGCGCGTCCCACTTTATTTTGCCGCGATCTTTTTGGGGGCATGGTTCAATGTGCATGGTCATATTTGGCCATGCTAAGTCGCTAAGCATAATTAGACCGGCTAACATGCACGGGTGTTGGGGACGTCTCTGTCTTGTCCCATGTCGTTCTCAGCACCCATAACAGCTGCTTTTCTGTTCTTCCTCTTCTTGTTTGTTATCTCCTCTCCTCTTCTTCTTTTTTTCGTTCGCCTGATGACAAGAGATACACAGTACATACTAAGTGCTATTTTGATGATGCTTTTGGCGCAGGTCCATGTGTTACCCAGGGAGATGTTTGGCCTCTCGACGTTCGGCATCGCCATGGCGCTGCTCAAGCTCTTCTCCGTCCAGGCCGTGGACCGGATCCTCCTGGCGGCGGCGCGCCTGACGCTGGGCGACACGGGCAAGCTCGGGCTGAGGCGGCCCAAGACTGGGCCCATAGAGCTGAAGAACCTCACCGGCAGGACCCCGGTCCTGGACGTCGGGACGCTAGGCCACATCAAAACCGGCAAAATTAAGGTTAGTGGCAGCCTGCTTGAGCCCTGCTTTCTCTTTCACCAAAGGAGCAGCAGCGGTAGTAGAAGAAAACTAGAGAATCACACACGACCAGTCAAACCGTGGGGATTTGAGCCCCGGGCCGGGCGGTCGTGGGCCAGCGCCTCATCTGGCTGGCATGCCAGCCCGGATTTAAGGCCCGCGCGCTCACGCTGTCACAAACACATTTCTGACCTTAACCTCTCGTCCTTGAAACCCACCTACACGTGATTACACTGGTTTGCTGATGCGAAACATGATCCGTCGCCAGGTAGTGGGAGCAGTGAAGGAGGTGACCCCGGGCGGGGTCAGGTTCGCGGACGGCAAGGAGGAGCAGTTCGACGCAATAATACTGGCCACGGGGTACAGGAGCAACGTGCCGTCCTGGCTCAAGGTAAAATTCACCTAGCTAGCTCTCTCCCCCCATTCCCCCTCCTTCCTAGTACTGCAACGAGTGGTGAAGGTGAGGAGTGACGCCGGCGAAAAGGACTCGCTTGTTTGTTGGTTTGGGTGGGGGGCCTGGGCACAGCTACTGCTCGCTGCTGCTGCAGCGCGCATGTCGTCACCCCTGTTCGGCCACCCGTTGCCCTTCTCGTGTATGCCGGGCGCGCAGGCGCGGCTCGTGCCCGGCGCTGCGCCGCGCGTTGCTTTCTCCCGAAGTGTCACCCGCGCCCAAGTGATCGAGTCAGTGAGTCACCGGGGGTATGGGCGCGGGCAGAGGAGCAGGGGCCCCCGCCGCACCCCGCCCCCCAGGATGATATGGCCGGCTAGCTTGGTGGTGCTCATCCAAGGCGTACCTCACGAGGGGTGAGGACGACGCGTAGCGTATGTGGGTGGGTATACGGACTCGAGACTTTGGATATACCACACTTTGGGTCCACCGGATACTTGTCGATAGCTCAAGCTGAACGATCGATTTCATTCCGTCCCTAGCGTGCGTGTAGCGGGTGATCGAGACGACAAATAAAGGGATCGTGCACCGAAAGTTTAAGTGCGATGTAGAACACTTCGATTCGTATGCAACGTGTACAAGTGCAACGAGACTCGATCTGCAGGCTAATGGCCTGTTGCATTTACCTTCTTTTCCTGTGTTCTGTTTTCCGACGTCGCTCACTCGCTCATAAGCCTCGTTACCATTGTTTTGCAGGATGGAGGCGACGTGTTCACGAGAGAAGGCATGCCCAAGATTCCCTTCCCCAACGGCTGGAAAGGGAAGAACGGGCTCTACACCGTCGGATTCTCGCAGAAGGGGCTGCTGGGCGCGTCGTCGGACGCCCTCAACATCGCAAGAGATATACATTGCCAGTGGAAGGACATGAGCAGACCCGCTACTAATAACGTGCTTCAATGTAACGAAGCTGTTTGACTCTCGTGTAAATGTACAGTACCCAACTGGTTATATCAATGTCTTCAAAAGGTAGCATCGTGTGCATATGACTACTTTTGAAAGCGTAAAAACTGTGGGCTGTGTGTGGTCTCATGTTTGGGGCGTGAAATTTCTTTTATGGCACGGACCAATTGATGATCATCTCTTCTCCTGACGTGTTATTTTAGGCATTTTTCGATGGTAGGAGCCAGTCATAGCTCTAAGGCCAGTCCCAGTGCAAGGTTTCATGATATTTCATGCACATTAAATAGGGTGCCAACTCAGCATTTTAGATGATGTGGCAATGAGTTAATAAGGAGAGAGATGAAATGGGTTTCATCTAGATGAAACTCTGTATACACAGTTTCCAACAAGTCTGTGTCTTGCATGCATCACCTAGAAAACATCAAAATGAAACTTTGCATTGTATGAACCATTTCATCTGTAAATTTATTGTCTCCTTACTTATGTGGTATTCTTGGAAACACAAAAATGAAATCCCCACTGGGACTAGCCTAAGGCCAGTCTCAATGCACAGTTACCTAGACTAAGAACTAGGTAATCGTGTCAGAAAAGTTTTATGGTGATGAAACTTTTCTCACATGCTATAAAACTCTTCTTTCTCTCTCCTCTAACACATTAACAAATTTAATGTCATGAAACTCCATGAAACCTTCACTGAGACTGGTCTAAGCATTAAAAAACAATTATTTTAATGATCTGGCTCTTAAAACATAACTCATAATATGAATGACCCTACACATCATCCTCATATAATCTCAAAGTGCGTGTATTCTTCTCCCTCTTCTATTACAATATGAAAAAAATATTTTATGAGCTAGCTAAACATTAATCATTGGAGAAGGCCTTAGGCCAGTCTCATTGCACAGTTTCATTACACAGATACATGGGGATGAAACTCTTCTCAGATGCCATAAAACTATCTCTTATCTTTACTCTGCGGCATCAGCAAATTTAGTGTCATGAAACTCTCCATGAAACTCCACTGAGATTGACCTTAGTTATTGTTACATATTACTGGTAATCACTGTTAATCATCGTTGAACATTGAAGTGGATCAGTACGCCACTATGTGTTGGCGTTCCAAATATACATAATTACCACTCGATATTAATGGTCACATTCATATATTAACATTGCCACTTGGTGTCTGAGATATAATTCTATTAATAATCACGTTTTGTATTTTGGACTATATTACAAAAACATAAGAAATATAATATAATTGATGATTTGAGTTCAAGCTAGATTTAAACCTTGACTTTGCACATTGGAAAGAGTATACACGAGGAAGATGGGCTTGAGTAGGACCTTAAGCCCATCCGGAAGCACAAGTTCAACAAAGATAAAGCCTAGGAGACCCTATTTGAGCTCATGTCTGCTGGCACGAGGCACGTAACTCAATCATGTTGTGCTAAAAAAACGTAACTCAATCATGTGTCCCAATGCAATGAATCTTGCGCTAGGATGATTATATAAGACCCTCCAACAACGAGATATTCAAACCTTGGCCTAAAAGAAAGGGTTTTTCTAGCGCCCGGACGTCCGATGGGGGTCAAACCATCGGACGGTACTGTAGCTTACAAAATTCCCACCGCAACATGTACGTACTGTTGCATGTAACATATAATTTTTTTGCAACATTCAAAAATAACATATACAACATCATAGAACAATATCTGCAACATGAAAAGATATCGGTTGCAACATCGGAGATGTGCAGAAACGCACGCCATCGGATATCATCTAGTTGCTTCGGGAGCCGAGTAAAAATTCCCGCCGCAACATCAAAGCATGTTTCATGAAACATTCCAATTTTACATGAGACATCCAATTGAATTTCATATGAAACATCCAATCCAACTTAATGCAACATCAACGCATGGCTATTGCAACATCAAAATTATGCAGGGGCAACATTAAAATAAATTTGGCTCGGTTACATGCAACCCCCATCGAGCCAAAAAAATCATTGAGCTGCAACATTTCAAAAAAGATATTGCAACATATGTTTAAAGCGTTTGAAACATCACAACATATGAACACCACTAGATGAAACATCTCAGATCACTTCAAACATGCACTTGCAACATTCTTCTGGAACATCCGAAACAAGTGAAACATGCACTTTCAACATTCTTCTGGAACATCCGAAACAAGTGAAACATGCACTTGCAACATGCACCGAAACTCTAGAACATTGCAGATCTATTTTTGCAAAATACACATCAAACAGTTGCAACATTTCTTTGGGACATGTGAAACACGTCAAATATGCTCTTGCAGCAAAACCGGCACCTACCTCCCTCCTCACCGCCCCTCCCTCTGCTCTCCCGGCGGCGGCGGCGGCGACGGCGCTCTGAAGGAGGGGCCGCACGGAGGAGCAGGAGCGGCGGCGGCGCACGGAGGAGCTTGGCGGCGCCGCGCGGGGGCCGGTGGCGGCGTGGGCCCGGCGCCGGCGATGGCGACGACGGCAGCGCGCGGAGGAGCGCGCGGCGGCGGACGGAGGGCCGCGGCAACGGCGTGCATGAGCGACGCCGGGCGGCGTAGCACGCGACGCCACGACGCAAGGTCGCAGCGAGCCATGGGCGCGGGCTGCCGCTCCCAGCAGTGGCGCGGAGAGGCCAGTAGGGGACACGGTGACGACGACGACATGCAGGGCGGCAGCCGCGGCGCACAGGACGATGACGGTGCATTCGGAGGACCAGGCAGGAGGAGGAGCAGGCAGCGGGCGGCGCGCGGAGGAGCAGGTGGTGGCGGTGGCGCGCGACGGCACAGGATCAGAAAGCGGCGAGCGGAGAACCCAGCATGTTCGGCGCGCGGCGCATGGAGAGCAGTGCGGCGTTGGAGGAATAATGGATGGATAAGAACAGAAGTACATGGATAGATAAGAACAGCCTGAACAGGAATACAGAATGATGGGAGGGCGTCCGATCCGTCGAACGTCCTGTTACAAGCATTACCCTAAAAGAAATGCGGGAACACACAGAAAAAGGGAAGGTATGCTAGCTGGCACGCCATGCATATGCTGGCAGACACATGTTTTGATGCCAATTTCATTTGTTGTCCAACATACCAGTAGACAAACAAAACTCAAAAATGGATGGTAAAAAAGGAAACTAAAATGTTCGGTTCATACTTTGAATTGTTGTATTCACTTTGATTTGGTGTCAGTTCGCCTTGCCTTTTAGCCGCAACCGCCTTAAGGTATAAATAGAGGGTTCTTAACTCAAACTGTGAATTCGTCCACTAAAGCTCTATAAAACTAAGGGAGAAACCCCATAGTGAGACGAGGATGATCACCGTATGTTTTTGAGTTGTCTAGCCCGTGTTATCACCTTGTGCGTTAGCATCACGCTGGAGTTTAGTAGTCACATGTTTCATTGTCAGAGGGTATGATCTTGATGGTTAAGATGTAATATTGGATTTCTTCGTAGCGATGTGAGCGTGGCGAAGCGGAGCATGGCATGTATAGACAGGGCTGCTCGGGATGATCGAGGTGAGAGTAGGTGGCCTTAATATGGATGTTTTTTGAAAAGAACCTTAATATGGATGTCAAGGTGTTGCATTAATTGCAACAAGGTTATGGGAGCTGATGGGCGGCCATGTGGCACGAGTGACGGAGAGTGAGGTGTAGTTTTGCTTGACATGCATGGTGTGTTCTCTCACGATGAGAGTGCACGACATGTGCAATGGAAGTAGGTTGCCAAGGCAAACCAAGTTTAGCTTAAATGAGATGGAGTATAATGTTAGGGATGCCCCAAAGATCCCATACTAAACCTCTACAAGACCTGATTACGTACCTTGCTTGGTGTCTCGTTGTGCCATCCTAATAATATTTGCTTGTAAGCCAACATTTTTATCTTTAATGGAAAAGGTATATGGAGACTAGTTAACAAAATGTACCTATGTCAGAATCGTAGGAGTGCCCAAAAGCTCATCCACTAAGAATGGTGTGGATGGTGGCCGGTGAGAGTACTTAAGGAACAGAAACTATATGAGAAAATACGAAAGATAAGGATAGCTTTCAAGACTTATAACTGTTTGCAAAATAGTTTATTACAATGATTGAGGAAACCGGAATACATGACTGGTACAATTAATGGCTTGAACCAACCACAAATTTTTGAACTATACTTTGAGACTAATTTTGCACTGTCACTTATATATATATGCTATGTTGCACTATGCGCACCCGTGATCTAAGAGGCCCATTGTCGACTTCTCCAGATCAATAATTGTATGTGTTGCCATCAAGTGTCTACTTCCAAGGACCACATCACTGCCAGCACCTTTCTTGAATGCTAAGCATACATTCCCATCGTCATCCCTGAACCAAATGTCCTCTGCAACCTGCGTGATCTTGGCACTGCCTTCGAACATGATCCTTATAGTTGGTACATCAATATCCTCCTCATTCCATAGGATCTCTCGTTGAAAACATGTTTGGCCTGTATATGTATGGACTCGGAAGAAGCCTTTAATCCTCTTCTCCACTGTAGTGCTCAAGTTTTCAAACAATTGACTTGGGAGCATTGTATATGGTGTGCCGGTGTGGAGGAAGCACCTCATTGTCTTGTTCTCACCTAAACCTGGTGTGGCATCAATAATGCTATCTCCGACTGAAATGTTGGTAATATGGACGTAGTAGTTGTTGCCATCTTTGAACAGGGGGCTGAAATGCATACCTTCCATTTCTTCATACTGCCCGAATTTCATGTAGCCAATCTTGTTGGGATGAGGGAGGCAAAATGACATGGCTTTGTAGTGACCAATGGAAACTTGAGAAAAGAAAGATAAGCTGTTTGCAGAAAGGCCGATGATTCCCGAATACTGACCACCGATGCCTCGGAATGAGGTTGTGCAGCCAAAAAGGAAGGCTTCCATCATGTTTCCATTTCCATACATGAGGCGGTCCAAGCTTGCTATTCCTTCGGCTCTTGAAGTGTCCTCATATGTATGGTTATAAGTGCAACTCTCGAAGAGCCAGGAACATGTGTTTCTAGTCATGGTGGCCTCTGGGATGATTCTACATAGCGAAGACCAGCACCCTATCTCTTTGTATGTGGAAGACGCAACAGGGTCAAAGAGTGGATCCACTTGCTCATCACATCCTTCTTTGCAAGGCTTGCACATGATCCAGGGCCACGAGGAGCCCGTGTCGATGAGGACGGAATATGTTTTGCCTGGTTCCCCGAGTTGAATTCGTGTAACATAACTGAAGTAATCCCATTGGACACCATTGGCGATGATCGGGCCGGAGATGTTTCCTTGTTCTGCTGGGCAACTTGAGATGCTGCCAGCTAGCCGCCGAACATGGGCATGGTATACCTCGAGAGTGTTGAAGGAGAGAAATCATCCACTTGTTGTGTGGAGGTTGACAGGCATGGATGCTCACGATGCAGAAGTGTAAGGCGGACTGCACTTGAATCCTCCAAGTAATCTATGGGGAGGGGACATAAAATCATTGCAAGAATAAGTCAGTGTTAGTACAAATACACTCTCTCCGATCATAAATGTATGTAATTTTAGCTTCCAACACAAGGAATAGATGTATAAATTGACCATGTTGCCTTTACTTGTAGCACTCCAGGAAAAAAAAGACTCACACAATCCATGCAATTAAAATAGGTGAAATATGCATGAGTGATCAAAATACCTAAAAATGTAGAACAACCTATATTTGTAGCATAATGAAGATTCTAAAGAAACTAATATTAATTAAAGTTATACGAGACGTGTATAGAAGAATTGACCATTTTAGGGGCTTCTAGGGTTAGTTTTTTCAACCACCCAACTTTGAGATGTACAGATCCTTGTAAATTTAAATTAGGTACTAAATAAATTATGTTTTATTGAGGATTTAATACCCTAGTTTTGTTACACCATTATTACTAAAAAAATTGCACCAAAAGCCATGGTTATGGTCACATGTCATTTGAACACAACAAACTAGTCCCCCTAAGTTAAACATTTCTATTTTTAACCATCAATTTCGAAAAAATTGTATAGTTTAACAACATGAAAATTGTATATCATTAAAGTAGTTATTAGGTGAATCTATGATCATTAAATCTTATGATGCTAAACTATCATTTTAGAAATTAATAATCAAAGCTAGAAATTTTTGATTTAGGACAAAGTTAGAATGACAACTATATTGTGAGGGAGTAACTTTAGGGGAAGCAGCGATATTGAGATATCTATCACTACAAATAGTCTTTCATAAGAAATATTTCTTTTTATTGTCAAGAAAAAGAACCCACATACCTTCCCAAATTCCGTCGCAGTCCATATCGCCAAATGATATCTCCATATCACCGTCGTACGGTACCGTGCAGATGAAAAAGCAACTAACGACATACAAAGTGAGCAGCAAAGTGCATCTATTCATTGCTATTGTATGTTGGCTGTTCATTTCAACGCAGTGTCCCTTGAACATGTTTATGTAGGCTAAGTGCGGTTAGTTAAAAACTTGGTAAAGCAGTGTTAGCTTTGATTTAGTTAGTACCAAAGCATGAGTTGGGTTTTAGGTTAGATACTGTACAGCTAAAAAGCAGGTGCAAAATTGGCAAGCTGCATATGATCCAACTAAATTTGATAACGGTTTTCAGATTCACGCCAAGTAATGCGATTGTTGATGTTTAATTTGACGCGCGCACGCACGCAGGATTGGTCGATATAGAGCATTTGGCATGCGGCATATTTTTGTATTCTACTACTACACTAATGTACTGGATCAACTTTATCTACCGGCCCTTCTCAAAAAAAAACTTTATCTACCGGCTTCTTTGTGCTCTGGACCTACGGCCCTACGACAAGTGCGTTTAGTTCCAAAAAGATAAATAGAAAATTTGGTGAAAATGTTGCATCGAACACGGTATCGCACTGTAGTATTTTTCGTTTGTTTGTGGTAAACATTGTCCTACCATGATCTAACTAGGATTAAAACATTCGTCTCGTTGTGTATATTAAAACTATATAATTAGTTTTTTATTTACCTACGTGCGACATGCACACTTAATAGAAAATAAGATTATATAATGGATAGTTGGTCCGAGACCGTATTGGTTACAAACTCGCTTGTTTTTTTCGTGATGAGGCGTGATGTTTTATGATTTCTTCAAAAGTGTGACTAAAGAGTCCGACGGAAATCATGGGTTCGAAAAAATTCTACTGTGGCTGATTTGTGGGTCCGTCGGCCTCGAAAGTTTTGGATCTTTATAGTATATATAGATAGATAGATAGATAGATTTAATACTTCATGCACGTAAAAAGAGATTTGATGTGATAGATAAATATTAAAGTTTGGAGAGAGAATTTTTTAAAAAGTTTGAAAAGTGAACACAGCCCAAGACTCGAACCCACACACACGGCAGTACGGCACGGCCAGCTTGCAGAAAACGTGCCACCTCAGTACCGCGCCGCTGGGCTGGGTCGCCTGCGTTCTGCCATGGGATCGGAGTTCCAGCCACTCGCAGACACGACCGCACCCGCGCGGGCCGGATGCGATGGATTCGCTAGTTTGCGATGGCATCGCCAGGAGCTGCCTCGTCCGTTGGGCTGTGGCCAATGCAAAGCCTGCTGGGCTGCCCTGTGCTCTACACAGTATGTGGGCCGTGGCCCATGTTCGTCTACGGTCGTGTGAACATCTAGAAACCGGGAATCCTATATGGCTTCCGCAAGTTTTTAGACCACCTAGCTTCCAATGTTTGAGATTCGTGCATCAATCCTCGTCCGTAGGATTTTTTCCTCCTAGCACCTATTGATACTCTCAACTCAGCATAGCGTCACTGATTCAATATGTGTCCTTTTAGTAACTATTTTCCTTGATGCTAAGTAGCACTGATTGATACTCTCATCTTAGTATAGCAGCACCGATTGAATCTGTCATTTCAATAGCTATTATCCTTCATGAACAGTAGCATCGATTGATACTCTCAACTTAATAGAGCAGCATGTATTAAGTCGGTCATGTGACGGATAATAGCTATTGAAATGACAAATTAAATCAGTCGTGCTATACTAAGACGAGAGTATCAACTGGTGCTATTGTTCGTGAAGCAAAATAGTAACCGGTAGGGCATAGCATAGGTTGATTCAGTGTTCCGAATGATTCGGTCAAGGCAGAATAGGTTGTGAAAAATGTTGAATACAATATTTTTTAATTTTGATATGTGTTTCTAGAAATTGTTGAATCTACTATTTTTAAATGTTGATATACTATTTGCAAAATGTCGAATCTGATCTTTTTCAAATAATGTTTGATACCTCTGTTGGGACCAGATGTGATTAATGGTAGTTACACATTGAATCTAACTGCTGCTAATGGAACGGAAGAAGTCTGATATAATTAGTATTATATTTTGACTCTCACTCCTAATGCTACTAGTAATCTATTTCGGGCCTTTTGGGGCACTAAGACATCTTGCTTATCTAGTGCTTGAATCCATATACGATCCCCATGATATTTTGTTCGTGAGATGTCTACTCAGGGTATCAAAATTAAAATCCAGTTACACCATAATATGTCTTACTATAAAGAGCTTCAAAAGAAGATCCAATTGACTATATTTAGATTAAAATGTTTATAGATATTTTTTAAGTTGATATATTGATAACAAGATCCCACTTGACTAACAAATTTTTTTTATAAATATGCACCTCGAATACTCTACAACATAGAACAAAACAGTTGTACGTACGGAAGAAAATATTTGAAGTCATTACAAAATATAAATCTTGGAAGAAATTATATAAATTCACAACATAAGAACAAATGGTTATTTCTATGAACATAACTAAACAAAAAATAGTAGTACACTATGAAAATAACAATCAAATATCACAAACTTTAATTTTCACGCCTTAAAATTTTTGAAATTTAGGATGTGATTGGTATCCCAAATTAACTATATGATTTCCTTCAATTTCAAAAATTTTCCTGTGTTTTTATAATTATCTGGGAAATTAGTATCTCTGGGATTTTTATCGAGATTTTTGAAAATTTTGGGATATTTTTTGTAGCACAACCGATTTATCTAACATTTTTTAGATTTACTAGCAAGAACGCACGTACGACACACACATTTAATAGAAAATACTACCATCGTTTAATTTAAAAAGTGCGATCGATTAAACTGTGATGAGTCATAATGTTTTATTATTTCTTCAAAAGTGTGACTAAAGAGTCCGACGGAAATCATGGGTTCGAAAAAATTCTACTGTGGCTGATTTGTGGGTCCGTCGGCCTCGAAAGTTTTGGATCTTTATAGTATATATAGATAGATAGATAGATAGATTTAATACTTCATGCACGTAAAAAGAGATTTGATGTGATAGATAAATATTAAAGTTTGGAGAGAGAATTTTTTAAAAAGTTTGAAAAGTGAACACAGCCCAAGACTCGAACCCACACACACGGCAGTACGGCACGGCCAGCTTGCAGAAAACGTGCCACCTCAGTACCGCGCCGCTGGGCTGGGTCGCCTGCGTTCTGCCATGGGATCGGAGTTCCAGCCACTCGCAGACACGACCGCACCCGCGCGGGCCGGATGCGATGGATTCGCTAGTTTGCGATGGCATCGCCAGGAGCTGCCTCGTCCGTTGGGCTGTGGCCAATGCAAAGCCTGCTGGGCTGCCCTGTGCTCTACACAGTATGTGGGCCGTGGCCCATGTTCGTCTACGGTCGTGTGAACATCTAGAAACCGGGAATCCTATATGGCTTCCGCAAGTTTTTAGACCACCTAGCTTCCAATGTTTGAGATTCGTGCATCAATCCTCGTCCGTAGGATTTTTTCCTCAATCCCTACCCTCCTCTTGCTCCGCGCCTCCGCCGCCGAGCGCTGGCTTGCCGCGCGCTGCGGCCGCGGGCCTCCGCTCCCTTGCGCAAGTCGCATCCGCCGCCGCTGCCGCCCATATCATACTCGTCGCCGCTGCCGAGCATGTGCTTGTGCGCCGCCGCTGTCTCCTCCTTGGATGTGCCTATGCACCGCTCCTTCTTTTGTCGCCGCTCACTGAGCACCATTGTCGTGACTCCTATGCGCCACCGCTGTAATCCCCTATGCACTGCTTGAAGCGCCGCCGAGGACATTTCCTCAAAAATGTTGATCTTTGTTTCGAGAAATGTTGAGTTCACCATTTGAATGTTTTTTTGGCAAAATGTTGATTCGGGTTTTAGAAAATGTTGAATATACTAGTTTTAGATGTTGGTAGAGACTTTTAGTTTGGGACTGATGGGCTTCAAAGCCATGATTCTAGACGCGGCGGCGGAGGACTCATCCGGATGGATGGGGTCGGCGGCGGGGCGAGGTGATGTCGAGTGGCGCGAACAGCATGTCGTAGTGGTGGTGGTGATGGGCGGAGGGGCGGTATGGCGCGCTGCCGCCATGGGCGGTGGAAGATGGAGGTAGGGGCAACGATAGGTCAGCTAGGCGGGGGAGTATGCCGGAGAGGAAACATAACGAACAGCCGACGGTGGAAGGAAGAAGACGATGAAATTAGGCTTTATTGGGCTTTAAAGCTACATGGCTTATCTAGCTAATGTGCGCTACATAGGAGCCCCCTCTAGAAACCACGGCCCCCGCAGGATACAGCATGTGCGGTGGAGCAGAAAAAGAACTTTAGCAAAAATCACCTGCATTTGAATTAGCTTTTGAGAAAGGGAAAAGTCTATTTTACAACCTCCAAATACCACAAGAGTCTGATTTTCAACCTTAAACTACAAACCGGATAACAAAGGCCATCCAACTGTCAAAACCGTGCAAATTTAGCCCTTAGGGTGGTTTCGAAAGTGGTTTTGTATTTTGTAAAAAAATTAAAAAAATCCAATTAGATCTGAAAAATCAAAACTAATTCATCTTAAATCAAAAAAATATGAAACCAATATCTAAAAACTTCTAAAAATGTAACATATCTATTATTGCTCTATTTGAATCTTAATTATTTAAAAATGATAGGCATAACTATAAGAAACCAAATACTATGAACATAAAAAAATGGATCCGATTAACTGGCAAATATAGTGACAATAGATAGGTTACATTTTTAGAAAATTTTTGATACCAATTTTGTACTTTTTAACTTAAAATAAATTACTTATGAATTTTTAGTTTAAATTTGAATATTTTAAATTTCAAAAAATGGAAAACCACCTTCTAAACCATCCAAAGGGCTAAATTTGTATAGTTTTGACAGTTGGATGGCCTTTGTTATCCGGTTTTATAGTTTAAGGTTGAAAATCGGACTCTTGTGATAGTTTGAGGTTGTAAAATAGACTTTTCCTTTTGAGAAAAAAAGCCCTTGTTGTTAAGCATAGACCAATTTGAAATAGAAATGGCTGATGGGGGAAAGATATTTGTTGAATTCATTCATCCGCAAGGCGCATTTTCTTTATACTTATCCGTGTGGAAAAGGAAATAGAAAAAAGTCTATTTTTAACATCCAACTATTATCTTAGTTTGGTTTTGACCATTCAACCGTAAAATCTTTGGCCATCCAACTCCTAAACCGTTCATATTTGCCCATCATGTGGTTTTGAAGGTGGTTTTGCTGATTTGGACGTGGTGGGGCCCACCTGCCACCCCTCTTTCCTACCTCTCTCTTCTCTCCTCTCCCTCTCTCTCCTCTCCTATCTCACGCTATGCCGGCCGCCATCCTCCCCTACACATAGGCGACCGCCGTCTTCTCGCACCTATCCTGCGCCGGCCGCCCTGTGCCTCTCCGGCTTGCTCAGTCGGCCGCGCTAGCTCACGGCAGAGCTTCTCCATCCTCGACGCTGCCAGCGGCGAGTGGCGCCGCGGCGCGGTCCTTCTTCGCCTGCGCGTAGGGGTGGTAAAGGGCCCTCACTTTTATACCAGAAATTTTAAGGATAGAACCGGATTAGGGCCGAGCTAAAATAATATTAGTTTTTGAGCTAAATTTTATTAGGGCCAAGTTAGATTGTAAAAGAACAAACGGACCATGATCCGTTACCACCCCTGCATGCGCCGCTGCGCGGAGGCGGTCACCGCGCGTGGCATGATGTTGGACCGTACCTGCCGAGGCTCAACGCTGGCACGCACGTGCGCTATCCCAGGAGGAGGAGGACGATCACATGTTCCGGCTCGACGCCCATGGAGACCGTACCACGGGCTTGCTCTGCTTCCTAACGTCCCATACCAACGTCGAGAGGTGTTGCAGGAGGAAGGTGCTCCCGATGCAATGGATCTCGCGCCAGACGCTCCGTGGCCCGACGTGATTCGGCTCGATTCGGCGAGGATGCTGGATCTTTGATGCTTCCTTGGCGCCACTATAGGAGACTCGCCGAGGCTGGGGCCAAGAGAGGGGCTGTGCAACCGGTCGTTGTGCCGTAGCCGCGCCGACCGCCGCCGCTGCCGGGCCAAGGGGCCACGCCCACGGGCACCGGCTGCGAGATTCGCTGCAGGCTAGCGTGGCCGCTTGGGTGAGCTGTTGCTCTGCTGCTGGCCAGAATGAGGGGGATGGGGCCGGCGCAGGTGAGGTGGCGGCCTGAGAGAGGAGGGATAGGGGAGAAGAGGGAGGAGGTCTGATGGGTGGCCACCACTCACCCTGTACATGGTCCGGTTTAATCGGTTTCTAGGCAAACACCAACCCAGCCCACAAGAACGCCAGTTTGGTGGTTTGGAACCTGCGGGTTAGACGGGTAACACGGGTTTCTTCTCCATCGAACCAACTTTGTATCTTCTCCCCTCGGGAAATCAACGCTCCTCGCGTCTGGATCTCGAAGCCGGACAGGGGCACCTACTCCTTCGACACAGCCCGCCCCGCGTGGCGCAGGGAAGGGTGCTGGGAGCTCCCATTCCAGGGCCGCGCCCTGTTCGTCTCCGACCTCGGTCTCTGCTTTGAGTCTTCGACTGCCGGCAATGGGTGTGAAGGGCGGCGACGGCGGCTGGTGACAGGTGTGATTGGTGAAGGGCGGCTGCGACTGTTGACGGGTGGACACCGCTCAGAGCAAGTATAATAAACGGCGCAGAGCCGGCAAAGTCCTACCTGGAAGAGAGAGAATGCAGGAGAGGGAGGGAAGCGAGCGAGTCATGAAACGTCCGCTTTGTACCGGCGATATGCACTGTTCAGCAGCTCCGTCCGCTCATAATGCTCCACGTCTCACATGCATCTGCAGAAGCATTAAATGGCTGGTGGAGTCTGACACCAGAACGCGTGACCTGGCCAGCTCTCCGCCGGCGAGCGGGCTGAATTACTAGCCCTGCTCTCATGCGCGCTGCACTTCGAGGAAGAAGATAAGTTTAACTGGTTATGCGGTCTGGAACCGATGCAAACCAACCCGCGTATGGCAATACGGTTCCTACGGCCTGGTCTACGGATTGGACCAGGTTGCAACCGGACCATGTACAGGGCGAGTCACCGCCACGTGGCATCCACGTCAGCAAAATCATCATCAAAATCACTTGGTGGCTAAGACCGGTCTCAGTGGAGTTTTCATTGAGGTTCCATGTTATTAAAATATGCTGATGTGACATAAGAGAGAGAAGCAAAAGTTTTATGAGATGTGAACTCACTTGTCACAATTACCTGCTCCCTTCGTCCCGCAAATAGTGCCCATTTTGACTTCTTCTCGGTCAAACTGTTTGAAGTTTGACAATTTTATGATTAAAAACATCAATGGTTATCATATCAAATATGTATGCTATGAAAATATATTTCATAAAGAATCTAATGAAACTTGTTAGACATCAAAAACATTAATATATTTTTATATAAACTCAGTCAAACATAAGATAATTTGACTTAGGACAAGACCAAAAGGACACTCTTTGCGGGATGAAGGGAGTATTTTCTAATCTAGGTAACCGTGTAGTGAAAATGTGCACTAAGATTGGCATAAATGTGAACGGTTTTAAGAATTGAGCGATCAAAAATTTCTAGGTTCGTTGTTTGATGGTTAACACTAAATTGAAACGATAGTTGGAGGGTGCCCTGTTCGTTTGGCTGGTGGCTGGCGCTGAATTTTGCTGAGAGAAAAACACTGTAGACTAGTGGCTGGTGCTGGTTTTTACTGAGAGAAAAACATTGACCGGCGGCTGGCGCTGGTTTTCGCGAAGAGAAAAATTACTGGCTCGTCGGAAACAATTGAAAGGCTGATCCCACGAAAAGTACTGTGGCTCTCCAGTATCCGAAGCCCAAAACCCAGAACCCCACCCACTTCGTCCCCTTCCTCTCAGGCTCCGCCGCTCGCCACCCACTTTCCCCTTCCTCTCAGGCGCACCCCGCCGGCCGCCGGCGCCGCCGCCGCCGCTCCACTGCCGACGAAATCCACCCGGCTCGTGATGCGGCGGTGGTGGACCGGCGTTTCCGGTGGGCGCCCCCGGCAGCAGTTCGCGGCCGTCGAGGCGCCCGCGTTCGTGAACGCGGCCCTCCTCGTCGGCTCCTCTGGTATCACCGGCGCCGTCCTCCTCAACATCCTCGAGAGCGCGGCCACCCCCGCGGGGCCATGGAAGGTCTACGCGCTCTCGGGCGGCGACCGCGCCCTCCCGTCTTCGTCCTCGTCCGGGGAGACCTGCCCCTCGTTCGACCCCAACCCGGTCGTCCACCTCAACCTCGATCTCGACGTCGCCGATGCCGCCGCCGTGGCCCAGGCCCTCGCGCCCATCACCGACATCACCCACGTCTTCTACGAGCCTTGGTCCCCGTGCCCCGAGGCCAGCTGCGCCGTGCTCCGCAACGTCCTCTCCGCCGTCGTCCCCAACTGCCTCGTTCACGTCTGCCTCAGCCGCAGGGACTCCATCGACTCGGTTGAGCCCCTGACGGGCGTCCCCGCTGCCATGCGCCCCTGCTCCGAGGACGAGGATCTCCATCGCCTTGAGTACCCCGACCTCGAGGACGCCCTCCTCGACGAGCTCACCGCCTCCCGCTCCGACGGCGCCGCCATCACCTGGTCCGTGCACAGCCCCACCACCATCTTCGGCCTCTACCCGCGCAGTTCCAGAAATGTCATCGCCAGCCTCTTCATCTACGCCGCCATCTGTCGCAAGGAGGGCGTCGCGCTCCGCTGGCCCGGGTCCCGCGTCGCTTGGGAGGGATTCTGCGACGCCTCCGACGCGGAGTTCATCGCCGAGCACGCGCTCTGGGCGGCCCTGGAGCCCAACGGCAAGAACAACGCGTTCCACTTCACCAACGGGGACGTCTTCAAGTGGAAGCAGCTGTGGCCGGCGCTGGCGAAGCATTTCCAGGTGGAGTGGTCCGGGTACGACGGGGAGGACAAGCGGTTCAAGCTTGTCGAGGCCATGGCCGGGAAAGAGATTGAGTGGGCACAGATTATCCAGGAGACGGAGCTCGTGCAGATAAAGCTCGACGACATCACCACCTGGTGGCTCGTGGATGCTGTGATCAACACCGGCAAGGATCATCAACTAGACAGCATGAAAGAGAACAATGAGCATGCTGTTCCTTTTACTTTGGCTGTGAGTGATTGCGTGCATCATTCTCATTCTGATTACTTGCATTCACCAAACTTGGCAATCCGTCACAGCCATCAATCCATCATGGGTTGTTTATTTGTTTTTTACTGTTGATAGTATCTTTGCTTGAGTCAACGTGGCATTTGTCTGTGTGATAGTAAAAGGTGAAGTTGCTAGGCCTTATGGTCTTATGGTTGCAGTTGTCATTCTACTAATTGTTGATCCAAGCTGAACATAATTTACCACATATAGGAATTGTATGCTTAGTTGCTATCCATGGTGCTAATAATATACTTCTGCCACAAACTTTAGAAGATATGATAGTTCCAATACCGTGTTAACACTGATAAATATATTTTAATTAGCTTTCAAGGACAGGATATTTTGTGCTATAAACTAAACTGTACATCATTGCTGTAAGCCCTTATCTAATTGGTTACTTTAATTGAACATCTCGCTAAGAAAAAGTAGTATGAATGCATATTTGCCAACACTTAGCACCATATTTTCTCTACTGACTTGTTGATCTCTTTTTTTGTGATGTTGTATGCATGAAAAAGTGGAGAGCAAAACAGAGCACCCATATAGCTAAGTTATTCCTCAATAAGAAACTGTTGATTCTAATTGCGCATGTGGCATGCCCTCTTTCTGGGAAAAATGCTATCCTAATTTAGTAATTGTTGTTCATATTCAGTGCAGATTGAATTTGAACATCATGGTGCTGGGGTTGCAACTGTTTCATCTCTTTATTTCCGCCCTTTTTGTCAAACTGAAAAATGAACAAGAGCATCTAGCCATCTACATATATAGTTAGATGTATTTCTCCCTATCAGAGGGTTCTTTGGAATAGAGAATTGAGTTGCACATTTCTCTCTATTGCTTGATGCTTGTTCTTTATCTTCATGTTAGGATGAAGATTTTCCTGTGGGTAAGGATGGCAGTGGATCTCCTACAGAAAGTTATACCAGTGGTGGAAGAAAGGTAGCTAATTTAGTTATTTGACGTAGTAAGGCTGAAGCATAAAACCACTATTATCATGTGCTTTTGCTCAGTTTGTACCATTTTGTTGGTCGAATAGTGAGAATTGATAATACTGAATTTTGTGATATCAACTAAATACACGTGCTACTTTTGCATGGTGTTGACTATTCAATGCTGCACCGGTATTAGTGGATAAGCTAATTTGCATACTAATTACTGTAAGTCTTTTACACTTCATGGGACCAACTGTCGATAATCGATGCGTTGCTCATCACCTTTGTGTTCCATTGCCCTCTTTTATGCGAGATCACCACCACTATTAGTATGAGTCCGGAAATCTTTTGATGTCACAGTTTTAACACTGACTATCACTCACTACTGCCATGTTAGGCTTAGCTGTTACTGTGTGCAGATAGCAATCCTACCCTAGAATGTAGACATGCAAGCCCTGCCTTTGATATAGGACATCGCCTACACCTGGCACCACAAAAAGGCTAGTAGAATGAAGTCAGTTGGATGTTTGCTATCAAAGTCATTATGAGATAAGGTTAGTTAGAAGGTGTATATGTTTTTTTCAGGATAGAGATCTTATCACAAGCTGCCCCGTCTCTGTATAAGGTGATGGATAATTAGCCTTGCTCCTCTTTCTTTTGGTCAATGGAGCAGCTGCAAGTTGCTCAGTAGCAGAGAGTAGACAGCAGCAGTAGCAAGTAGAAGCATGGCTGCAGTAGAAGTAGTGGTAGAGTAGATGGTAGTGGTTGAAGACCATACCTTGAATAGTAGTAGCAGGTAGTGGCTGTCTGGCCATACCATGTACCTAGTTCACCCACTGTCTATATAAACAAGAGCAGCTGCAGCTCCTGGGTTCAAGCAGCACCCATTCATCGTGTGCTCTTCCTGCTCTTCTTCACCTCACCTTCTTCTTCACCCAGTCACCAAGTGTTCTGTGTGTGTGTGGGCTGTGCTGTGCTGCTGGTCTGGGCAGGGGCTGGGCTAACAGTGTAATCAGAGCCGTGTTGGAGTCCCAGGGACCATGGCCACTCCTGCAGCCGGCGGCAACACCGGCAGGCAGCCTGTCCCGGCGGGAGGCCGTCAGGAGCGCGGCCGGGGGCGCGCGCACTCCATCGGCGGTCGTCGAGACAAGTCTCTCTCACCACGTCGCGGGGCGACATACGTGGTGCAGAAGACTGTCCATGATGTCGGCGGCGCCAAGTATCCCACGCTCACGCGCACCAACTACGCTGAGTGGTCGGTGATCATGAAGTGTATGCTCAAGGCATGGCGTCTCTGGGCGGCCGTGACCATTGGAGCAGAGGATGAGGAAGATGACCAGTTGGCCATGGAGGCCATCTTGAAGTCGGTACCGCCGGAGTACGTCGTCCCGCTGGGCGGGAAGGACACCGCAAAGGAGGCCTGGGAGGCGCTCGAGACGATGCGGCTCGGCGGTGACCGCGTGCGCAAGGCGAAGGCGCAGCAACTCCGGCGGGAGTACGAGGCCATCGCCTTTCGCGACGGCAAGGCCGTCGAAGACTTCGGTCTGCGCCTCGTCGCGCTGATGAGACAGCTCGGGGAGCTGGGCGTCATCATCGACGAAGAAGACGCGGTGGCGAAGTATCTGCGGGTCGTGCCCCCACGATTCCAGCAGCTCGCGCTCTTGATCGAGTCTCTGCTCGACATGAGCGAGCTCACGATCGAGGACGTGAGCGGGCGGTTCAAGGTGCTCGAGGACCGCGCCGTCGAGCCGGCCCAGACCTTCGCCGGTGGCCAGCTGCTGCTCACGGAGGAGCAGTGGGCGGAGCGCGTGCGGGAGAAGCAGGGGAGCGGCCCCGTAGCCCCGCGCGGTGGCGGGAGCTGAGGAGGAGGCGGTGCGCGCGGCAAGCGACGAGGCAAGCCGCGGCGCAAGCCTGACGGCGGCGGCAAGGAGGGCAGCAAGGACGACGGTGTCTGCGACAAGGACCGGTGCCTCAACTGCGGCAAGGTCGGGCACTGGGCCCGCGACTGCAAGGAGCCCAGGCGCAAGGAGAAGGCGCACCTCACGGCCGAGGAGGATGAGGAGCCGGCGCTACTCATGGCGCAGGTGTGCGCCATTAACGCCGAAGCAGAGGAGGACCAGCGCGCGTACGTCGTGTTCGACGAAACGCGCGCGTAGGTCAATCTTGGGCGTGAAGGGGATGAAGCAGTGGAGGTGTGGTACCTGGACACCGGCGCCAACAATCACATGATGGGGAACCACGCGGCCTTCACCGAGCTCGACACCATGTCCGGCACGGTGAAGTTCGGCGACAACTCCGGCGTCAAGATCCAAGGGCGCGGCACGGTGGTGTTCCAGTGCAAGTCTGGCGAGCACAAGGTGCTGACGGACGTGTACTACATCCCCCAGCTCCGCAGCAACATCGTCAGCCTTGGTCAGCTGGACGAGCGGGGTTGTCAGGTGCTGATCGACGGCGGCGTGCTCCGCATCCGCGACCGCGAGCGTAAGCTGCTCGCCAAGGTGGAGCGGAGCAAGAACCGCCTCTACACCATGACCCTCCGCATCGCCCGTCCAGCGTGCTTGGCGGCAAGGCACGACGACGAGGCGTGGCGCTGGCATGCGCGGCTCGGCCACCTGAGCTTCGACGCCATGGCGAGGATGGCGCGACAGGAGATGGTGCGGGGCCTGCCACTGATCGAGCACGCGGGCGAGCTGTGTGACAGCTGCCTGGCGGGGAAGCAGCGGTGAGCCCCGTTCCCCAAGAAGGCGAACTACCACGCCGGCGACATCCTCGAGCTCGTCTACGGCGACCTCTGCGGCCCAATTGCGCCGGCGACGCACGGAGGACGGCGTTACTTCCTGCTTCTTGTGGATGACTGCAGCCGCTTCATGTGGCTGCAGCTCCTGTCCAGCAAGGACGAAGCGCCGGCGGCGATCAAGGAGTTCCAGGCGCGGGTAGAGACGGAGACGGGGAAGAAGCTACGCGTGCTGCGAACCGACTGCGGCGGCGAGTTCACCTCGGTCGAGTTCGGGCTCTACTGCGCAGCGAAGGGCGTGGAGCGCCAGCTCACGGCTCCATATTCGCCGCAGCAGAACGGCGTCGTCGAGAGGCGGAACCAAACGGTGGTGGGCATGGCTCGGAGCATGCTCAAGGCCAAGAACATGCCGGCGGCGTTTTGGGGCGAGGCGGTGAGCACGGCGGTGTTCATCCTGAACCGCGCGCCCACCAAGAGCCTGAAGGGGACGACGCCATACAAGGCATGGCACGGGCGGAAGCCCGACGTCTCGTTCCTGCGCATGTTCGGCTGCGTCGGCCATGTGAAGAAGACAAAGCCGAACCTGAGCAAGCTGGAGGACAGGAGCACGCCCATGGTGTTCCTCGGGTACGAGCGCGGTAGCGAGGCGTACCGGCTCTACGATCCGCGCGCTCGACGCGTGGTCGTGTCGCGCGACGTCGTCTTCGACGAGGCGGCGTGCTGGGACTGGGAGTCCGGCGACGGGGAAGCGACACCAGGCGGGCCGAGCAGCTCCTTCACCATCGAGTACACGATGTACGCTGGTGCAGAGGAGCCGGCCCAAGGCGAAGGCGGAACGGAAGGCTCAGGCGGAGCCTCCCCTGCTCAGGGAGCAGGGGAATCAGAAGCGGCGGCAAGCCCAGCGGAGAGCATCTCCTCCGCTCCAGGAGCAGAGGATGGAGCGCCGCCTGGGTCTCCTGCGGGGCAGGGGACCCCAATTTCAGCCACGACGAGCGCAGAATCGTCGATTCGCTTCGTCACGCCTCCGCCGAGCCTCTCCGCCAACGTCGATGCCGCGTATTCCGGCGGCGCCCTCCGGTGCTACTGCGCCCGGCAAGACTGGGCGGCTCACGCTCAAGACTACGGACATGGAGACGGTGTACGAGCTTGGGGGGAAGATGATTGAAGCTCTTGGGAAAGAGAAGGTGCAGAGTGGAGATGTGATTGCGCTTGACAAGGCCTCCGGGAAGGTCACCAAGCTTGGCCGCTCCATTGGTAGGTCGCGGGATTATGATGCTGTTGGCTCGCACACCAAGTTTGTTAAGTGTCCTGATGGTGAGCTCCAGAAGCGGAAGGAGGTCGTTCATTGTGTCACCTTACACGAGATTGATGTCATCAATAGCAGGTATCTTCGCACCTCTTCATGATTTTTTCATACTTGGACTGGAGCAGATTCTCAACAAGTAGCAATTCTCTAAACTCCAACAGTTCTGATAAGGGAATTCACAAGGTACATCTACAATGATGTAGGTATATTGAATTAAATGGCAGCTGGTCATGCCAATTACAACAACAACAAATCATATACCTGCAAAAATTTCTTCAAGAATTTTTATATGCAATTCCACTATTCAGGATAATCTACACTGAATTGTATCTGCCTTATGCTAAGTGCTAGTGACGGTTCATCTCTAGCTGCTGGAATTTTATTGCAGCCTGGCGAATCTCTTCGTTGCAGCATTTTTAGTATGCAAGCGATCACTCACAACTAAAGGATGGTTATTCTGTAGTAGTTTTACCCATATGAATTGCATATTGCTGTTCCATGTCAAGCTATTGCCATGATAGATTTGCCATCTTTAATCATTTGTGCTCATTTAACTTACCCAATCCTGGAGCTGACAACTGACATTACTCCTAAAATAAAGGAGCAGCAACTTGTGGACTTGATGACTTGTTTTGACATTTGGGTCTGTTGGATAATTAGCCTTGCTCCTCACCTTTGTCAACCGAGCAGACATGGTCTGCTGTAGAAGTAGTGTGTATAGAGGTAGCTGTAGCAGCAAGTAGAAGCATGGCTTCAACAGCCAGCAGTAGTAGTAGGCAAGTAGTGGCAATAGTGCCAAGTAGTGGTTGAGGCCATACCTTGTACCCTTGACTTACTTTTGGTTGTGAATACAAAGGGAGCAGCTGCAGCTCTGGTAGGTTCAAGCAGCACCATTTCCTGTGCCGTGTGCTCTTCTCTTCCACCTCTCTTCTTCTTCCTGCCACAAAGTGTGAGAGTGTGAGCTGTGTGTGTGAAGTGCTTGTGCAGCTGCAGAGCGGGAGCTGGGCTAACAGTGGCATCAGAGCCGTGTTGGAGTCCCAGGGACCAGAGCCACTCCTGCAGCTGGCGGCAGCAGTCAACCTGCCTCAGGGGGGAGGCGCCAGGAGCGCGGCCGGGGGCGCGCGCACTCCAGTGGCGGCCGCCGGGACAGGTCTGCCTCGCCGCGTCGCGAGCCGACGTACGTGGTGCAGAAGACCATCCGCGACGTCGGCAGCGCCAAGTACCCCACACTCACGCGCACCAACTACGCGGAGTGGTCGGTGATCATGAAGTGCATGCTCAAGGCGCGGCGTTTGTGGGCAGCTGTGACCACCGGAGCAGAGGATGAGGAGGATGACCAGCTGGCCATGGAGGCCATCTTGAAGTCGGTGCCGCCCGAGTACGTCGTCCCGCTGGGCGGGAAGGACACCGCGAAGGAGGCCTGGGAGGCGCTCCAGACGATGCGGCTCGGCGGCGACCGCGTGCGCAAGGCGAAGGCGCAGCAACTCCGGCGGGAGTACGAGGCCATCGCCTTTCGCGACGGCAAGGCCGTCGAAGACTTCGGTCTGCGCCTCGTCGCGCTGATGAGACAGCTCGGGGAGCTGGGCGTCATCATCGACGAAGAAGACGCGGTGGCGAAGTATCTGCGGGTCGTGCCCCCACGATTCCAGCAGCTCGCGCTCTTGATCGAGTCTCTGCTCGACATGAGCGAGCTCACGATCGAGGACGTGAGCGGGCGGTTCAAGGTGCTCGAGGACCGCGCCGTCGAGCCGGCCCAGACCTTCGCCGGTGGCCAGCTGCTGCTCACGGAGGAGCAGTGGGCGGAGCGCGTGCGGGAGAAGCAGGGGAGCGGCCCCGTAGCCCCGCGCGGTGGCGGGAGCTGAGGAGGAGGCGGTGCGCGCGGCAAGCGACGAGGCAAGCCGCGGCGCAAGCCTGACGGCGGCGGCAAGGAGGGCAGCAAGGACGACGGTGTCTGCGACAAGGACCGGTGCCTCAACTGCGGCAAGGTCGGGCACTGGGCCCGCGACTGCAAGGAGCCCAGGCGCAAGGAGAAGGCGCACCTCACGGCCGAGGAGGATGAGGAGCCGGCGCTACTCATGGCGCAGGTGTGCGCCATTAACGCCGAAGCAGAGGAGGACCAGCGCGCGTACGTCGTGTTCGACGAAACGCGCGCGTAGGTCAATCTTGGGCGTGAAGGGGATGAAGCAGTGGAGGTGTGGTACCTGGACACCGGCGCCAACAATCACATGATGGGGAACCACGCGGCCTTCACCGAGCTCGACACCATGTCCGGCACGGTGAAGTTCGGCGACAACTCCGGCGTCAAGATCCAAGGGCGCGGCACGGTGGTGTTCCAGTGCAAGTCTGGCGAGCACAAGGTGCTGACGGACGTGTACTACATCCCCCAGCTCCGCAGCAACATCGTCAGCCTTGGTCAGCTGGACGAGCGGGGTTGTAAGGTGCTGATCGACGGCGGCGTGCTCCGCATCCGCGACCGCGAGCGTAAGCTGCTCGCCAAGGTGGAGCGGAGCAAGAACCGCCTCTACACCATGACCCTCCGCATCGCCCGTCCAGCGTGCTTGGCGGCAAGGCACGACGACGAGGCGTGGCGCTGGCATGCGCGGCTCGGCCACCTGAGCTTCGACGCCATGGCGAGGATGGCGCGACAGGAGATGGTGCGGGGCCTGCCACTGATCGAGCACGCGGGCGAGCTGTGTGACAGCTGCCTGGCGGGGAAGCAGCGGTGAGCCCCGTTCCCCAAGAAGGCGAACTACCACGCCGGCGACATCCTCGAGCTCGTCTACGGCGACCTCTGCGGCCCAATTGCGCCGGCGACGCACGGAGGACGGCGTTACTTCCTGCTTCTTGTGGATGACTGCAGCCGCTTCATGTGGCTGCAGCTCCTGTCCAGCAAGGACGAAGCGCCGGCGGCGATCAAGGAGTTCCAGGCGCGGGTGGAGACGGAGACGGGGAAGAAGCTGCGCGTGCTGCGGACTGACCGCGGCGGCGAGTTCACCTCGGTCGAGTTCGGGCTCTACTGCGCGGGGAAGGGCGTGGAGCGCCAGGTCACGGCCCCATACTCGCCGCAGCAGAACGGCGTCGTGGAGAGGCGGAACCAGACGGTGGTGGGCATGGCTCGGAGCATGCTCAAGGCCAAGAAGATGCCGGCGGCGTTCTGGGGCGAGGCGGTGAGCACGGCGGTGTTCATCTTAAACCGCGCGCCCACCAAGAGCTTGAAGGGGACGACGCCATTCGAGGCATGGCACGGGCGAAAGCCCGACGTCTCCTTCCTGCGCACGTTCGGCTGCGTCGGCCATGTGAAGAAGACGAAGCCGAATCTGAGCAAGCTGGAGGACCGGAGCACGCCCATGGTGTTCCTCGGGTACGAGCGTGGTAGCAAAGCGTACCGTCTCTACGATCCGCGCGCACGGCGCGTGGTCGTGTCGCGCGACGTCGTCTTCGACGAGGCGGCGTGCTGGGACTGGGAGTCCGGCGACGGGGAAGCGACACCAGGTGGGCTGGGCAGCTCCTTCACCATCGAGTACACCGTGTACGCTGGAGAGGGGGAGCTGACACATGGAGATGGAGGAGCGGAAGGCTCAGGCGGAGTCTCCCCTGTTTTGGAAACAGGGGAATCGAGCGCGGGAGCGGGTCCAGGCGAGGCGGCCTCCTCTACTCCAGGAGCAGAGCATGGTGGGCCGCTAGAGCCGCCTGCAGGGCAGGCGACTCCAATTTCTGCGGCAGGGAGCACGGGATCGTCGATTCGCTTCCTCACGCCTCCGCCGAGCATCTCCGCCAACGTCGACGCCGCGTATTCCGGCGAGCCGCTGAGATTCCGCGCGGTGGAGGACCTCGTTGGCGAGGGGAGTCCGCCCGGGGTGGCGGAGCGCGTGCTCGACGACCTCGAGCTGCACCTGGGCAACGCGGAGGAACCGCCCAACTTCGCCGCCGCCGAGCGCGATGCGCACTGGCGGGCGGCGATGCTCGAGGAAATGGCAGCAGTAGAGGAGAACAAGACCTGGGAGCTCATGGATCCGCCGGCGCACTGCCGGCCGATCGGGCTCAAGTGGGTCTACAAGGTGAAGCGGAACGAGCGCGGCGAGGTGGTGCGGCACAAGGCGCGGGTCGTCGCAAAGGGGTTCGTGCAGCGGGAAGGCATCGACTTCGAGATCTTCGCGCCGGTGGCGTGAATGGAGTCCGTGCGCCTGCTACTCGCACTGGCGGCGACGAGGGGGTGGCGCGTCCACCACCTAGACGTGAAGTCGGCGTTCCTCAATGGGGAGCTCGCCGAGGAAGTGTACGTGCAGCAGCCGCCGGGTTTTGTCATCGCCGGCGAGGAGCACAGGGTGCTCCGCCTGCGCAAGGCCCTGTACGGGCTGCGGCAGGCGCCCCGCGCGTGGAACATCAAGCTCGACGCCAGCCTCACGACGCTCAGCTTCACCAAGTGCGCTACCGAGCACGCACTCTACACGAAGAAGACCAAGGATGGTCTGGTGATCGTCGGCGTGTACGTCGACGATCTCATCGTCACCGGAGCCAGGCAGCAGGACATCGACGTGTTCAAGGAGAAGATGAAGGCGATGTTCCGCATGTCGGACCTCGGCTTGCTCACCTACTACCTCGGGATAGAGGTGGAGCAGACCGAGAGTGGCATCACGCTCTGCCAAAGCGCGTACGCGGCAAAGCTGCTGGAGCCGAGCGGGCTCGGTGAGTGCAGGGCGTGCTTGACGCCCATGGAGGAGAAGCTCAAGCTGTCCAAGGACAGCACTGCACCCTTGGTGGACGCCACGAGCTATCGGAGCATCGTCGGCGGGCTGCGGTACCTCATGCACACACGACCGGACATTGGGTTCACCGTGGGGTACGTGAGCCGGTTCATGGCGGAGCCGCGGGAGGATCACCTCGCCGCGGTCAAGCATCTACTCCGCTATGTGGCCGGGACGCGGAGCTGTGGGCTGGTCTATCCAAGGAGGGGCAGAGGAGAGCTGGAGCTGTTGGGATACAGCGACAGCGACATGGCGGGCGACATCGATGGGCGAAGGAGCGTGCTCTTCTTCCTCGGATCGTGCCCGATCTCCTGGCAGTCAATCAAGCAAAAGGTCGTCGCGCTGAGCACCTGCGAGGCACAGTACATTGCAGCAGCGACGGCGTGCTGCCAGGGAGTGTGGCTGAGGCGGTTGCTGGAGGAGCTCACTGGAGAAGAAGCTCCAGCACCCCTCCTGATGGTAGACAACATGTCTGCCATTGCCTTGGCGAAGAACCCTGTCCACCATGACCGGAGCAAGCACATTGACACCAAGTATCACTACATTCGTGATTGTGTCGATGGTGGACAGATCAAGCTCCAGCATGTCGAGACCGGGCGACAGCTGGGGGACATCCTCACCAAGCCTCTTGGTCATCTTCGACTCATGGAGTTAAGGATCAAGATTGGAGTTGAGGAAATCAAGAAGGAGCAAGCAAATTAGGGGAAGATTGATGGATAATTAGCCTTGCTCCTCTTTCTTTTGGTCAATGGAGCAGCTGCAAGTTGCTCAGTAGCAGAGAGTAGACAGCAGCAGTAGCAAGTAGCAGCATGGCTGCAGTAGAAGTAGTGGTAGAGTAGATGGTAGTGGTTGAAGACCATACCTTGAATAGTAGTAGCAGGTAGTGGCTGTCTGGCCATACCATGTACCTAGTTCACCCACTGTCTATATAAACAAGAGCAGCTGCAGCTCCTGGGTTCAAGCAGCACCCATTCATCGTGTGCTCTTCCTGCTCTTCTTCACCTCACCTTCTTCTTCACCCAGTCACCAAGTGTTCTGTGTGTGTGTGTGTGTGTGGGCTGTGCTGTGCTGCTGGTCTGGGCAGGGGCTGGGCTAACATAAGGGTCTGCATAACTGAATAAAGCAAACAAGAAGTTATCTTTTTTTTTTGGTTTAGTTTCAGTGACTAATCCTGTAATGATATTTGTTTTTTAATGTTAAATGCCTAGGTTTGGAACTTCGGTCATTGGCGCAACTTATTGACCATTTGTTGGCTCTTAAGTTTGCTATCAATTGCTGCAACTGCAAGTACACCACATGAAAATGGTTTCTGTCCAATTGAATCTATTCAATCATATATTTTTCCAAGGAAGACTTGTCCAGTTGTTCACATATCAGCTAAGCATTGGTTTCATGCTAAAAGACCTATTAATGAAGTGCCTTCGGATTCACTATTGATCCTATTATTGCTTCAATGGTATTGCCTCTTATCTTTTTTGTGATTTACACCAAAAAACTGTTAGTCTTACAAATTAATATAAAATCTTGTTCATTGAGTAAATATAATAGTAAAGAAATAGATCCACTGTGCTACCTCTTCCTGAATATAATAACAGGGGCTGTTTATGCACTATTTTTTGTTTTGGTTCTTGTGTAGATTATGTGTTTTTATCAAACTAAATGACAACCTTTTTAATTATAAAAATAAATACTGCAAGAATTTGAAAAACTATTACTTATTTCTCATACTCCTTCAACAGTTGTATATTCTAACTTAATATTATAATTGTTTCAGCCTCAAGCCAATGGGATTCCTTTTTGTTCTAGTTTCCTGCATAACACCACTGTAAGTTTGCTTTTCGCGATCACTTATTATGTATGTTAGCCCAAATAGGATTTCCATTTCATCTCAACCACCATACATGGAAGTTTTAGGGGATTTTCATTTCTGTTTTTTCTTACTTTCGTTTACATGGCAAGTTTGCTTAATCTTAACAAAACCACATCCTGTCTGATTCTTTAGCATGAGCCAACCTTTTTCCCTTTGATTTCTTCCACGTGTACTTAGGATTAATCTATTTTTCATAGTCTTGCCCATATTTTTGTGCGCTTCCTAACATGAATTAAAGTACATATGAACTGCAATTAGCAAGCAATAACATTACAGTACATAGTCTTTGGGCAGGTGTATGCTGCTTTTCATTTTGTTCGTATGGATCTATACCTACATATGAAATAATTATCAATTTAGTTGATGAAACAACGTACAGGTTACTTATGTTTTTCGTTATTGTTTGCTTCAGACTCTCCATCTGGAACCTAAATATGAATATGACTGCTACTATTTTCTTTTGGAGAGCAAAGGTGGCTTATGTATGGGCGTGCAATTTAATAAGCAGCATTGTTTATTACACTTGCTGGATACTATTCGACCTTTTTCAACACTATATGGAGACCAAAGAGACAAAGAGTGCATGGATCATCATCTACAAGAATCTATTTATTTGCATGGTGCATGTTCTTGTTGCTTTGATTTCAGGGTACCGACATAGAGTGGCTATCCAGGTATAAATATTAGTAAACATACTTGTGTATATAGAACTATCCATACTAATTCTTTATTTGCTTGTGACTAATATTATTTAATTCATCTTTAGACATACATGCACACCCGGCAAGCTACTCAAATGTGGTTCGCTTTTATAATCTCTTCAGTATGCTGGTTCTGGATATCAGCTATCTTCCATTTTGCAACTTATGGACTTGCAATATTGGCATGCATTTTTATGCTTCCTATGTATTTGACCAAGTGGATAACTGCATAAGGTGAGTAGTGATATATATTATTTCATTCAATACTTTGTTTTGGAGTGAAATACATCACTAAGATAGTACATAGCTTTTATAGTAGGTCCAAATAGGTCATACATTTTGGTAATTCTCTTTTCACAAATATTTCCATTCTCAAAACCCACAGTCCTGGTAAATCACACACTTAACTAACAGGCTTACTCTTTTGCCTGCATTTCATGTAGAATTGTTAAATCTTGGTCTTATTGCCTATAGACTAGCGATGTTAGAAAGTAATGCTTTTGGTAAAAGTGTTCTTGCCCGTAGAGTCGTAGACTACAACCTTCAGACATCTACACCATCTCAAACAAATGCACCTTGCATACCTCAATGGACTTGATCTAATCTAGGTCTGATTGTCACATGCCCCCTCCTTAGGGCCTTTACTTATTTATTGACTTATATACCTAGACTAGAACAAATGATTAGGAAAGTCTCGTCTTAACACATATTTGTGGTGCATATGCCATGTTGTGTGTCTACTCTAGGTCCACACACTATGCTAGATGCTCTCATGTGATCACTCAGGTCGGTAGGGGTGGGCATAATTAAATCCAACCGAAAAACACAAGACCAAAACTGAAGTTTTTGGTCCAAAGTTCAGTTTCCAGTTCTTAATAACCGAAATAAGTCTGTTTAGTTCGGTTCTTAGCTTCGGTAAACTGAATTAACTGAGAAAATCAAATAATGTCAAAGAGGCCCATTATCACATACAACCCACCCAAGAAGAAAACTCTACATATATAATAAACTTTCACCCTCCCATCATTTCATTCCACACTCTAAACCCAACCAAACCCTAGCTGCCGGTTAGCACAGTTCCCCACCTGCCTCATCTCCTTTCTCCAACAAGCCGGCAGCGCCTCCCGTCCCTCTTAGTGCTGGCGGTGCCACCACCTCCTTACCTCCAAGAGGCTGTGATGTCTCATCCCAGCTCCCATCGAGCAGGCAATAGTGCCTCGTCCCCACTCCCCACCCTTGAAGTGATAGCACCGTGGCGCCTCTTTCCCCCCGATGACCCCGACAAGCGACAAGTTGAGGACCGAGCCAGTGACCATAGCAAGGATGGCAGCACGAGCCGGTCGGAGCTCCTCCATCTCCAAGCTTGTGTAGTCATCAGCGTCAATGACATCAATTTGGGTTGTGTGCTTGCAATTTTGTTTCTTTGTTGCTCATTTACATAACCACCCACGTCAACCGTGTCAATTTGCTATCTATTCAATGCAATATCTAATGCCTCGGTTGGTTCGATCATGATCAAGAAGATTGATCTAACCGAGACTGATTTTGCTCGGTCTTCACGAATTTTAGCAACTGATAGGTTCCTATTTTCAACTAACCGAGCTTTGAGAAAAATCGAAGAACAAATTGATTTGCTTTGGTCTAACCAAATGCCCATCCCTACGGGCTGGTCTCATACTATTTGTAATGTCTAAACTAACTTGGTTTGGCTTGATATGTTTAGAGCCATTGCTTACTTGCGTAATAGGTAAACACCATAATTGCACCAATTCACTGGCATTTTCATCCTCACTTTCACCTAGAAGGATCCAAACTGTGGTTCTAGCTTCTTGTGTAATAGGTAAACAATATAATCACACCAACTCATAACATGGTAGGAAATGTGGTACAATTCCACGCCCACTCATAACATGCCCATGGGCCTTAATGCTCTCAATTTAATATGGTTTGGTTGCCATTGGAAAGTTCAATCCAAAAGCTGATAGGAAAAGGTGTAGTTAACTTATATTTCAACACCCCCTCACTTTCATGCTCCTTAGGCCTCAAATGTGGAAATAGGAGTTGGCTGTAATAATTTTACTTAATCGCTCCTGCTAGGGTTCAAACGTGAGATCTCTGGTTCTGATCTGATATGAAAAGGTGGGCAATAATTTATACTTCAACAGCAAGGCTTGGCTGTGATGCGGACGTTGGTTCCTTAAATATTCTTCTAACTAGTCTTTTGTGGTTTAGGTTAGACCATATGGTGTGGAATTTGGCATTAAATTTGCGGCTTGCTAGAGTTTAACTCTATATGCGCTAGTTACACATATTAGTGGCCCATAATTCTCTAAGAGTAAAATGCACAGCGGGTCCTTAACTTGTTAGACTATGTCACTTAGTTCCCTGTATACTCTTAAATTGCATATCTGGCCCCCAAAACTTTGCTTCGGCTATCATCTATGTTGCTATACTTTCAACATGCACATCTGGCCCCATAAACTTGGCTTTTGGTCTTGTCTAGGTCCTTGTAATCTCAAAATGCAGTGTCATCACTAGTTTGCTACATGTTTTTGCAATTTACCTTTTATTTTGCAACAACCGATATCTTCACTCAGCATATCCTTTAAAAACATCTAGCATGAATCCTAAAACTTAGTTGTCATGCAACATATTTAATACTGCATTATCTTCTTTGCTAATGCTAATATTTGTTGTGTTTTGTCTGCATTTAGAAGTTCAAATGTATCCCATTCATTCTGAAACTCGTGGGATTAGCTGGGCTCTTTATCATTCATGAGGATGGAAAAGATTGGTTGTATGAGAGAGCCTACCAAGCGGGTATTTTGTGCAGGATTATTGAGCTTATCATCTCTGGTTACCATGGCTGGATTATTTGAAATCTATGGTGAAGAATCGACTAAATAGACAGGTAAAGTAGAGAAGTTTCACTATTGACCACTAATTCTTTTAAAAATACCTGCTACCTTTCTAGCTATTCAACTGGTTTACTTGTAGGTTATATTAAATATCTGTAGAATGTTAAAATCCTAGAAATAAAGCTGTAATGTTCTGTTTTTGTTAACAGACTGGAATGCTCTATTTTTCCATTCCAAATATACTAGAAAAGAATAACAACTATATGGGAACTAAGAAGTACAGGAAACAGAGAACCAAAATTGACCTGACTTGTGATTAGACTTGCACATTTTTCATGTCCAAGAGTTTTGAGCCCTTACGACTTTGAAATGATTGGAGACTGAAACTCTTTATTTTGCGGGATGTCTCCATACTTTCTGAACCATTGGATCATGAAGTAAGGAAACCGATCAACTCCTAAATAAAATTTTGCTTGTACATTATGTAACCCCTTGAAATTCCAGTTGTAATGAGTCCTTGACACTTGTATATTCTTTTCTCATCCACTGTCAACTTCTCTCACCAAATTGGTAATGGCAATGGTACTGCAAAGTGTGCAGCCAGACCACACAGCTTTAAAGTTAGGTGGCGAGGAACCACCTATTTTGAGTGATTTTGTGGCTTCCTCTCTAAGCCATAGCTGTCGTTGTCTTTTTGTCGTGCAATAACCACCGCCGCTGCCGCCTATGGTTTCTAGAAAATATTGCCATCTTTTTTACAACTTTGTTCCAAAGATATAGGCAACATGTGTACTGGAGTGTTTTTTTGTGTGCCTTTTCAACCAGAAGGGTCACCATCTCAGATTTTTGTCAAAACTTTGATCTTCTCTCCACGGTGGGTAACTCAATAATTAGTTGGGATGATGACTTAAGAAAAACACTATGCTCCTAATTAAACTGATTTTACGAACTTTATGTTGAAGTTTTACATTTCTTAATTCACACTGGACATAAATGATTTGCAATAACCGTTATAGGCCAGTTCGGATTTGTTGGTCGGCTCATCTTCGTGCCTCGGTTATTATAGCAGTAGTTGATGCTGGATTGAGAGGTAAACGAAGAACCACAGCTAGATAGATCAGTACGAAATGCTGCAACCATTTAGACAAACATGTGTTCTTCTTCATATAATGTTCTTGACTATCAATTTGAATAGCAATTAAACTTTACCACAGCGAACCTGGAATTTTTAATGCAGCAATATGTGGTGATGGTTTGGGTACTAGTTAGTGTTATATTATAGAGACAATTCCTTGTTCGTCATTGAATGATACCTAAATCCTCTTGATGCCACTAGAAAAGTTCTGTTCCCTTTCATGTCACTGATTTCAGTTTTTGTTTGCTTTCATGCCACTTCTTTTTTCCTTCAGTGGCTAGTGCCGTTAGCTCCATGGTGCTGTTTTCTCTGATAGTGGTCGTACTGCTCTTGTGTCTTTTGTTACTATCTTAAAAAAAAGAAGAAAAAGAATTTGGGAGCTTGACATGCCAATCAGCCACTGATCAGTGACTATTAACCTGTGTTTGTTTTGCTATTTGAGATTACATTATAGCTCTCATTTTTCCCCAGATGAACATAGAAGCCCAGGAGTGAGTGTTTTGATGTGAGAAGTCACAACAACCTACATGGATGCTCTTCCCAGGAAGTGTTTCTGATAAGGTAGGTTTGTCCATGCTCCCATCTACATTCTACAGATGATCAAGCTTTCATTTAACGCCACATTATCTATATGATACATCCCCGTATTCAGATGCTCAAGGGAAGATGCAACCAAGTAACTGATGATGTAATGCCAAGCTGGTGCATTCGCAGAAGTTGGAGTGTTTTGAGGCTTTGACTGTTATATGATGTCATCAGATCTCTCAGTTCACATATCTGCAAAGTCTGAAAACACTCTGAAAGGACTAAAATTTGTAAATACAATGTTGTAATGTTATATTTGTCTGTCAGTTTCTCTTCCCTAAGTATTAGCAGAAGCTATGAGACTATATGCTGCTTGGGAAAACCTGGAAGGTAGGAATAAGGATAAACTGTTGTGGTAACATGACCGGAACCAGCACTTCACAGATAAGGCTTTTTGTCTGAACTTACAGTGTGAGGATTTCGAAGTCTCTATCTCCTCGTTTCTATCTAGAATATCTTTGCAATGCCATTGCCAGAAAATGAATACCAGAAAGTTCTTGGCTGGATCTATGTGAATAACAAGGGTTCAATGAACTAGAACTAGTAGTAGTATTGATAATTGAAGGCAGCCTTCTTAGAAATAGAACTAGAACAAAACATGTTGTGCAACAGGCAGCTTGTGTTTGAAATGAAGTAATAGCTAGGAAGCCTTTATTTTGTGAATGTGCAACACAGCAGCACAGATAAGAAGCTGCTGTGGCTTGAGGTGGCGCTGTATATTTTCCCTCGCCCGATCCGTTCGCTTTTGTGCGACTGGAAGATTGTGTTGAAGGTAACCAGTAAGCATGAATATGTAAAGTATATGTTTCTGCAGCAGTGCCTCGTAGGGTTTCAGTTCCTCCCAACCGGACAGAGGCTTATAGACAACAACAGTCGCTTGTTGAACGCGCACGATGATATTGAACGCGGTGACGTCGCCGCAGTCACCTCCGGCAGAGCGCCAGCCGGGGAAGGCCCGATGCCTCTCTTTTTTTTACGAACATGCCTTAACACGTATTTCATTAAAAAGAAAGCAGTTTACAGACAATCCCAGGTCAAACAGGAGTCGATCTACACAAGAGCACAAAAAAACTAGAAAAAAGGAAAAACTGAAAAAACGGCCAGCAGAACAACCAGAAGCGAGCGATCATGGCTCCAGCTCACCCAACCCAATAACCCAGACACGACCGCACTCCTGAGCCTCCAAACAGATAGCCTCGTCACTGGTGCTAAAGGACACAACGGTGCCCAAGCATCCACCAAGCAGCAAGAACATGGCGGCAAAGCATCCGCCCGAATCAAGCACATTAAGGGTGGCAAAGCATCCAGCCAACCGAACGACCATGGCGGCGGGTCCGCCTGGACCAACCAGGACGACCACGATGGCAAAGCATCCGCCAGAGTGACAGGAGAAATGAAACGACCACGGCGGCAAAGCATCCGCTAGATGACGACCTAAGCAACCCAGATGAGGTGGGCGATGAAACCGAAGACATGCGCAGGAACAGAACCACCAAGAGGACGACCAGCAACCACCGCGAGGCGGGAGGCATGGCAAGGCCCGCCGCAGGGGGGGGGGGCGTCGTCATCACTTCCAAGACAACGCCTCAATGGAGGGGGCGACGCCAAAGGCGCTGTCGTTGTCCGA
>OAMR01000299.1:531282-549066 GCA_900205405.1 Echinochloa crus-galli
ATATGTATTTGTAGGTTGCTTGCTTTGCTTATGTCTAAATGTTTCATTTTTTTTCTTCACTAGTTGCAGTTTCATTTGCATGTACATTTTTTAATTTTTTTAAATATAAGTCTAGTTCACTTAATGGACTTATTTTAAATATATGTCTAGTTCAATATATGGTTGTTTCATATCATTATCAAGTAAAACTCACAATGAACTATGAATTCATATATAAGTTAGTAATTGACAGTTAATTGGTTTATAAGTGACAGTGATTTTTGTACTGTCAATTTGGCATTTTCTATATGTAATTTTCTTTTTGTGAATTTGTATTTTTATTTCCTGTTGTTCAGGATGGCCTAAGTTATTTGTTATTTGATAGCTTCCTCTTTTGCTTTTGCTCTGCGCTCTCCAGGGGTCTCTAGGTGAGGCGATTTCCTCTTTTTCTCCTTCGATTCCTCTAATTTGTGCTCGATTGAAGTATGAATTTAGATGATCAGGTGATTTAGCTATTATTTGGTTTCTGGTTTCATTTTCCTCTCCGTTTTCCCCTTTGTATTTGAGATCCCCTGATTAGGCGATTTTCCCCTTTCCTTCGATTAATACGGCGAGTTCCTGGTTCCCCTTTGATTCCTCCATTCTAGCTGGTTTTGTTTAAATTCGTTGGTCTGGTTTTCGGCGCTGTGTTCCTAGTCTACTATGCATTTTAGCTCCCTAGATTAGGCGATTTGCATTCTCGAGGTGAGGCGATTTGGTCCTTTCTATCTTCGATTCATCGAATCTGTGCGAGTCGATCTGTAATGTGATTTGGGATGTTCTCTGGTGATCTAGCCGTTTTGTGTGGCGATCCCTTCCCTAGATTTAGCATTCAGTTTTGTTTTGGTTTTGTAATATGGTACAAGTATTATGCTGGATCTCCTTTGTCTAGATGCATATATTTTTTCAAATGCTTATAGAAACATGCGTGATCCTAATTTTTCCAAATGATTTGTTTCCTGTGAATTTTTGCTCCACCCAGCATGCTCCATCTCTGTGCCCTTTGTCTCCTGTGAATTTTTGCTCTGAACTGCATCCCTGTTGATTGAGTATGAATTATGTTAGGCTATTTTAGCATTGCAATCATATCTAAGTTTTGATTTTGTGCTTCCATGGCTTACGGTCTTGATTTTTTGCGCTCTTTTCGCACCTGATTGAGTATGGAGAAGCGGAGGAATGAGAGATTTCCTTGGCAAAATGGTGGTTCTCGGTCCTGGATATCGGTGAGCTATTTTGATTGATGTTTATCTGAACTATATGATATGGTAGGGCTCTAAACAAGAGGTGAGGTAGGGCTCTGCCCAGTTGATGTGTTGAGATTTACTGTTGCTTAATTTCCCTCTAAATGACATGAAAGACAACCATTTGCATATTTTAGTGCTTATTTTGGCTGCAACTTTTTATATAATGCATATGTGATCTACATTTGCAGTTGTCTACTATTTGGGATGCTGCTCAGTTTTGATAAGATTCACTTATTGTTATTATTTTTCAATCTTCATTTTCAGAACCATAAGCTTGGTGAAAGCACATATGACAGGAGGGATGTTCCAATGACCAAGGACAACATGTGCTATCTTGGGGATCACTGATGGACCTTGGGACTATCTAGTTTTAGCTTGGTCCCAAACTAGTATGAACCACAACATGTGGTCGACCACAATCCTTGCTTTGCACAAGTTAGTTGGCCATGACAACCTTACTATGTTCAGGGTTGCAGTTGGCCCATGTATGTCTTCTTTTCTTCTGCTGAAAATATCTGAGTTATTTGAGTAACTATAGAAAATATCTGTTTGTCTTAGTTTTGATTGTTGCATTCTTTATTTGCCTATATTTTTGTATTAAATTCACTTACTGAAGTCATTTTTAATTTGTTTACCTGAAGTCATTTTTAATTTGGAATACTAGGAAATTTGTTATTGACTGATCCATATATGCTTTGTCTCTCATTTCCTATATTTTCAGTTATCATTAATTGGACAGTATAAAATGTCTGAATAAACTATGGATTCATATTAAATCAGCAAATGACAGTAAAGTAGTTTATAAATCACAGTCATATTTGTTCTGTCAATTTGGTATTTTTAATATGTAAATCTCTTTTTTCAATTTATATCTGCATTTTTTGGGGTTCAGGACGGCCCAAGTAATTTGTTATTTGATTAACTATAGAAAATATTTGTTTATCTTAAATATGTATTTGTAGGTTGCTTGCTTTGCTTATGTCTAAATGTTTCATTTTTTTTCTTCACTAGTTGCAGTTTCATTTGCATGTACATTTTTTAATTTTTTTAAATATAAGTCTAGTCCACATAATGGACTTATTTTAAATATATGTCTAGTTCAATATATGGTTGTTTCATATCATTATCAAGTAAAACTCACAATGAACTATGAATTCATATATAAGTTAGTAATTGACAGTTAATTGGTTTATAAGTGACAGTGATTTTTGTACTGTCAATTTGTCATATTTGTTCCGTCAATTTGGTATTTTTTTAATATGTAAATCTCTTTTTGTCATTTTATATCTGCATTTTCTGGGATTCAGGACGGTCCAAGTAATTTGTTATTTGATTAACTGTAGAAAATATTTGTTTATCTTAAATATGTATTTGTATGTTGCTTGCTTTGTTTATGTCTAAATATTTCTTCTTTTTTTCTTCACTAGTTGCAGTTTCATTTGCATGTACATTTCTTTAATTTTTTTAAATATAAGTCTAGTTCACTTAATGGACTTATTTTAAATATATGTCCTTCAATATATGGTTGTTTCATATCATTATCAAGTAAAACTCACAATAAACTATGAATTCATATATAAGTTAGTAATTGACAGTTAATTGGTTTATAAGCGACAGTGATTTTTGTACTGTCAATTTGGCATTTTCTATATGTAATTTTCTTTTTGTGAATTTGTATTTTTATTTCCTGTTGTTCAGGATGGCCTAAGTTATTTGTTATTTGATAGATTATAGTAAATATTTGTTTATCTTTATTCTTTGTGCTAATTTTCATTTGGTATGTATTAAATTTATTTGTTAGGTGTATGATTTATTTCTGTTTCTTTAATCTTTTGCTATAGAAAATGTTTCCATTTTGCATGAACAGAAGATCTATCTTAGAATAGAAGATGGCCCACAGGAATGTTGACAGCAACAGGTTCACGACCACTGTTCTTGCTTTGCAGTGTATTGTTGATGACAGGGTTCATGAATACAAGATTGCTCCTGGATAGAATCATGCTTTCGTTCTTTGTCCTAATGCTTACAAGGCTCAGTGCCTTCGTGGTCGCTTTGTCAAGTTTGAAATGGAGACTATCTTCTTTGACTTAGTTAGAAGTGTCCAAGTTGTGCCGTTCTATGAAGATGTCAACCAGCACAAGCGAGTCTGCATGTGCAACTAATTTGTGATGATGAAGGTTGCTGATCTGTGTTGATCAAGGTTCCTGATCTGTTTCAATGGAACTAAAGTCAGTAGATTAGCTATATCTAAACTTGAAGTCAAGTTTCTTTTGTTTATAATATGTATGGATTTGCTGCTCTAGTGGTGTCATTATGTGAAGAATTATTCTGCCTATGTAGTTATCTCCAATATATGTATGAAGTCATTATGTGAACAACTTTAAGTAGTTGTGTATGAGATTATATCAAAATCTATATGCAGTTTTAGTGTGTTTGAGTTTTCTGAATGTGTTGCAATGTCTACACAAAATTTTGTTGTATTTTTGTGTAAGAAGTTTCTATTTAACTTAACTGGATGTGTTGTATCTGATATTTTTGGGTCAAAATTTGTATCCGATAAATTTGGGTGAAATTTTGATAATTTTTCATCCGAGCTGGATCAAATGCATAGAAATTTTATTACGTGATTTTGCATGAGTTTATAATTTTTGTTGGGTTCTTCACCACAGCCATCAGATGCAAATCTAATGGTTGCAAAATTCAAGTGATGGGGTCCTTCAAAATGCTTGATTTTTGGTTTACTTTTTTTCATGCATTTTTGCTTTTAGGATTGCTCGGGTGATCGTTATGTCTACAATACACGAGTGCCAGGTAGACAGATCCTTATTGTTAGGTTCTTTTAAACACGTGCGTGCATATATAAACAGGTCATAGAAAAATGTGTTGCATTGCTATGGCTATTGTAAATGAGCAAACATGCAGAGGCCACGCATCTTGCACAAAAACTATCTGTGCCTAATTTTTTCGAAACAAATATTTGACAAACTGATTCGCGAGTACGAATTTTTCCGGTCTTGCTCTTGTACCCTCTGTTCCTATGATCCATGTCGATCAAGCATCTTCTTCACCGTCTCCTCCAACTTTGTTCCCCGCTTGCCGCCGGCCAGCGCCCCAACGACCGACTAGCCCTCGGTAGTCCACGTCCCGCACGCGCAGCAGCATGTACAAGACAATTCCCGAGATGAACCCCAGTGCGGCGCTCGAGCCTGTGAGCGACACGCCGGCGCAGATGAGCATGACGAAGGACTCCTCCTTGGTGCCCATGTCGCGCGACGCCATGGCGAGCTCGACCCCAGAGAAGAGCAGCATGACGCCCAGTATCCCGATCGGGAACTGCCCGAGGATCGTCACGAACGAGTTGCCGAACACCACGCCCAGCGCCAGCTTGCCGATGGCCAGGAACACCACGGACGCGCCGCTCCGGCCGCCGAACCGGTACTGCCCCGCCAGCCCGCCCGCGCCGTGGCAGCACGGCATGGCGCCGAACCAGCAGCCGACGAAGTTCATGAGGCCCACGCTCACCGACACCCTCGCCGGCGAGAGCTCGGAAGGAGAGGCCCTGGGAGAGCTGGATGCCGCGCACGACGGGGAGCGGGAGGAGGCGGTAGATGACGGTCATGAGGCCCGTGGCGCCGAGGAAGAGCAGGACGGCGGCGACCGCCAGCCCCGCGGACATGATCTGCGGGACGGTGAGGTGCGCCGAGGAGAGCGCGACGGCGGCGATGGACTTCATGGGCTGCACGGGCATGGGGATGCCGAAGAGCACGCCCGTGGCGAAGTTGTAGAGCGCCGTGAAGATGAGCGTGGTGCCGAGGTCCAGGTGCGACGCCAGCGACAGCGCGAGCACGATGGGGATGTAGGTGCCCAGGTCGCCCACAGCGCCGCCCAGCTCGGACCAGACGGACGTCTTGAGGTGGATGGAGGAGGGGAGGAACCCGAGGCGGCGGCTGCTGCCCTCGCCGGCGAGGAGCGGATCGCCGGCGGCGGACGCCATGGGTGGGTTGGCGGCCGACGACTTTCTGTGGATGTTTTCTGGGGGGGTTTGGGCTTGCCTTGCACGTTTCTGATGGGGGATGGCCCGGTGGCTCCACTGAGCTGATAAAATATGCGCGGCTGATGTTTCTTTCCGTCAAGAATTTAACACGAAGATGCGATCTAGATGCCGTTTAGTTTAATGTCATGATGTTGACGTGCTCGGCAGTATAATCCATGCCCGAGATGATTCAGTTTAGACTGTTGATGAACGATCTTGATTCCTTAGTTTTGATGTGTAGTTCTTTTTCATCAGATTACAAACACTTTCTGAGAACCCACTTTTGTCTGTTTCCAAATTTTTAAAGAAGAAATCTTCTTGTGTTATTTTAAGTGACTTTTGGGATGGTGTAGGGACGGGTCAATCTTTTCCGTTTTCCTTCCGGCCCCATTGATGATAAACAGCTGAAAGATGTGTACCAACTGCATCCTGTGACATCGATTCTGTTTCGTCCGTAGGACGGGCCATCCCCTCATCGTTGGTGGTTCCATCAAGGACAATACTGGCCGCAACGTGGACGTGTCAAGTGGCTTTTCAAGCGACGAGGGGAGGGGATAACATTGGAGCATCTGATATTTTTCCCACCCGGCCCATGCTAAGGCCGTGTTCGTGTTTAGTTCCCAAAACTTACCAAAAAGTAACTCCCAACTATGCAAAAAGGTATCTGGAATATGATACGCCCCCAGGATTCACTTTGGCTTCCCAAAAGTTTCCAAAAAGCAACTCCCAAATACACTACGTAAAAAGAAGATTCCCCATCACATCAAAATTTCATAACATGCATGGAGTACTAAATGTAGATGAAATCAAAAACTAATTGCACAGTTTTGTTGTACACTGCGAGACGAACATTTTGAGCCTAATTAATCATTTTTTGGACACTTTTTCGCACATACAAACGAAATGCTACAGTGACGCAATGATTACGAAGAGACATCATCGTACCAAATTTGGCCACCTAAATTTGGTATCTAAACAAGGCCTAAGGTCGCATAGCACTCAGCACACCCACGTGTGGGGTGACAACATGACTTGCGTGGTCGCACGATAGACCTTTTACAAATTGATGGAGACTGTGGTGAGACTGAAACATTTCTCAAGCCTTGTGTCACTACAAACTCATCTGTATTCATTCATCCGATCATCCTCTCTTTCCCTGATATTTTGAGCGGTACATCTTTCATTAGCATCGATTTCCTTGTAACTCTGTTTACTTATGGATGGCTTGGTCAATCGGATCTGCTTACTCCGCTTACGTTTTAGCAGTAAATCCCCGAAAGTTTTTTTAAGAAAAAAATTCCTCCAGAAGTTTTGACCCATGAGCTTTTGTACCATTTCGTTCTTTACTGGATGCATAATCAAGCAGCTTCATTCTGTGCCTCCATATTGATGATGTTTCATATTATCCATCCGATGTTTTGATACAAGCTCAGCAACTTTTTGTTGGGTAAGCTCATAAACCGTGAATTTCGAGTTTTTAACCAAGCCAAGCCGCAATTTCTGTCTGCCGAACGTATAAGCAGTGTTCAGGTATGCTGTGCGCCTCTGCAGGGGCAAAAAGACTCCGCTCGGTTAGTTTGACTGTTTGAGATCGCGTCCGAATCCCAGCCGTTAACCGCGCGCACCAACCGTTAATCCTCCCGATAACCCAACGCCCCATGGAGGGCACACCAACCGCGGCGCGCCCGGGGATGCGCTGGAGACGTTCAGGGCCATGGTCCGGAGGGGCGTTGCGCCGGACAGCTACACCATGGCCGCGGCCGTCTCCGCTAGTGCTGCTTATGACGGCTGGGCATGGGAGTGGCGGGCGACCGGGGACGCGGTCCATGCGATGGTTCGGAAGCTTGGATGCGCGGCGGATCTGTTCGTCATGTCGGGCCTTGTGAATCTGTATGGCACTTTAACAAGTGTTGAGGATGCGAGGAAGGTTTTTAGGGAAATGCAGGAGAGGGATGTGGTGTCTTGGACCTCCATGATCTCAGCTTTTGCACAGCGCGGTATGTGGGACGATGCGTTGAGGTTTCTTGCTGAGATGCAGGCGGAGGGGATCACTCCTAACAAAGTGACGGTTATAAGCATGCTGTCTGCTTGTGGGCATGGGCAGGCTGTTGACAAAGGACGGTGGGTATACGGTCAGCTTAGTGAATATGGCATTGAGGCTGATGTGGACATAGGAAATGCACTCATAAGCATGTATGCGAAATGCGGGTGCATGTCTGATGCTTTGGAAGCATTTAAGGTCATGCCTGCGAGAAATACTAAATCATGGAACACGTTGATTGATGGGTTTGTTCAAAATCAGAAGCATAAGGAAGCACTGACAATGTTTGAAGAGATGCTATCTAATGACTTTAATCCAGATGCCGTAACACTTGTAAGTGTTTTATCAGCCTGCACTCAGCTTGGTGATCTTCAGCAAGGGAGGAATCTCCACAATTACATAAGAAGTCATGGGATCTGTTGTGATACCATCCTTACGAATTCTTTGATTAACATGTATGCCAAATGTGGCGATATGGGAGCAGCGGAAGTGCTTTTTCAGGCTATGAAACAGAGGGATGTTGTTTCATGGACAACTATGGTTTGCGGTTATGTGCAGGGACGGCAATTTACAGCGGCCTTCATCTTTTTCGAAGACATGATGATTGCAGGAATCGTAGCAAGTGAAATGGCACTGGTTAGTCTACTTTCTGCTTGTTCACAGCTTGGAGCACTCGATAAAGGAAGGCAGATACATGCTTATATAGAAGAAAATAACATAAAACGAGATGTCTTCCTAGAAAGTGCCCTGGTGGATATGTATGCAAAATGTGGCTCCATCGACTTGGCTGCTGAAATATTTAGCAAAATGCAGCATAAGCGAACACTCACTTGGAATTCTATGATTGGAGGTCTTGCAAGTAATGGGCATGGGAAAGAAGCAGTCCAGCTCTTTGACCAAATGCTGAAGTTTAGAGATCCAAAACCTGATGGTATTAGTTTCAAGACAGTCCTTGGTGCCTGTGCTCATGTGGGAATGGTTAATGAGGGACTCAGTTACTTCCATTCCATGACGAGTTTTGGAATCGCCCCTGATACTGAGCACTATGGTTGCATAGTGGACCTCCTAAGTAGAGCTGGGCTACTGGTAGAAGCACTTGAGTTCATCGAGAAGATGCCAATAGAGCCTAATCCTGTAATTTGGGGATCACTTCTTTCAGCTTGTAGATTTCATCACAAAATGGATTTAGTGAGGAGAGTCAGGCAACACATAATTGAGTTAGCTCCTAATGATGTGGGGACACATGTACTGATCTCAAACTTACATGCTGAAGGTGGTCAATGGGATGATGTACAGCAAATGAGAGAACAGATGGAAAGCAGGGGTGTAGAGAAATCACCTGGTCACAGCTTCATCCAAGTCTAAACCTTGAAAATATAGTTGAACATAATATGTGATCTGCCCATAATACACAAGGCTGACAAGAGCAATGCCAACCGGTGCAGTTTCAATTTTACAGGACATCAGGCATCACATATCAATTTCCATTAACCTGTTTATGTGCGATTATTTGTTGCTGTATTATTTTGGGGGTCAACGAAATCATTTTGTGCTGACACTTCTTTAAATAGCTAAATACTCACACTTGGCAGTAGCGCAAACTCTGGTAAACTTGTGCATGGTAGCATAGCTTGGATCATGTTCATGCAAAAACTGGAGCTGTGACAAGAAAAGAGCTTACCTCCTGTCCAGTTGTTAGATATCAACCATCAGGGTTCATAGTTTTCTAATGAACATATAGGGTGTCCGTAAGCTCAGATCTTCTTTGTGTTTGAGTTATACTTATATAAATTGAAGAATCATGCTTTATACCTAAATCTTTGTATATATATGGCTTGGAACTTACCAGTTGTGAAGTTCTTATGTAAGGAACTTGTGTTTTCTTGTTCTTCTTTTTTTTAAAAAAAATTGTGCATGTACACAATAGTACTCCCTAAGCTCTGATTTATCCGAGTTGTGCATCTTTTCTTTTTAAAGCTGCGGATATTTTGGATATCCTCAAGTTTCTAGTAATAGGATTGAAACAGCTTTTTAGCATTATTTTCTGTCATATAAACAGCTGGGCTTAAATTAGTAAAGGGTGCTGGAAAGTGAGTACTAGTAATTGTTTCAGTTCTTCCAGGAACTTGGGAATATACAGACATCATTACATGCCGGAAGACCAATTTAGCATTTATGATCAGAGTCCTACTATAGTATATACGAGTATATCTTTTGGATGATGAAAAGGTCCGGAGAACGGACGGGTCGTTCATGGGTCGACCTGATTCGAAAAAGTGTCGCAGGTAAGTTGGTGGAGTTTACTGAATTATGCCTGCACTTCATGCTGCTACCAGCGATAGCCCGGCACAATCAGCAGATGCGACTGCACCCCTTGCACAGAAAGCAAATGGTAGCAACCTGCATTCAAGGATTTCAAGCTCCTTTCGTAGCGGGATAGTGGCAGTAAGTTCTATCTTTTGCATGTGCTGTCGAAAAAGTTTTTCTTAATGGCTGTCGAAAAAGTTGCTCGGTGAGTTTAGGAGCAAAGGTACGATCGTTAGCAAACGAGTTCATGGCTGTACTTCTACGTGGCCTTGTTGTTAGTAGAATCACCCCTAATCGGCAATCGCTGGTATGAGGCCGCACAGTCCAATTCGTTGAATGCTCTTGTCAGAGGCCCAGGCCCGTGCCTGTTGCGTCAATTTTATCTACAGTAAGATTATGCAGCTTTTGGAATGAGAGCGTAGGGCAGGGCTACAGGATGGCTGTGCGACCCTTGTGTGGCATCTTTCCAACACAGGCGAATGATCCCAATGTAATGAACAGTTTTCCCTGGACCACATGAATGTTCCCAGCACGATGTGTTTCACTACTTGTAAGGTGGTGGTACTGCTAAGCAGGCTTCTGCCGCCTAATAAAATGGAAAAGCAAGATTTTCTTTCACTAAAAAGACATGAAATGAAAAATAAATAAATAAATAAATTGAAAAAATAGAATGGGTTCATGAAAAATAAATGAAATTTAAAAACAAGCTGGCCCATGCAGGTCTCGAACCTTTTCTTTCACTAAAAAGACATGAAATGAAAAATAAATAACTAAATTGAAAAATAGAATGGGTTCATGAAAAATAAATAAATTTAATAAAAATAATCTGGCCCATGCAGGTCTCGAACCTGCGACCTTCGCGTTATTAGCACGACGCTCTAACAAACTGAGCTAATAGGCCACTGTGATAGTTGGAAACAAATGTTGAATAATATTTTGATAGTAGCCTTTCACTTCTGCAGTCTGGTCGGAAAGCCCAGCCCAAACCGACGAATCCGAGCTGACTGACCATGACCTTCTCCGCGTCTCGTTCAAGGTTGACCGGCCTGTAGCTGTAGGTCATGCCCAAATTATTTTACAACGCATCGCGGTAGTCGCATCAGTGCTATTTTTTTTCCGAAAAAGATGCAATTTTTATCCATCTGACGCTCTCTCCGCCGGCTCTTCTCGGGTATCGGCCGGACGGCAGCGACAGGCGACTGATCAGGATAGGGTGAGTCATGCACATTCATGCATATGCCCACCGGGATGTTCTGGGTAGCGAGGCCGCCCGCGGGTGCAAACGCCGACGATGCAACCAGGGGCGCGATCGAGCTGGAACGGGAAGGCTTATCGCCTGGCTGTACGCGCCGTGGTCCGCGCCCTGGCCCGCCTCGCCATGACCATGAGTCGCGTGCCAGCCAGCCGTCTCCCATGCTTCGATCGGCCCGGCGACTGGCTCGGGGAGCGCGCGGCTCGCGTCGATCTGGCACGTGAACGCGGTGGTCCGCTGCCCTGCCTGCTCCTGTTCTGTTCATCCCCCCGTCTCTTCAATTCGCTGCAGGGGTAGAGCACTAGAGCGAGCTACGGTAACATGTGCACGCATGCGCCTGCGATCTCCTGCTCCGATCCGGGCCGCGACGATCATCGAGTATCTCGGCCCCCCCTAATCAAACCAGCAGGCAGCAGCTAGCGGCATCGTGGCGGGACAAAGGAAACAGTCTGCGCATCGATATGGTCCGGGTCTTCACGCAACCGCGCGATTGCTCGGTTCGGTACCCCCAAGACGAGCGAAAAAACATACTCGATCGATCATGCCGGCAACCACACGGAACATATCAAACACTTATCTCCCGCGTGATTTTAGAATCGCCACTGGGCACGGCTCGCAAGAGGGGCGGTTTAATTTTAACTTTGCACACTTGCACCTTTCTCCCCCGGGCCGCCCCGCCACTGACGCGCAGCAGCCGCACCTAGAAGAATCTGTGTGCGATCGCGTCCGCGCCGAGAGATGCCGCGCGTGTGTGCCGGGCCGGCATGTGCGCCCGCGCTAGCTTACCGCCTACCGCTTCGACTAGTACTACTACTCTGGCATAGCCGGCGGCCGATACGTACGGCGTAGCGTAGCCTCCCAGACCAGAACGAGAGACACTGGTCTGGTGCGCATCTCCACACGGTTGCAGATTTGTTTAACAGCGTAGTGGTTGCGGCTGCAAAGTTACAGGCGCTAGTGCACATCTGGGAGCTTTTTGCGGGGAAAGCTGCGGGTGCTGATCTCCGCATTGAGAAAACCCAGCTGGCCTGTTTGTTTAACAGAGCAACGGTCTTCATTCAGCGAGAGAGGTTTGGCGTGTAGCGCAAGCACCATTTGTGCGGATCGAAGCCTGAAGGCATTCTGATTCAGTTCAAAAGAAAGCATGAATTCTGAGCGAGGGTAATGTAGAATCAAATTGCTGTGATTCGGCAGGGGCAGTTTACAAAGTTCAGATGGCTACACTGGTTTCTAAATTCAATCTAGCTAGCAGTTTGTACAATGTTCAGATGGCTACACTGGTTTTTAAATTCAATCCATCTAGGGGCATTGGCATGGCACATTGGCACGGCCGCACAGGCCTGGACTAGTGTTATACCGCAGCAAGGAGTGATGCAATATACTGTATACTGCAAATACATTATGTGTTTTTTTCTGATACATGAGGATCACATGGTAGGATCCCTGGTTGCTGTTGTCAGCAGCTACGCGGAGCGCCACTGGTGCCTTGCTGTGCTCCATTCCATGTCTCGCCAGGCCACGCCACACAAGGCAGAAACTGGACGAGGATGCTGACGGCCACTCGGTCTATCCAACTAGTAGCACAATACGTCAAACGCCACGCCAGCGTATAGTTTCTACTTTTCTAGAGTTCCTACGATTGCAATGGCATCTTCTTTCGGTCTCGGCGGTGCCGTTTATTCAACCATGGCGACATCGCTAACAGAATTTCCATGTCATTTCAGATCCTTCAGTGCGTCTTCCTGCCTGCCATTTACGATCGATTTGATTTCACTACACCGGGACGGCGCCGAGATTTTACAGTAACCCACCCCCGCGCCCGCTACTACTCTGATTTTACCGTAAGATTTTTACAGTAGGCTAGGTACCATGCATGTCCTCCTAGTCCTAGCTGCTGCAGCTGATATTGCTCTCATCACTGCCGCTGCCGCTGCTGCCGTCCGCGTTGCTGTCAGTGTGATTGTTCTCCTCCGCCCGCCACGCGGACGCCGAGAAGAGCGGCCGGCCGTGCCACCCCAACGTGAGGCACCCGTCGGCCTCCTCCACGCAGTGGCCCTCCCCGGAGAAGAGCCCCACCAGCATCCTCGCCTGCCGCAGCGCGTTGGCGCCCAGCGGCACGCCGGCCAGCCCCGCGCGCCCCAGCCTGTCCCGCCACCGCCGCAGCGGCTCGTGCCGCTCCCTGCGCTCCACGCCCTCGCCGCACACGATGTCGCGGATCTCCCGCTCCAGGTACGCCTCGGCCGCCGCGTCGCCAGCGCCGGCGCCGCCGCACGCCGCGTCCAGGGAGTCGAACACCGCCGAGTAGTAGAAGAGCGCCTCCGTGAAGCGGTCCAGGAACGCCGGCTTGTTGTGGTCGGCCTCCTGCTCCACCAGGGTGAACACCCTGGGGCGCATGGACGCGACGCAGTCGAGGACGGCGTCGATGGGGGCGGGCGGGTCGTCGGCGACGAGGCGGTGGAGCTGGAGCACGGAGTTGACGGCGACGGCCTCGCCCTGCGAGACCTGCAGCATCCAGGGGCGGACCTCGTCGAGGCGGTTGGCGGCGACGCCGCGGAAGGAGAAGTGGACGCGCACGGAGCGCGCCAGGTCGGCGAGGCGGACGCCGACGTCGCGGAGGTCGTCGCGGCCGGGCGGAGGCCGGGCCCTACCTCAAGTTCGCGCACTTCACCGCCAACCAGGCCATCCTCGAGGCCGTCCAGGGCTGCAAGCACGTCCACATCATCGACTTCAGCCTCATGCAGGGCCTCCAGTGGCCCGCCCTGATCCAGGCCCTCGCGCTCCGCCCCGGCGGCCCGCCGTCCCTCCGCCTCACCGGCATTGGCCCGCCTCCGCCGCCCGGCCGCGACGACCTCCGCGACGTCGGCGTCCGCCTCGCCGACCTGGCGCGCTCCGTGCGCGTCCACTTCTCCTTCCGCGGCGTCGCCGCCAACCGCCTCGACGAGGTCCGCCCCTGGATGCTGCAGGTCTCGCAGGGCGAGGCCGTCGCCGTCAACTCCGTGCTCCAATAACACTAGTTTTTGAGCTAAATTTTGTTAGGGCCAAATTTAATTGTGAAGGAACGAACGGGCCATGATCCGTTACCACCCTAGTTACACGTGGAGAGGCGGGCAGGGGCACGGGGCGGGCGGGGACACGTAGGCCTCGGGAAGGATTCTGAGGGCGGCGAGCGGACCGAGGCGGCCGTGGGGGCGGCCTGCCTGCTCCTTCTGTCAATTCCTATTTCCCTCCGTAGTCCGTTCCATAGTATAAGCATTTGTTGATTTTTTTTTTTCACGTTTGACCGCTCGTCTTATAAAAAAATTATAAAAATATTATTTATTTTATTATGACATGTTTTATCATCGTATATATTTTAAGTATATTATAATAATTTTTATATTTTTATAAATTTTTTAAATAAGATGAATGGTCAAACGTGATGTGCAAAAATCGAGAAATGCTTATATTATGGGACGGAGGGAGTAGATGTCTGGGCTCCCTTCAATCGCCCCATCCCATCATCCTCTCTTTTCAATCAAGATCGAGTTTATTCCTTCCTCGCCTCGATGTGAGTTGACCATTGATAATATACTTCATCTCTACTCGATCAATACTCCGTATACTCGTAGCGAGTTGTCCTCTCTAACTCCTTATTTCTCGCTATTAATAAGTTTGTGCTTGATTTTTTTGTCTTTAATGTTTTATAATATGACATACATAGTATTACTAAAATTCAGGAAGAAAATGGAATGATGCCATATGTAATGAAATTGAGACGTTCTTCAATAATTTAATTACGTTACAGCTCAAGCTAGGAGACGATGACCTCCAACAAAGCCCTTTTACTAAGATCAGTCTCAGTGCATAGTTTTATTTTACCTAGACCTGAAACTAGGTAACTAAGGTAAACTCTCCTTTCTCTCTCATATACCACATCAACGCATTTAATACAGTAAAACTCTCACGAAACCCCACTGAGATTGGCCTAATGCTAAGCATGCCCTCCCCGACACTTGACACCATCCACCAATAAATCATGATTCTATTTTGGTTTTCTCAATTCATGACATAATCTTTTTTTTTCAAAAACATGTGTGCGCAACATGAAAATCTATCAGAAGCTCATACTCTCATGAACATGAAAGGCATCTATCCATGTGGATTGTAAATTGGTTTGTGGTTGGTTATATTAAGGCAGATGTTGCTACGAGATAATTCTTGTGTTTTCGTTGCACCAATCATATATCCGTACGAAACTTTCACTACACACATCGGACATCAATGCCTTGTCTCATATCTAGCATTAGTTGTTTGCAACACTTAGCTATGTATGTCTTGTTTATCTTAAAACGTAAGTGTAACACTTTCCTATAACATACTCAATCTAACTGGTCACTGATGTGACAAACATTGTGTTCACCATAGTCCATTAAATACAATTTGACAAACAAATTAATAAAGATGAAAAAGACAAAAAAAATTAGAGCACAGATTATCATTAGAGTGGTGATAAAAGAATATACACACCATGGAGAACCTAGCTAGATACAAGCATGGGTGTGTACCTCTATAGCAATGACTGACATCCCATTTGTCTCCTTTTGGCCTTTCCCTCCCTATCAAGATAAACTCAACCCTTCTTTGGCACTCCATCCGTCTCAAACTAAAGGTCGTTTATACACTTACGTATACACTATGTCTAAATACATAATGAAAATATGTATCTATCTATAATAACTAAAGTGGAGTATAACTTAGGACAGAAGGAGTAGATTAGTTTCTTTCTTAGCTTGAAAGTCGAGGATGGACTCCGCCATTCACTTTCTATGCACTTGCAATTGTTGCCAGGCATGCCATAATAAATTGACACTACCCTCCAAGAGTCTAGAAAGAGGAAACACCGCTACAGTCTTCTTTGATGTTGTCGGTTATTGTGTATGAAAAAGAGCTAAACCATGTGGTATGTACAATTTCCTTTAGAAGAAGACTATAGCTCTTCTAGGATGATAAAGTACAAAATTTCTTGAATGCTTTGTGTTTATGAGATATCTGAAAGCTATTCTTGTCACTTTAAATAATATCTACATGTTTCTTAATATTAGCTTACCTTTTTCTCCCAAAAATGAAGTTAAATGTTTTTTTTTCACAAAGGGTGTTGCTGTGCGTTTCGAAAGAGTAACTAAGGTGGACAAGAGATGAAATTCAGTAAATGAAGGATAAATTTATCTAACGGATCTTTCTCGTTTCTGTGGGCTCAATAATCAGAAATTTGGTCATGCGGGTCCAGGGGGCACGGCGGCAAGACGTCCAGGTCGTTAGCCTCGGATGCAGCTGTGGTCCTAAAAGGGCAGAACAGAAATGAGGGCTGGACCCATGGATCAGGTGGTCCGGATGCGTCGTTGCACGCGGGGTATCCATCCTCCTGTAACAAGAATTTGCTGCTGATAGGTGCATGGACCCGTACTTACCCCCTCTTGCATTACATCGTCCTATAATAAGAATACCTTGCAGCACTGCCGAAAGCACAATCTCACCTAATTAAGCTCATGTAAGTTTGTCAGTTTGGCACTCATAGACATGCCGTACCCAGGAGCACATGGCACCAACCAAATAATTTCAACAACCGTTTCCACATCAGAAATCCAGCTACGGACACGGGAGACCACTGAATCAAACAGGTAAAACTTTACACAAAGCTTCCCATCGGGTACATCCCCAAAACTGTGAAACGTTTCCATTTGCAAAGCTGGACCGAGAGCACCGAGCGAGCAGCGTGAACTCTGAACATTATATTTAGCACCAGGCAGGTGACGCCCCTGATCGGACGGGTCTCTCTCTTTCTCTTCTGGAAAATGAGGCTCGATGGAATGGCGTATGGCAAGCTGGAAGATGCTCCCGTCTGCATCGAGCCGGCGATGGTCCCCTCTCCGAGACCTTTGCGTGATGCACGGCCAGAACGGTCCTTGTTCTTGGTTCAGTCGATCGGTTGCGTCTTTCTTTCTGCGACACCCGGATGGTTGAATTCGCTGAGAAGTTTTTAGCTTTTTTTTTTCTTCAGACATTGCAGGAGAGGGTAACAGGCGCTTGATTTGTAAAAGTTTCAGAGCAGAGCTGGCTGTGTTAGATGTGCTAAGTCTATCAACTTGCCGTGAAATCGTGATGGCGCTTCCAACTTGTCCGTGAACGGTCGCCGTCGGTTTTGACAAACCGGCAAGCTGCTGACTGTGATGAGATTGAAAGGTACCCGAAATGAAGAGAAATCACCTTCTATACTGAGGATAGCTACTATATAATGGTCTCTCTGAAACGTATGAATTGGAATGCACCATCACCTACTAAAGATTTGGAAACACACTGGTGCATTTGGATAATTTGTTGGAAATAGCATGTGAAGTTCGATGGAAATGGTATATATGTGTGAGAGAGATACCGTTCACGCATTAAACTTCTTAGAAAATGAGGTTTGTTATTGGAGATCGTACTTACTGTCTTACAAAAGTGGAGTATAGGAACGCCTTCATAAGAATCTCGTGACCTCATTCTCATGAAAGTGGAGTTATTTTTTCTTTTTCTGAACGACCATGGAAGTGGAGTATAGGAATGCACATTAGCTTCGATGGAACCGAAAGTGCAGGGTACGTGAAGCAAGTCGATGATACTCGGGATGAAAAACTCAACTCCGATACGCAGAGCTATGTACTATCGACGGGTTCAATAGTCGTTTCCACGATCGATCATCAGATATTCAGACAGTGGCATCAGGACGTTGTTTCCACGATCGATCATCATCAGATATTCGATAGTGGCAACACATGAACGTTGGTTCAGCGTCCTAAATCAGACAGCGCTATTGGGTTGCGTGCTGTCCATTTCCCCTGTCTCTTATACACATCTCCTTGGTTAAGCTGCT
>OAMR01000299.1:549360-567938 GCA_900205405.1 Echinochloa crus-galli
CTTTAATTAACACTAGCACATGGTTCCATGGTTTCTTGATATCTGAAGTAGCCTTTGATATGCCTTATAAAAGTAGATGGAGGGAGTAGTTGTTTGCAACTAACACTTCACTAGATTTATGTATGTCTGGTTTATCATAGAAAGTAAGTGTAACACTTCCCTATAACATACTCAATCTAACTGGTCACTGATGTGACAAACATTGTGTTCACCATAGTCCATTAAATACAATTTGACAAACAAATTAATAAAGATGAAAAAGACAAAAAAAATTAGAGCACAGATTATCATTAGAGTGGTGATAAAAGAATATACACACCATGGAGAACCTAGCTAGATACAAGCATGGGTGTGTACCTCTATAGCAAGGACTGCCATCCCATTTCCCTCTTTTTGGCCTTTCCCTCCCTATCAAGATAAACTCAACCCTTCTTTGGCACTCCATCCGTCTCAAACTAAAGGTCGTTTATACACTTACGTATACACTATGTCTAAATACATAATGAAAATATGTATCTATCTATAATAACTAAAGTGGAGTATAACTTAGGACAGAAGGAGTAGATTAGTTTCTTTCTTAGCTTGAAAGTCGAGGATGGACTCCGCCATTCACTTTCTATGCACTTGCAATTGTTGCCAGGCATGCCATAATAAATTGACACTACCCTCCAAGAGTCTAGAAAGAGGAAACACCGCTACAGTCTTCTTTGATGTTGTCGGTTATTGTGTATGAAAAAGAGCTAAACCATGTGGTATGTACAATTTCCTTTAGAAGAAGACTATAGCTCTTCTAGGATGATAAAGTACAAAATTTCTTGAATGCTTTGTGTTTATGAGATATCTGAAAGCTATTCTTGTCACTTTAAATAATATCTACATGTTTCTTAATATTAGCTTACCTTTTTCTCCCAAAAATGAAGTTAAATGTTTTTTTTTCACAAAGGGTGTTGCTGTGCGTTTCGAAAGAGTAACTAAGGTGGACAAGAGATGAAATTCAGTAAATGAAGGATAAATTTATCTAACGGATCTTTCTCGTTTCTGTGGGCTCAATAATCAGAAATTTGGTCATGCGGGTCCAGGGGGCACGGCGGCAAGACGTCCAGGTCGTTAGCCTCGGATGCAGCTGTGGTCCTAAAAGGGCAGAACAGAAATGAGGGCTGGACCCATGGATCAGGTGGTCCGGATGCGTCGTTGCACGCGGGGTATCCATCCTCCTGTAACAAGAATTTGCTGCTGATAGGTGCATGGACCCGTACTTACCCCCTCTTGCATTACATCGTCCTATAATAAGAATACCTTGCAGCACTGCCGAAAGCACAATCTCACCTAATTAAGCTCATGTAAGTTTGTCAGTTTGGCACTCATAGACATGCCGTACCCAGGAGCACATGGCACCAACCAAATAATTTCAACAACCGTTTCCACATCAGAAATCCAGCTACGGACACGGAGACCACTGAATCAAACAGGCAAAACTTTACACAAAGCTTCCCATCGGGTACATCCCCAAAACTGTGAAACGTTTCCATTTGCAAAGCTGGACCGAGAGCACCGAGCGAGCAGCGTGAACTCTGAACATTATATTTAGCACCAGGCAGGTGACGCCCCTGATCGGACGGGTCTCTCTCTTTCTCTTCTGGAAAATGAGGCTCGATGGAATGGCGTATGGCAAGCTGGAAGATGCTCCCGTCTGCATCGAGCCGGCGATGGTCCCCTCTCCGAGACCTTTGCGTGATGCACGGCCAGAACGGTCCTTGTTGTTGGTTCAGTTGGTTGCGTCTTTCTTTCTGCGACACCCGGATGGTTGAATTCGCTGAGAAGTTTTTAGCTTTTTTTTTTCTTCAGACATTGCAGGAGAGGGTAACAGGCGCTTGATTTGTAAAAGTTTCAGATGAGCAGAGCTGGCTGTGTTAGATGTGCTAAGGGCAATCCCAACCCAACAAATTGTGATGGCGCTTCCAACTTGTCCGTGAGTCATCAAGAAACTAGTATAAGACACTACCTCTCCAACCCAAACACTACTATTCCAAACTCAAATTTAATGACACTCACCTCTCACTATGTCTTGGATAACGTGTAGAAACCATGTCTCATGCAAGACCCGGTTTCCTTCTCTTTCTTCATTAACTCACTTGACACATCAGCTTTTGATCTATGTGGCATGCCATTTAATTCTATGGACACCATCCTAGTTATGGGGTTGGGACTGCCCTAAGTCTATCAACTTGACGTAAAATCGTGATCGCGCTTCCAACTTGTCCGTGAACGGTCGCCGTCGGTTTTGACAAACCGGCAAGCTGCTGACTGTGATGAGATTGAAAGGTACCCGAAATGAAGAGAAATCACCTTCTATACTGAGGATAGCTACTATATAATGGCCTCTCTGAAACGTATGAATTGGAATGCACCATCACCTACTAAAGATTTGGAAACACACTGGTGCATTTGGATAATTTGTTGGAAATAGCATGTGAAGTTCGATGGAAATGGTATATATGTGTGAGAGAGATACCGTTCACGCATTAAACTTCTTAGAAAATGAGGTTTGTTATTGGAGATCGTACTTACTGTCTTACAAAAGTGGAGTATAGGAACGCCTTCATAAGAATCTCGTGACCTCATTCTCATGAAAGTGGAGTATTTTTTTTTGAACGACCATGAAAATGGAGTATATATAGAAATGCACATTACTAGCTACGATGGAACCGAAAGTGCAGGGTACGTGAAGCAAGTCGATGGTACTCGGGTTGAAAAACTCAACTCCGATACGCAGAGCTATGTACTATCGACGGGTTCAATAGTCGTTTCCACGATCGATCATCAGATATCCAGACAGTGGCATCACGGACGTTGTTTCCACGAGCGATAATCATCAGATATTCGATAGTGGCAACACATGAACGTTGGTTCAGCGTCCTAAATCAGACAGCGCTATTGGGTTGCGTGCTGTCCATTTCCCTGTGTACAATCTACTGCCCAGTCGTACGACATCACCAGAAAAAAAAACTACTGGGTACTGGCAGCGGCAAGCACGAGTCACCGACGAGTGAAAACATGACCGGACGAAGCAGCATCGGCGGTGGGCCGGTGGCGCTAATCCGAATATTAGCAGTAAGCTTCACTCAACCTGTTGTTACTGTGGCCCGCAAAAAGATAACTGTTGTTACTGTGCGAAAAGCGCGTGTCATGTCCGAGTAAAGATCAGATTAGGTGCCGAGTAGCATCACGGCGCACAAAGCCATTGGTGTAATTGTTTTTTTGAACGAGCCATTGGTGTAATTGTCCATCCGCATGCTTTAATAATGATACGAACAGTCCTGCTAGCTTAAGCTAGGCATTTTTAAAAGACGGGACCTTCAGACTTGAGAACGAAAAGTGAATGAACTTGGTAGTATTTCAATATAAAGATTTTTTTTATCGTATCAAGTTTCTTTTTTACTCTATCTCACCCGTGTCATCCTTTAATTTGGAAATTTTATATGTTCTGCATTTGAGTAGACAACTCAATCTTGTGTTCTGTATGCGCATTTACAAAGGCAGTTTTTATATATCTGAGAAGGTACCAAAGTTATATTATAATTGGATACTGTATAATATAATTGGATACACTTTTTATTATTTTTTGAAGGAACGAGAAAGGCCCACTATGATCGCCACCGAAATAACCAATTCGAATGAAGACTTAAAAAAAAGAAAACTAGAAACTGTGCCAGTGTCTAGCACCAGTGATGTGCTGCCGCTTTGGCTCTATGGTTTCATGTCCAGATGGCGTAGGTTGGTCCTAGGTTGTTTGGTTTTGGTTCCTTCTTAGGTTATTTTTAGTGGGGTTTTATGTGTAGTTTTATAGCATTAAATATGCTAATGTGACATATGAGAGAGAAGAAAGAGTTTGATGGTATGTAGAGTTTCATGACCATGAAATTTCTTTAGCACATTTACCTAGTTTCTGGTCTACATAACTGTGTAGTGAAACTATGCACTAAGGCCAGTCTCAGTGGGGGTTTCATGGGAGTTTCATGGCATTTAATGTGCTGATGTGCCAGAGGAGAGAGAGTAGAGAGTTTCATGGGATGTGAGAGGAGTTTCATCACCATGAAACTTATCTGGCACAGTTACCTAGTTTCTGGTCTAGCTAACTGTGCGATGAAACGCTGCACTGAGACTGGCCTAAGATCACTACACAATTACCTAAACCAGAAACTAGGTAACTGTGCCAAATGAGTTGGTGATGAAACTCCTCTCACGTACCATGAAACTCTTCATTTCTCTCTCATATGTCATATTAGCACATTTAATACTATGAAACTACACATGAAACCTGGCATTGAAGCAGTGGCAACAACAAAGATAGGGAAAAGATCCTTTAGCTATGTCCAGTATTATTGCATTATATTTGAGAGTATAATCTTTAAGAATTAAATTTATTGGGCATCTAAAAGGCATTATTTATGAGGTCTTTCCCTCCTGGTGCTTCAGCTTTTAGGGATGGCTTGGTTGAGGTTATCTCAGGGTTTATTTCTAGCACTACTAAGGAGAGTTATTCTTATTTTATATGCTGTGCCATATGGATTTTATTCTCTTCTTGTCTTTACTAAGTAAGCCGGGATCTTTACGATTGATTTGTGTTCAACAGATTTTTGTTATCTTTTGTGGTAGGTTTGATTATGATGGTGTAATAATAGGAGAAACTCTAGATGTTAGTTTAGAAGTGTCTGATCCTATTGTAAGAGGGGATTTTTTTTTCTCCCTTTTGTGTTTGTTGCTTCCACAAAGAATATTGTATTTTTGTTGTCTGTTGATAATGAGCATCATATATCTACTTTAAATTATGTATGTAATTCTCACTGTTCCTATAAATATATGATGGAAATGGTGATGGATGGATTAGATGTGATGTGATGGTAGGATGATTAATGAAATCGATCACGGGCACGCATGCTGCTACTACTAGTACATGGGCTAATTTTTTAAACCGGGACATCTCGAGCCGAGCTCGGATTAGAATTGGATCAGCGCGAGTTGAACACCTTGCGTACCTGTGCCGGCCTGACAGCAAGATGCGTACTTGGCGGTGCTGCAGTCCCGGCCTTTTTCTCTGCTTTCAGGTAGAGATGTCGATGCAGATTCTCCGGCCGGGATCGCGATTGGCGATGGCCTGTTGACCGCCCTGAAGACCCGTGCAGACTAATCGCCGGCGTCGCTGCCTGTACCTGGAGTATACAGTATAATAATCATCTCAGGCAAGGGGCAAGGCCACTGGCTCTGGCGGATCAAAGCCGGCAGTCCCCATGGTCCGTGGCTTGACGCGACGCGCTTGTTGCGTAGCAGGTCGTGCCGCGCGACGCGCTGCCGCCTCCAACACCCCTGTCGGGGTCGGCCCGCGCATGTATCCGCCATTTGAGAAATCAGGCATTCAGGCCATTGGTTCCACTCCATTTGAAGCTCTTCTTTGCCAAATGCCAAATCCAAATTGGCAAATTGCGTGATGCCTATTGCCTATGGCGGCAAGGATGGATCGGCCTAAAGAGCACGCGTTCCACATGCTACGTGATCAGTGACTGGCTATCCGATAGTATTAGGCAGCCAAGTTCACCGTACCGGTCAAGTTCACTTCCGCTTCTGATCTGATCGACCCGGTGGCGCTGCGTGTGTGCGTGGCTGCGCGGCGCACGAGGCTTCAGTAGCCCTCCCTATGGCTGAGCAAGCACCAAGCGGCACTGGCGTCTCGTGAACGCGCACAGGGACCCCCTGGCAGGAAGGCCCGTACGGGGTCAGTGTCACAGGCCAGGAAAGCGCTCGCCATGCAAATGTGCAATGCACCCGTGCAGACGCCGTGCTTGAGGCTTCAGATCGAGATGGCTAGCTGCCGGCCGGCATCTCAGAGCTGGCGCGTACTATTTGTGCTGCTGAGACGAAGAGCTCCCTGCGACCTTTTTACGGCGCCGTGTCCTTGTGCAGATCAGACTATCAGAGGCGCGCCCCAATGAGTGGGATGAGATGTAAAACGTACATAGCCGAGCTCCCGTTGGCCCGAGGAATGGCAGAGCGATGACGATCTGTCTCGTTGTCGACGGGCTAGCACCGGAGCCGGCCAGCTGACCTCGCTCCGCCACACGAGACTCTTCTCCCTCTCTTGATCTATTTTGTATGCTTACGTCCGTCACTAGGCTACTGTTTGGATCAACTTTTCTTGAGCATAATCTAAGAGACCCTTTATATATTTTCTAACTTACAGAAATAGAGATTTGGTGAAAAAAACACCCTCCAATAATTTTTTCAATTGAACATCCAAATATAGATATTCTCTATTCTGGATTTCTCGCTAGTCAAGGATGAAGAGCGAGGTGACTCTCTAGACTGTGCACAAGATATAGAAAAACTGTTGAAAAGTATAAAAATATAGAACATAATTTTTACTCAAATGACTCTACAAATGATGATTTAGAAAGTATATTTTAGATAGACTTTTGGAGATGAACTAGCAAAGAGTAGCTAGCTAAATTTTAGCTAGAATGTTTGAACCCAGAAGCTAATTAAATTAGTTAGATTGTCCTATCTTCACTAATCACAAACGAAATATTGTGGTAGTAGAAAATTCTCATAAGATAAGATACAGTACTTGTTTTGACCGGTAGCTAAAATTTAGCTGAATGAGCCCGCCGAGCATTCGAGCAATGAGCAAGGCCTGCAGCCAAGCCAATGAGCCCGCTCTGTCATTGCTGGAAAGACGATGAATCACCTCTCGACACATCAAATTCAAAGCCCAACCATGGAGCCAGCTCCACATCAGCGCCAGGTCTCCAGTTTGGCTTCATGTTCACTTGTGGAGATGGCAGAGGGGTCAGAAGGCAGAAACACCAGTACCTACCACCTGGTACACAAGTGCCGGACCAGGGCAGGACGCAGGCAGGACTGCGGGAGGGCCTACGACAAAGCGAAACCTCCCGTGACCGAGTCACTCGACAGCAGAGACGGTAGTACGCGAGAGAGAACCGCACGCGTGGCGCGGGGAATGTGCGTGTGGCAGCTAAAGCGGCCCACGGAAAGAGGGGAGGAACACACGAAGCGGCGAGGGGTAAACCAGGAAGCCCACTGGGTCGGCACCAGCGCTTTCTTTTTTTCTTTTCTCCTCCTCGTCGCCTGTTTAACACTCGCCAGGGCCCATGCCCAGGCGTTTTGCCGCAGGCCTGCAGCTTCCGAGACGCTCAACCCGACCGGCGGCCTGCATTGTCATTTGTTCCCCCGAAATAGCTCGCCCGCAAGTCACGTGGGCCAACAGATATACCCATCCGCAGCCCAATTTCTATATAAAAACATTTTCAACAACATATGTAAAATTGAATACTTAAAAACGTATTTTAGGTCTAGGAAAGAGAAAAACTACATATCTCGATTTTTCTCTTCTTCAACAACATACCTAAAATTTAGTGACCTATAACCAGTTAGTGATATTCGATATTTCAAGGTGTTATCTATAAAAAACGCAAGACACATAAAATCTAATAAAGTTACATGTCTTTTGGGCTCTTTTTGAAAAAGCGCATTTTCCTTATCCTTCACCGAAGCTCCACCCGCCACTTCCTCGCGCGGCGCGACGTTGTCTGTTCGGCCTCCGACGACCTTGAATCAGACCGGAGATAAACAAATCGGCGGCAAACAAGATCAAATCGAAGGGGAGGACGATGAATCGACGGCATGGGGCCTCAAAATCTCCGACCTCCATCGCCTCATGCTTCCCTCTATCGATTCCGCCTTCGAACCACATCAAGCTCCCCATGGGAGGCGGCACCACCAACAAATAATCCCTATCCATCTCACAGCCCCAGCACCAACCCATCATGGGTGCCTCTACTCGCGCTCGCCACCGCCAGCGTCCGAGTTGCGGTGAGGGCAGGGGTGGGGCAAGGCCCAACTCAAGACAAATCGGGGCGCAAAGATGGTGGTGGGTCGCGGCGAGATCCAACGGCAGAGCAACACACAACACTGCGCAGAAACTTCTAGCGGGAGACGGTTGGCTAGTGTGGCGAAGGGAAAGCAAATATAGCAATCCTAAGAGTGGATCGGTATATTTGAGTCAAGAAGAGAGACATTTAAGTCATATCCTAAAAATTTTAGGCATAGGAATCCATATAGCAATGCTGTTGGAGCAAGTTTTTAGGTTTTTTGCTAGGTTGTTTGTAGGTATAACAATCCAATATAGCAATGTTGTTGGAGATGCTCTCAAGCTAGCTGTCCTCTTGTTTTTCCCCATTGGGGAAATGAAGTCCCAACTAAGAAGGGACGTCTTCAACCCTTCACCACAAATATTTATTTACGTCTATGGATATTCTCAGTGCGGATATTATTTTTGTGTTTTCAAGAATGTCACATAACTAAGTAGGCAATTAACTTATAGATAAAATGGTCCATATAATGCAGTGTTTCATTTAGGTGTTTCATAGGCAATGCATGCAAGACACGGACTTGTTGAAAACTGTGTATACAGAGTTTCATCTAGACGAAACTCATTTCATCTGTCTCTTCATTAACTCTTTGTCAGATCATCTAAAATGCTGACTTGACGCCCTATTTAATGCGCATGAAACCCTATGAAATCTTGCACTACGACTAGCCTAATACGAAAGACAAGTGGCTATAACCACTTCCACCAGAGATGGATATTAGTAGGTTATGTGAAGCTTGAAAAAAGACCAATATTGGTTGTATTTGATTTGGTTATAAGATTTCTCTAGTGAAGGAATAACAAAATATATTCCAACCTCAACGTCACACGTTGCATATAACTATATTAATACTTATTACAAGGTGAGCAACTTACAAAACCATGTTTCTTGTATGTAGTGTATTAGAATATCAAAGATATCAAACTTCAGTCCTGTTTGGGCAAACTATGGCTGCCACAAAAGGTGACAAGGAACACACATGTGGCAAAGTTGGAAAAGAAATGAGTGTAGGGTGCATGTGTAGCAAAGGACTAAGAAGTTTTGTCAAGGTGTAGCCCAAACACCTAGCTAAATATCTATGGTATGCCTAATGTGTAGTGTTGAAAATAGCAATGCATACTTGAGAAGCTTCTAAAAGATCAGAAACAATGCATTAAGCTGTGGTTGCCATGCTTCATGTGAAGTATAGAAGTCTCTAGAACTAGATATTTTGGCATGGTATAAATATCAAGAAACTAGATAAAGATGAGAGAAAGTTCTAGAGTTAGATATTTTATGGAGAAGAGTGTGGAAGGTGGACACATGGCAACACTACATGAGCCATGGAGTCCTATATATATAGGGGTGTCATCCATCCTCAAGGATCCAAGCAAGTACAAGCCATTTGGATATGGCATAGGTAGTCACTATGAAGAGTGACATGCCTTGATAGTATGACATGAGTAGAGCTGGGTAGGATAGCCACATAAAAAGTCTAAGAGTGCGTCTTGTACCAAGTTGTTATAGTGAATTAAGTGTTGAGTTCTCATACAGTGTTGGTCTCCCATATTGGTGTCAAGTTCTAGTCGTAGTACGATTATTGGGTGCACAGAATAAGTGATATCACAGGAACTTGGTACCACTTCTAGAAAGTTGGTGTCAAGTTTGGGGCACCGATTTTTCAACATGTAGCTATCGACCAAACAAGCCCTTCACAATCTTTACCAACCATGAGTCAAATTGGATCTAGAAATTAGTCAAATTATATGCTTGGTAGGGTATGAAAGTTATATGAACAAAATTGATCATTTAATATAACCAGTAGTGTGCATGTGCGGCATATGCATATAAAAAATTACAAACACAAGTTTTACCTATTTACAATAATTTTACTTTATCATTAGATGTTTGAGTCGATGTATCAATATTCAGAGGCCATCACATATTAGCACGTTTTATTCACTTGCATTTTATATGTGTACCTTCGGTATAGAAAGTTGAAGGTACTCCTTTCCCTCTGGACCATGTTGTTAAAGTAGCCTATGAAACAATGTATAGGCGGGACACTGTTGTAGCTCAAAGGATCTCCGAGAAGTTTGCCCTAAATTATTGTTTGGAACTTCTATACCGTTGCTCATTCAGTGTTTTGATCATAATCAATTTTACAATATGTTTTTGAGGAGTAGAAAGCACTAATTTTGATTGGAGAGAGATTATTTGCATTTGTAGGATTCAAAAATATCCCAAATTAAACACTACAATAGATGGCCATGTCCTAGTGTTTTAGACTTGGCCTCTGCACTAGTACACATGGATATCATCGGTTAAAAGAACCACTTTTAGTCATCCTTTGTCCTAAAATTTTTAAGCTGCTCATTTTTTCCCGGAATCTTCCAGCATCTCACACCAAAATACCGAAACACTCTGGTGGTTTGGTAGCTATACAGAGGGGTAGTATTGTAATTTGTTATCAATATTAATTTTCTCTCTAAAGTCTAGAAGTGCACATAAACTGGGACAGAGTGAGTATGTGATATACTATTTCAATCTTTAATACAAATATTTCTAAGACTCCTTTGCAATTTCGTAGTACCAATGTTTCTAAGATTCCTTTGCAATTTAGATATATTAATTAATTCTGCTACTTATGTTCAGGCTTAAAACAACATTGTGCCTAGATTACAAACCATATTATATTGCTGCTAGTTCTCTTTACCTGGCCGCAAAACTTCACGATATTAAGCTTCCCCTGCATGGAACGCGTGTCCGGTGGCACCGATTTGATATTGTACCAAAGCCTCTGGAAGGCATGTGGACTATTAAGTGTATCATATCATCATTGCACTCAGTGTTTTGGAACTCGAAAAGAAAACTATTGCATTTTGCAGCTGTCATTCAGCAAATGGAGTATGTTGTTGTATGTGAAAAAACTGATGCCAGCTCATCCCAGTCCAGTTAAGCAAAAGGAAGCTTCGTGTGGAGCTAAACTGCACGCATCTAAACAACCCGGACTCTGTGTTGGATTAGTCAAGGTTGTTAAGAAGCAGCTCAGGTCCTGATATTGCTGAGCCCAGTGACCAGATGCAGGTGGATAAGTGGAGTCATGTCAATACTTGATAAGCAGTCATATGGGTGGTGGAGTGGTGGTACGATCTCAGGTCCCGATAGCAGTTATTCAAATGAAAGTCCTTATAGAAATGTTTCTAGCAAGGCATATGATGAAGAGAGCTTTGATCGAGCTTAAATGGCCAAAATGACGATTGGATGATGTCATGTAGTAAACAGCCATCATTAGATGCAAGTGCAGCAACTGATGGCAGCGCTGAATATATGAAGCAGGCAGTGGCGAAGCTACAGGGGGGCTCGAGCCCCCCCCCCCTACGGTCTGGAACACCATGGAGCCTTCCCCCTATTGGCCACCGTGGATACAGGACTGGGAAGCTCCAAGGAAGAAGATGGCCATATTTCCGTTATTTGGACCAAATCAGCCTAATTGAGCAGCAAGCCACTAGCAGCCCGTAGCCCAATTGCCCAACAATAATCCCCACACCCCACTGTGCCACTTCCTCAAGACAGGCCCAAAGCCCCCCTCCCCTACTTTCCGCTCCTGCCTCCGGCCCTGGAAGCAGGATGTAAGCCACTGCACAGTCAATGGCAAAAACTTGAACCAGGTGTCAAGATATTGGCATGGTGATAATGTGAACCAATTCTCTGTGGTGATATGACTAGATGCCAAGGTGGACAAAGAAAGCACTCGGTGTGTACAACCCTTGATTGAAATCTCAAATTGTTGTACTGACATTTATTAGTAATGATTACTCCCTCCGTTCTTTTTTATTTGACGATTCTTTGCTCAAATTTCAACTAGTAGCATCAGAATAGTGGAATTTATTTACCATGCTGGGGTGCGCTTCTTCTCCCGGGAGCCGGATGAGCCGAGGCTCATGGTCTAGGTCCTTTGGATTGACAAATGCTCCAGCATATTTCATGTATTTGATGAACAAGGTGTTCATGGATTATCTTGACAAGTTCGTAGTGGTTTTCATTGATGACGTTATGATATTCTCTAGGAATGAGGAAGAACACGAAGAGCATTTGAGGCTTGTATTGCAGAAGCTTCGAGAGCATCAGTTGTATGACAAGTTCAGTAAGTGTGACTTTTGGTTAAAAGAAGTTTCATTTCTTGGTCATGTTATCACCGATGGAGGAATAGCAGTAGATCCAAGCAAGATTCAGGATGTGTTGGACTAGAACCCTCCAAGGAATGTGCCTGAGATCAGAAGTTTGCTCGGATTGATAGGTTATTACCGTAGGTTCATTGAAGGCTTCTCAAAGATTGTTAAACATCTCACAAGCTTGCTAGAAAAAGGGAAAGAATTCAAATGGGATGATAAAGGCCAAGCCAGTTTTGAAGAATTGAAAAAGAGATTGACTACTGCCCCTGTGTTAACAATGCCAGACATTCATAAAGGTTTCGACGTATATTGTGATGCTTTAGATTATGATCTGGATATACAATATCACCCCGGTAAAGCTAATGTCGTGCCAGATGCTTTAAGTCGGAAGAGTCAGGCAAACATGCTTATAGCCCGGTTAGAACCACAAGAGTTGTGTTGGGAAATGGCACTGCTCAATTTAGGTATCGTTGCCCATAGTGAATCTATGACCTTGGAAGTCGAATCAACACTTGAACAAGAGATCAGAAAAGGGCAGTTAACAGATGAAAAGATTAAAGAATATGGGAAGCTGATTGATTATGGAAAGTTCCAGATTTTAAGAGGGATGATCAGGGAACCATTTGGTTCAGGAAGAGGATATGTGTATATGTGTGCCAGAAGACGATCGCCTTCGTGAGACTATACTAAAGGAAGCTCGTGACAGAACCATATCTACACACAGAGCAGTTCGATCTGTGCATGCGCACTTGTTTAATTCATGCTTGCATGCATGTGGTTAACATCTTGCATGTACTGGATTTTTTCCCTTAGACGAACAAACAGTATCAGCAGGTCTCCCACGTGTATTCCTTGATGATGCAAGTGTTTTTTCCCTCCAAAAATAATTCATCCAATCATTTATATATGCAATCTTGCAATCTGAATCTTGTCATTTCATTAATAATATCTCTCGGATCAAAGCCTTGCAATAATCTTCTGCTAATCCTCATATATAAATAATCATGTTTAGGTCCCTAATCGTGTAGTACCTTCCGACAGATGTTTGACAAACTAATTTATTTTACAATGCATGGTGTACTTTTTTTATTGTATGTTTAATGCTTGATCGTAGATCTCGTGACTTTTACGACTGAGCCGCCCGTTGAAGCAGATCAAGGACAGTATTTTGAAGAAGAGGAAGATTTATTTGTAGAGCAAGGCAAGTGGCCCTCCCCGCATATTCTATTTGTCCCATATAATTGCATGACAACTAAAATCTAGTTTTATTACATTAATTTGACGGGAACACCTTTTTAAGGATTTACCTAGTCTTTTATCCATGATTCCTTGTAACAACCCCGATTTTAAATAACCTTTTGGGTTAGTTATGCTTAGCGTTGCTATACCTTGGGAATGATAAAATTTGGGATCGATCAGCCGTGCTCACGGTCAAGAGCGGCTTAGACCCTCACATGATAATTGAACTTAAAGATGGAATTTAAATTGTGGTTTTACTCATGGTTTTTGGAATGAGATGTTTCTAAATGCTTAAGTGGGTTGGTATAAACTTACATCTAGTAAATAGAAATTGCTAATAAAACTTGACCAACTTTAAAAAGCTCACTGCTGTGAACCATAGCCTATCCTTGTGGCCTTGCATCTTCCCCCCGCTTGCTGAGTACCTAGTTAGGTGTACTCACGCTTGCTTATGCTGATTCAGAGGAGAACAATGGTGAAGAGTACTACAGCGACTACGACGAGTTCTGAGGCTTGCGTTTCCCCCAGTCAAGATGCCTGTGGAAGTTGAAGATGAAGACGCTACGCCCAGCTATCGTGTGCTTTTCGATAAAGACCTTCGTGTCTTCCGAGAGTGTAATGATAATATTGTAATAAATCTCTTGTACGTTTGAATACTATGCTATGATATTACATTCTTTTGTCTATCGTATGTGTGTAAACATGATCCTGGCGCACATATGAGATGCACTTGGTTTCTCTTCGAAATTCAGGTGTGACAAAGTGGTATCAGAGCAGTATTGACTGTAGGACGCAGCCTTAAGTTAGAACTGGTCGGAAATTAAGGATTCATGATCTAGAAAGCCATGTCATCTTTCAAAATTGCCTTGCATAAAAATCTAATTTATTTTTGTTTTTTGTTAAAAATATCATCATTTTGATTTATGCTATACGAAGTTCAGCTTTTGTCTTATCAGATGGTCAGTGAATATCAGAATGCTTGCAAGCACATTAGAGGTCGTTTCCCAGTTGGATCGTTTGTTCCCCAGCACCAGGCAGAGGCACCAGCTGAGGAAGCTCCAGTGGAGGTAGAGCCTAAGGCACAGGCAGAGCCATAGGCGGAGCAGGAGGCACAGACAGAAAGTGAGGAGGAAGAAGACCCGGAAGAAATACTTCCCGTAGATGAGGAAAACCCAGAAGAGCCATCCCAGTTGTTCGATGGCGCTCTTCTGGAGGTTGATGCATGGAGACAAAGTGATTCCACCAGCTGCTCCTATCGCCGACGTCGCTGCACCGGATGCTGCTGGAGGAGACCCAGATGATTCTGGGGATGACAGCAGTGATGATGAAGGTAGTTATGTGAATAATTCTGGTATGGATGCTGATGCTGGTGATCAGGAGTATGATAATAACAATGGCAATGACAATAACAATGAGTAGGAGAATCCAGATGAAGAACCTCGCCGTCGTGGACCAGAGTATCATATGCACTCTACGGTGGATGAGGGTGGCCAGTTCTGTGTTTTGCTAGAGGAATTGTTGGTGCACCTTGGATTTTTCATGAAGACAAACTATGTGGTCGAACACTACAAGGAGCCTGGACCGGTGGACTGCACAGGTGCACATCCGTGTGCCTTTGCCTGGGACTACTGGATGGAGAGTTCGCACGACGCACCATAGCATTGTTCCTTTCTCCACTGAAGACGCTGCCGTCAGTGATGCTGCTAGACGAGCTCTCTGGTCTTACAGCCACCGCTTTCGTGAGACGCTGCACCACTCTGACTTCCGTCATGTGCTTAGCCGCCAGAGTGGTACTGAGGACACAGTGGTACCTGCTGCTCAGACTGGAGATGATCGGGTGGACATTCTGGCTCGAGTCATTGCCGCGCTCAACATAGACTTGGAGAATGCTACTTCTGAGGTTGAGAGTCTGCACGAGAAGCTCCAGGATGGTCATGCCAGGATTGCACATCTGGAGGCACAGCTTGCAGGACAGGATCCCCCTGTGGAGATGACGCCACACTACACCACTACATCTCCACCGTGCAAGAGGCTTCGCTATGGCGCCCTAGCAGCTGCTACCGTCTTGGCTAGGAGTTTAGATGCATACCTTTCTTTTTCAGTTTTTGTTCGATAAATCCTTTCCTACGAGGACGATGCGATGTAATAATGGTTGGTTGGTTGAACTCATGTTTGTTTTGGATCTTTGTGTTGAGTGAATGCTTTTGTGGAGTGATGGCCACAACTGCATTAATAAAATAATTAGCTTAATTAATTGAATCCTACCCCAGCTGATCTGGTAGTTCTAAAATCTTGGGAATAGATGTAATTCTGGGAATAGATTGGTTACATAAGTGGGATGGATCTATTCAATGTCGTAAGAAGTCGGTGATCTTAACCAGCCCTCAAGGAGATAGAATTGAATATGTGGCAACTACCTCACCGACGGAAGGCGGAACAGTAAATTCTATTGAAGGAAGGACTCTAGAAGAAATCAAAGTAGTAAATGAGTATCCTGATGTATTCCCAGATGACTTACTTGATTTACCAGGTATGCCACCTGACCGAGATATTGAATTCAGTATTGAACTTTTACCTGGTACTGCTCCTATATCTAAGAGGCCATATAGAATGGATGTTAAGGACTTGACTGAGCTTAAGAAACAAATAGAATAATTATTAAGTAAAGGGTTTATCCGTCCTAGTTCGTCACCTTGGGGAGCTCCTACACTCTTTGTGGATAAGAAGGATGGCTCTAGGATGATGTGTGTAGACTATCGATCTCTTAACGAGGTTACCATCAAAAACAAATATCCCTTAAATTAATAAAGCATTTATTTTCAGCATTTGTGTCTCTGTTATCATATTTGTTGACTATATGTGTTCTATGGACTTCCTGGGCACACATATAGTAGCATTCGGGTTTCTGTGTAAATCCGGGTGTGACATTGTATGAGTTCACCGTCATGTCCTTTGGATTGACAAATGCTCCAGCATACTTCATGTATTTGATGAACAAGGTGTTCATGGATTATCTTGAAAAGTTCGTAGTGGTTTTCATTGATGACGTTTTGATATTCTCTAGGAATGAGGAAGAACACGAAGAGCATTTGAGGCTTGTATTGCAGAAGCTTCGAGAGCATCAGTTGTATGCCAAGTTCAGTAAGTGTGACTTTTGGTTAAAAGAAGTTTCATTTCTTTGGCATGTTATCACCGATGGAGGAATAGCAGTAGATCCAAGCAAGATTCAGGATGTGTTGGACTAGAACCCTCCAAGGAATGTGCCTGAGATCAGAAGTTTCCTCGGATTGACAGGTTATTACCGTAGGTTCATTGAAGGCTTCTCAAAGATTGTTAAACCTCTCACAAGCTTGCTAGAAAAAGGGAAAGAATTCAAATGGGATGATAAATGCCAAGCTAGTTTTGAAGAATTGAAGAACGGTAAAGCTAATGTCATGGCAGATGCTTTAAGTCGGAAGAGTCAGGCAAACATGCTTATAGCCCGGTTAGAACCACAAGAGTTGTGTTGGGAAATGGCACTGCTCAATTTAGGTATCGTTGCCCATAGTGAATCTATGACCTTGGAAGTCGAATCAACACTTGAACAAGAGATCAGAAAAGGGCAGTTAACAGATGAAAAGATTAAAGAATATGGGAAGCTGATTGATTATGGAAAGTTCCAGATTTTAAGAGGGATGATCAGGGAACCATTTGGTTCAGGAAGAGGATATGTGTATATGTGTGCCAGAAGATGATCGCCTTCGTGAGACTATACTAAAGGAAGCTCATGATTCAGCATACTCTATTCACCCTGGTAGTACTAAGATGTATCAAGATTTTAAATAGAAGTATTGGTGGTACGGAATGAAAAAGGATGTTGCAGCTCATGTCGGTTTGTGTGACATATGCCAAAGGGTAAAAGCAGAACATCAAAGACTAGCCGGACCTGCAGGATTGCTGCAACCATTAAAAGTACCTGAATGGAAGTGGGAAGAAATTGGTATGGATTTCATTGTAGGTTTACCTCGTACACGCGATGGTTATGATTCCATATGGGTTATCGTGGACAGGTTAACCAAAGTTGCTCATTTTATACCAGTTAAAACTACTTACTCAGGAGCCAGGCTAGCAGAGTTGTACATGTCACGAATTGTGTGTTTGCATGGAGTTCCTAAAAAGATAGTGTCAGATCGAGGCACTCAGTTTACATCACGTTTTTTGAAGAAGCTACATGAGTCAATGGATACAGAGTTGAACTTCAGTTCGGCGTATCATCCACAGACTGATGGTCAAACTGAAAGGACGAATCAAATTTTGGAGGATATGTTAAGGGCTTGTGCTTTAAAGCATGGAGGTAGCTGGGGTAAAAGTTTACCGTATGCAGAGTTTGCTTATAACAACAGCTATCAATCTAGTCTTAAGATGGCACCGTTTGAAGCCTTGTACGGAAGAAAATGCAGAACACCATTGTATTGGAGTCAAACGGGTGAGAGTCAACTCTTTGGACCCGAAATAATAAAAGAAGCTGAAAGACAAGTCGAGATAATTCGAGAGAATCTTAAAACGGCACAGTCACGTCAAAAGAGTTATACGGATCCTAAGAGAAGAGAAGTGGTATTCGAGGAAGGAGACTATGCTTATCTCAGAGTATCACCTATCAGAGGCCTACGAAGATTCAATGTCAGAGGAAAACTATCACCCCGTTTTATCGGACCTTTTAAAATATTGGAAAGAAAAGGAGAAGTGGCATACAGGTTGGAATTGCCAGCCCGATTATCGGGAGTTCATGATGTGTTCCATATATCACAATTGAAGAAATGCTCAAGTGAGATTAGAGTGGAACACTTATCATTGGAGGATTTAGAAGTGAAGGATGATTTGACCTATAAGGAGTATCCCGTTAAAATCTTAGACAAATCACAGAGGGTCACACGGAGCAAGGTTGTAAACATGTGCAAAGTACAGTGGAGTCATCACTCAGAGGATGAAGCTACATAGGAAAGAGAAGAAGAGCTTATGGAAGAGTTCCCTCAGTTGTTCTCTAATCTTCCTGAATCTCGGGACGAGATTCTCTTTAAGGGGTAGGATTTGTAACACCCTAATTTCCATCACAATAAATCTTTAGGAATATTCTGATTTTTTTTATGATTTATTAAGGCTCAAATAAATTTCTAGGAATTAATTGGAGTTTTTTTTAAATATTTAAACATCATTTAAATAATTTTGTAGCATGACAAGTGAATTGTTGCATTCATGCCGCTCT
>OAMR01000299.1:578853-597033 GCA_900205405.1 Echinochloa crus-galli
TGGGTGCCCGTGCCGGACTGGGGCGGCAGCAAGGGCCTCAACATGGCCGGCATCGCCGTCTCCTCCACCTTCTCACGCCTCTGGCCGGCGCCGTCGTCCAGCACCAGCACCAGCAGCCGCCAGTGAGCCGGCGTGGTGGTGGTGTGTGCAACGCCAAAGCGAGAGTGCCGGGGGTCCATGTCCAACACGGGCGTGTCCCCAGTCCCCACGCCACGATTCGTCTCCATGCGGGTGGGGGGCCATGGCGTGGCGCGGCATGATCGCGCATGATGGCTTCGCCGATGGGGACTAGTCAGTGAGAGCGAAATGCTCCTTCAGATAAGGAATGGCCAGAGTGTGGTGTGTGCGTGGTTCGATTCTGTATAATACATCTGCTACTGCTCCTACCATTGTTCGCCGACTCCTGCGCTTTTTATCAAAAGTTAAAATTTGATGTATATATATTTGCATGGTCAGATCAAATCGCGGCAAAGTGTGGCAACACGTGGCTAGGACCAAACAGCCACCTTATATTCAGTTATTTGCTGTTGCTTTCCTTCCCACCTCTGTAGTTCTGTTCTGCTTTGTAGTTCTCTAGGAAGAAATTTCAAACCATACAAGACGGAACGCACTTCACCAGTTCACCCTCTCTGTCTGTCTGCCGGTTGCATCACGGCAGCTTGAGCTTGGTCTTTGGGTGCAACACTGATCTCGCAGGAATATTCAGCGGTCTTATTCTAAAAAAACGAAGAATCAAAGAGATGGATTAAATGCTCAATGATCATATAGCTCATAAACCATCATACACGGCGGACGTCGTCTTCAGGTCTTCTGGACTGTTCGATGGCTACGGCCATTGACGTCGCTACCCAACTGCTCTATCAAATCTTGCGTCTCGTACAGATTAACGAGAAGGACCCGGGGGAGAAAACCGGTCGCATGCTCGTGAGATCTCTACCGGCAAACAAGTAAAGCACAGGTATAACAGTTGAACACTCGCTTAAAAGCGACAGGATGGAGACGTTTTGCACCCGAATTTAGGTGATCCGTCCCCGTCGATTTGCATCTTTACCTTTCCCCCACGAAGAAAAGGGCTGCAAAGTTTCACGGCTTCATGCCCAAGAGTTTTATCCACTGCTGATGCGTAGACCAAACACTCGGAAGAATCAGAATGCAGCAGCAGCCAGAAGGTAAGCACCAGTCGTCGTTCTCTGCTGACGCTGAATCAAGACACGGGTGATATGTTTCTCTGATATGAGACAGATAAGAAATCTCGATCTCCAGAAGAATCAAGTATCGCTTGGAATTGAGAGACAGGTGCTCGCTGACGAATCAATCAATCAGTTGTTCATCAGGTAAATTCTGAGGTCAAATGACCACTCGATCGTCCGAACATCTGCTAGCCCATTGATTGGCTCGGGGTTTTTTTGCTGCTCGTGTACGCGCAAGTGTCGTGCTGTTTTGCCCACCGCTGCTGTACCATCCCCGGCAATATTCCTGAGCTGACCTGGTGCTGGCAAACAAAAGGTGGCCTCACATGGCGACTTTGTCCTCTGGGCTCTCGGACGGTCATCACTGTGTTTCAGTGTACCTTTCATGGCAGAAGATGATCAAGGGGGAGAAAGTGAGATCGGGGTGATCAATTTGATGTGATCCATGCTCGCAATTGGCAAACAACGAGATAAAGGCCTAGATTACTTGATGTGCACATGATAGCCAGCCTACTTTTGGCTCACCCTGTTGGACGTGCTGTGTTTCAAGGCACATTTTGCCTCTCCTAATCCTAAATCTCCTGACAAACATTCAGTTGATATACTTGAAATAAAGTTAAGCAAACATTTCTTCGCAAAAAAAAAGTTGGCCTTGTTCACCTAATTAGCAGGGACCCTATGTTGGATGTGTTGTATTTCAGGGTACACTTTCCCTCTACTTGTAAACACACAGTTGGTAATTGGTACTACTACTGAAAGAAAATCAAGCAACCATTTCTTCACCATTACATGGTTCAATTCGAAACAAACGCGTGACTGCTCACACATGTTTCTTGCAGCGCATCAACTAACTCCGTACTTATTTCACTTGGAACAGATAAAACGCTGCATTTTACTTTACTTGGAAGTACATTTGCAGCAATCCAACATGAACACACTAACGAGAAAAGGAACCAAGGGGGGTGTTTAGTTCCGTTGAAGAGGGGTAAAAATTTGGGTGAAAAGTCACATCGGACACTGTAGCGCACTGTAGCATTTTTCGTTTGTTTGTGGTAAACATTGTCCTATCATGACCTAACTAGGCTCAAAAGATTCGTCTCATCGTGTACATCAAAACCATGCAATTAGTTTTTTTATTTACCCACGTTTAGTGTTCCATGAATGAAGAGATAGATTTGATGTGATAGGTGGATAGTGATGTTTAAAGAGAGAATTTTGGGAATTTTAGTGATGTGAGAGGGAACTAAACACAGCGGAAGAGTGAAGTGAATATAACTCTGCCACTATGCCCGTTTTTTTGCTGTCAGGGAGCTCTGGGCGTCGAATCTGGTGGGATGTGTGTGTAGTCAATTTTACACGGGAGGCGTTTAGCTCCTGCGAAAAAGGTAAAAAGTGAAGTGAAAAAGTCACATCAAACACTGTAGCATTTTTCGTTTGTTTGTGGTAAACATTGTCCTACATGACCTAACTAGGCTTAAAAGATTCGTCTGGATACTAATCGGAAGGAAGACCTTGTTTCAGATCTTAGGGAAAGGGGTATTCTGGTTTTGTTTGCTAGTCTGTTCATGTGTTGAGATCTCGAGGTCGTTAGGATGTCTGAACTAACTTTCGGTTTTGTAACTTGTAAGCTGCTTTCTGACGCCAGTGCTGATTGTCTATTGATACGCGTTCGCTCTTTCTTTTGCTCTCTGGTTGCGTGAACTTACCATTTTTTTTCGCGAATGAACATGAACTTACCATCTACGTTGCGCGGATACTTGCGAAAGCTCTCGTATTAGATACCGATACTCATCCGATACTGTTCGGACACTAATACTCATTTGATACTTGTCGGACAAGTATCGGATATTTTAATAATTTCTTAAAAAATAAAACAATTCCGATAATTTATCGACACCTTCCCGATTCTTTCTGGATACATCAAAACCCTAAACCCCTAACATCATACCTATAAATACACAATTTCTTGTCCCATATTAAAAGGAGAAAGAATAGTATAAGACATGATTAGTTATTATATCAATACTTTGGCAATTAGCTGCTCCAATCTCTTGAGAAATGTTTATGAATTAGATATGCATTTTCATTCTTTATATTATATACTAATACTAATAAAAATATAAATATAATACATATATTCGCGTATCTCCGTATCGGTGTTTTTGGAAAAATGGCGTATCAAAGTATCGCCGTATCGAGTATCCGTATCCGTATCGAAGTATCAGGGTAACCTAGCTTACCATGGCTGTGTTTAGTTCCAAAAAGTGTAGGAGAAAGTTTGGAAAAAATGTCACATCGGACACTGTAGTGTACTGTAGCACTTTTCGTTTGTTTGTGGTAAACATTGTCCTATCATGACCTAACTAGGCTCAAAAGATTCGTCTCGTTGTGTACATCACAACTATGTACTTAGTTTTTTTATTTATCTACGTTTAATGTTCCATGCATGAGGAGAGAGATTTGATGTGATAGGTGAATAGTGAAGTTTAGAGAGAGAAATTTTCTGTTTTCAAGGGAACTAAACACCGCCAAGGACAAAGTAGGCAAAAGGAAGTGAAAGTTTGCTGCAGTTTTGTTGCTGCTCATGACTTCTTATACTTCAGCCTGCATTATTGCTGACAGTTTGTTGTAATCCTTCTTTATTTTCTTCAGTTTCGCAGCAAATGTTGACGAAAGGAAGTTGTTCTGTAGCCTGTAGCTGCTCGTCCAGAAAACGGAAAAGCTCACAAGGAGCATTGATTCCACAGCAGAACACGTCACTCTTGCGAGATGCCTATAGCCTATGCCATACAGCCTATGCCGTGTGGCATCACTCGGATCAGTAATAGAAGCTTCACCCTTCCCCTTGTACTGAAGTCCCCTGATTGTTAATGAACACAAATAGCAACAGAACCAAATGTTATACTGATAGCAGGGAGAAGAAATTTTAGCAAATGACTCTAAGCTGAGTGAGACTTATCAAGACATAGTGGAAATCCTAGGCGTGGAGACACAACCTAGCGTTCCCAATTAAGCACTACATGTCGTTGCTAGATACATCAAGTAACGCTAAATTCTGGGATTGTCCCTGTGAGAACATTGTTAGAAAGATATATTCAGCCGGTTGCTTATGTTTGATAGCATTGGTGGAAGCCAACCAACCTGCATGAAGCTCAAGTAGTTGTGTAGACAGGTTTACATGGTCAGGGAGTCCCCCGATGAAAGAATTAGTCCCTAGGTCGAGGAAGTGGATGTTTTCACATTTGATAAGGGAGGAAAAAGGTCAAGATTACCCGCTAACGCCAGTCTTAGTGGGAGGTTTCACTATACGGTTATCTAGACTACAAACTAGGTAATTGTGTCAAAGAAGTTTCATGATGATGACACTCCTCTCTCATCCTAGAAAACTCTTGTTTCTCTCTTCTATGCCACGTCAACGTATTTAATGTCATGAAACACCCTATAAAACTCCACTGAGATTGGCCTAAATTATCCCCTGGAAGAATAAGCATGTTCAGAGCTGGGATACCCAAGTGACGCCGGCACTGATCCGACAACGGATTTATTTGCAAATCAAGGTAAGACAGTTCAGAGAAATTTCCCAAAGAAGTTGGAATTGGGCCGGTTAGCTGGTTGACTGCAAGCAAGATGCAGATAATGTCTCGCATCATGCCTAATACCATTGGAACATGGCCTTTGATTCTGCGGTAATTAGAGAGGTATAGTAAAGTAAACCCGGTGGTGAGATTGCCAAGAACCGTCGGGATAGAGCCAACAAGGTCATTTCCGCCCAAGGAAAGTACGGTCAGGTGCGGCAGTTTAGCCAACCACGTTTAGCACAATACCAACAAGCTTGCACAATCCTCGTACGATTGAGATCGATGAACATTAAGCTACCCGCACGGCACGGCAGGATATCAATTCAACTACGACACTGATCGATCCTCATGGTGCTAGATTCCTACAGGTACAACGCGGTTAGGGGACAGAAACGACAGAGGGTGGGGACTGGGAACGAAAGAACACTTGGGCTCGAGTAACCACCGGGCATCATAGGCCATCGTGACTCGTGACTCGTGAGCAATGTACTCAGGCAAAAAAAAAAAGAAAGGACACCTTCGTATTTGCCCCCAGCTTTCGGCTGGTCTTTATTGGACCTGTATTCATTTCAAAGCACACAAGCACGCAAATGGGAGTTTTGCAACGCACAAGAAATTTATGCATTTGACATTTGCACAAAGGGCGGCATTATTGACTGCCATTTGTCAAAATTTGCTCACCTTACAAAGAAAACTTACTGCAAGCTAAGATCCCGGTTGCGGACAGTTACAAACCTGAAAGCCATGGATTATTTGGTTACCCTTATTTCTCCTACCTACCACTGCTTCTGATGATGAAGGCACCAAGCTATTGAACCGGAGATGAGTTCGATGGCGTGCTCTCTGTTCCGGTCGTTTCACTCGTTAGAGATCCATTTGTTTGCTCCACCGGTACATCAGTGCCCTCCACAGGCGCCTTGAGCAGCGAGGGTTCCACTTTATCTTGGGCGGCCTTCTCCTTCTTGAGGTCTTCCTTGGCCAAGCTCGAGAATTGCTTGTCCAATGAGCTTGCCGCGCCTAGCCATGCGAGAACAATGACCAACAGTATGCCGCCGAGGTATGGAGTTGAGTTTGCCAAGGAACCGAACGTCAGGATCATGAATTGTTGGATCAGCGCACCACCAGATTTACCCAGTGGATTGCAAACAACATCAATGGCTGCCTTTCCTTTTACCTGCAAACAGGGGAAACTGGAGTTGGCATGTGCAGTATAATAGTATAGTCCAGACAGTGTGGCATCAAGAATTGTTCGGCCATGTAAAAAAAAACGGGAAATCATTTAGCCACACAAGCATGATTTTACATTCAAGGCCAAGACATTTCAGAGATACTTGGGACAAACGGTATGGTCTTCACTAGACATGTCTCAATGGAAAAGTCACTAATTATCATGTCATGTAGTCAGTAGTCACACATGACATAAGCAGGAAAATACAACTAATGTCAGTTTACAATTACAGGATCAAACTAACTTATAATAACATATGAGATTTAACAGGCATTAGATTAGTTTATATGACTATATGCATCATCAGAAAATTTAAACGAACCAACCCGAAAAATGATATGCATAACTAACACTAGTGAGCATTTTTTGTCATTTAAATTTGTTAGTGCCCATTTGCAAATGGAAAAAAGAGGAACTTATATGAACTAACCACCACAATATCAGCAAACAAATAGTCAAATACAAAAACTTGTTACGGAAACTTTAAATCGCCAAGGAATAATGACGAGGAAAACGTAATATGGAAGGATGAACAAACCTTCATATCTTCATCCAAAGGAATATATGCCATTTCCTTGCACGGGTCAAATAAACTATACTTTGCACTCTTGCTAAATATGTTCTGCATGGCACCCACCCACATAAACAGCTGCCAATAGGGGGGTCATACCCATCGTGGCAAGCATAGGAGTCAGTGGCTGTCCAAACAAAATAAGAGAGAAGAAGCCAACACCAGTCAGCAACAGAACTGTGGGGGTGATCATTGCAGCCACACCCCAACCCCATTTCCGGAGTATAATTCGGCCTAACAGCATCATTGTGAAAGTTGCAATTCCAGTTGCAGTTGAGAAATCACCCATGAAAGATGAGTATTCATTTGGACTGGGGAACTGTCAGACGAATAAGGAAAGTGTTACTGTTACTGCTGGTTACTAAATATAAAACACAACAATAGATAGTTCAGAAAGATACCTGTGCCTTGAGTTTTGATTTCCAGGTGACTTCCACAAGATTGATACTAATGCCATAAGCAACCACTAAGGTAGCTAGGTCCCTCACATACCTTGAGGAAAGCAGAACCTTCAGACTCTCTTTCATGCCAAGCTTAGGCTTTTCCTGTTGAATATATTGAACCAGATTACTTGGAGTAGCAATTCAAGATTTTTCCCAATAATACCCCTATACTAATATACTACTCCTTCTATACTATCCATACCACCAGTCAGGGTAACACTAGTATACAATTATTCTCAGCCGTTTGATCTTCGTATACTAGTCCTTTTTACAGTGGTATAAGATATCGTAAAAGACCTCAAGAGTTAGTCTCTAGGTCAAGGAACTGGATGTTTTTACATTTGGTAAGGGAGGAAAAAGATCAAGATTGCCCTCTAAATTATCCCCTGAAAGAATAAGCATGTTCATAGCTGGGATACCCAAGTGACGCCGGCACTGAGCCGGACAACGGATTTATTTGCAAATCAAGGTAAGACAATTCAGAGAAATTTCCCAAAGAAGTTGGCCATGGGCCGGTTAGCTGGTTGACTGCAAGCAAGATGCAGATAGTAGATGTCTCGCATCATGCCTAACACCATTGGAATATGGCCTTTGATGCTGCAGTAATTAGAGAGGTCTAGTAAAGTAAGCCCGGTGGTGAGATTGCCAAGAACCGTCGGGATAGAGCCAACAAGGTCATTTCCGCCCAAGGAAAGTACGGTCAGGTGCGGCAGTTTAGCCAACCACGTTTAGCACAATACCAACAAGCTTGCACAATCCTCGTACGATTGAGATCGATGAACATTAAGCTACCCGCACGGCACGGCAGGATATCAATTCAACTACGACACTGATCGATCCTCATGGTGCTAGATTCCTACAGGTACAACGCGGTTAGGGGACAGAAACGACAGAGGGTGGGGACTGGGAACGAAAGAACACTTGGGCTCGAGTAACCACCGGGCATCATAGGCCATCGTGACTCGTGACTCGTGAGCAATGTACTCAGGCAAAAAAAAAAAGAAAGGACACCTTCGTATTTGCCCCCAGCTTTCGGCTGGTCTTTATTGGACCTGTATTCATTTCAAAGCACACAAGCACGCAAATGGGAGTTTTGCAACGCACAAGAAATTTATGCATTTGACATTTGCACAAAGGGCGGCATTATTGACTGCCATTTGTCAAAATTTGCTCACCTTACAAAGAAAACTTACTGCAAGCTAAGATCCCGGTTGCGGACAGTTACAAACCTGAAAGCCATGGATTATTTGGTTACCCTTATTTCTCCTACCTACCACTGCTTCTGATGATGAAGGCACCAAGCTATTGAACCGGAGATGAGTTCGATGGCGTGCTCTCTGTTCCGGTCGTTTCACTCGTTAGAGATCCATTTGTTTGCTCCACCGGTACATCAGTGCCCTCCACAGGCGCCTTGAGCAGCGAGGGTTCCACTTTATCTTGGGCGGCCTTCTCCTTCTTGAGGTCTTCCTTGGCCAAGCTCGAGAACTGCTTGTCCAATGAGCTTGCCGCGCCTAGCCATGCGAGAACAATGACCAACAGTATGCCGCCGAGGTATGGAGTTGAGTTTGCCAAGGAACCGAACGTCAGGATCATGAATTGTTGGATCAGCGCACCACCAGATTTACCCAGTGGATTGCAAACAACATCAATGGCCGCCTTTCCTTTTACCTGCAAACAGGGGAAACTGGAGTTGGCATGTGCAGTATAATAGTATAGTCCAGACAGTGTGGCATCAAGAATTGTTCAGCCATGTCAAAAAAAAAAGGAAATCATTTAGCCACACAAGCATGATTTTACATTCAAGGCCAAGACATTTCAGAGATACTTGGGACAAACGGTATGGTCTTCACTAGACATGTCTCAATGGAAAAGGCACTAATTATCATGTCATGTAGTCAGTAGTCACACATGACATAATAAGTAGGAAAATACAACTAATGTCAGTTTACAATTACAGGACCAAACTAACTTACAATAACATATGAGATTTAACAGGCATTAGATTAGTTTATATGACTAAATGCATCATCAGAAAATTTAAAAGAACCAACCCGAAAAATGATATGCATAACTAACACTAGCGAGCATTTTTTGTCATTTAAATTTGTTAGTGCCCAGGGTTATCCTGGTCCCATTTGCAAATGGAAAAAAAAGGAACTTACATGAACTAACCACCACAATATCAGCAAACAAATAGTCAAATACAAAAACTTGTTACGGAAACTTTAAATCGCCAAGGAATAATGACGAGGAAAATGTAATATGGAAGGATGAACAAACCTTCATATCTTCATCCAAAGGAATATATGCCATTTCCTTGCACGGGTCAAATAAACTATACTTTGCACTCTTGCTAAATATGTTCTGCATGGCACCCACATAAACAGCTGCCAATAGGGGGGTCATACCCATCGTGGCAAGCATAGGAGTCAGTGGCTGTCCAAACAAAATAAGAGAGAAGAAGCCAACACCAGTCAGCAACAGAACTGTGGGGGTGATCATTGCAGCCACACCCCAACCCCATTTCCGGAGTATAATTCGGCCTAACAGCATCATTGTGAAAGTTGCAATTCCAGTTGCAGTTGAGAAATCACCCATGAAAGATGAGTATTCATTTGGACTGGGGAACTGTCAGACGAATAAGGAAAGTGTTACTGTTACTGCTGGTTACTAAATATAAAACACAACAATAGATAGTTCAGAAAGATACCTGTGCCTTGAGTTTTGATTTCCAGGTGACTTCCACAAGATTGATACTAATGCCATAAGCAACCACTAAGGTAGCTAGGTCCCTCACATACCTTGAGGAAAGCAGAACCTTCAGACTCTCTTTCATGCCAAGCTTAGGCTTTTCCTGTTGAATATATTGAACCAGATTACTTGGAGTAGCAGTATAAGGAAAAACTGAAGCACGATAAACCGTAGCTACTGACCTTTTTCTTCTTACGATCAGACTTTGGAAGTGAAGGATCATTCAAAACAAACTTGTTCACTCCCCAATAGATGGAGGTTATGACAAGTCCAAGAAGTACCACTATGCTCATCATACCTTTCAAAGATACCTCCCAACCATCAATTCCAGGACCCAATGTCTTGCGCAAATTTGAGAAATACTTCACAGTACGCCCAGAGAAGATAAGGGCAATATTAGCCCCAAGACCAAATAAAGGGTAGAATTCTTTTGCTTCATCAACTGTGGTGATCTGAAAAAAAAATAGATCAGAACAAGTGGATCTTAAACGGCCAGTATAAGATGAGAAGCTCAACAAGCATGAAATACAAACTTTAGACACCAAAATGCCATATGGAGACAGCGCCGGCAAGGTACATTTTCCAGTTGGGCGGCTCTCTAATGGGCAACCTTAAGCACAGAAAAACTACTGAACAATGCCATGGTGAGCTCTGCAACCAAGAGAAGCGGACACCGATCCTCTACACAAATCACTTTTACTTCTATCCCACAACAAGAGGGGATAACCCACATGCTCCTTATTTTGTAGAACATCTGGCTAAACCGTATTTATTGTTCAAACTTTCAGAGGTGCAACTAACATACCCAATCACTAATGTGATCACAAAATGCATTTAGGATACCACCCTGAGGGCTAGAAAAGGTTCGAATCACAGATTAAATGAAAAGGCAGTTCTAGCTGGAAAGTTCTCTCTTCTAAACTTATGAACACTGGAACACTCTTTGCAATAACCCCACCAAGTAGAAAACCTTTCAATCAAGCTAAGGAGCATAAGTTGGGGGTTACACAATAGCATGCATAAATGACAATAAAAACGTCCCAGCAACCTGAAAATAAACTACAGGTACCGTACGATTGACAATTATAAGCTTAATACTCCTTAAGTCCTAATTGATAACGTTATAATGACCAATTGTGAACTCAATGCAGGATACAGTTAAAATACATATTGCCAGCATTCAAAAGCAACATCGTTTCACCAAAATCAAGCACTGAAACATGTCCTGGTTATTGGTACAAGGCTACTAGGTGATTTTACAAAGAAAAAGGGCCAACCAAAATGTTTTACCTGTTATCATTGTTTAAACACAATTTATTGGTCCAAGAGAGTTGCTTCAATCTCTTCAGTAACTTTATTCGGAAGTAAAAAGATTAAATCAACAATCAACTACTTCAAGACTCAGGAGTAGTGTTGTTTTGTCCCCTTCGTAGTACTGAGATTTATTATCTGCCTGACACTCATTGGTTGATTTGTTTTCTTCTTTTAATATGTAATCGAGCTTATTCTGCGTTTCGATTTCCCTTTTTTATGTATCAAGCCTTTTTTTCTATGCATTTATTCCATTTGTTATGATGTCCCAGTGAGGCTCCCCTGTTGTACCCCTAGTCAAAAAGAATTGGCAATCAAATTAAAGATGGACGAATATAGCCAACCTGGGCCCTTCCCTTCTGGCTACAAAAGTAGCCATAAGATAGGGACATATTAGATTCGAAAAGGTCTACACCAATAAATATTTCTTTAGAAAGGAATGATTTATAAAGCGTGAACCATATCCAGCCAAGTTGTTCAATGTAATAGACATCCACGACCAATTGAAGATTGGCAATAGCTCAAAGATCATTTAGATCAAGGAAAGCGAGCAATAATGGAGCCAAACGTATTCATAAAAGAAAGCAACAAGCACCTAGATTTTGTTAGCCCACAAGTTCTGCATTACAATGCGCAAAGCTACAATGCAGGGCCTACCATGTACAAACCCAACAAATGTTTTATCACCCACCAATTACCTCAAGAACAAACCACTAGCTCTAAACCATCTTGACAGAGACAAGTCATTATCACAAGAACAAACCACTAGTAGCCTAAACCATCCTGACAGAGACAAGCTTTTCCCCTTGTATCTTTAGCATACTCCAATAACCAATCTGGTCAAATAATTACTACTAGCTAATGCGACGGATTTTGACTAAAATCAGCAAAGGTACGAAAATTACATGCCAGGACTGATTGATCCAATAATCCAAACTTGAGACTCACCTGATTAGCGAATCCCCAGAAGAGGACCGAGATGACGACGCTGCCCCAGAGCTCAGCCATGACATAGAACAGACAGAAGCTCCAAATCCTCAGTATCGCGACGGGGCCAAGGAAGCTGGGTCCGAGCGCGGCCAGGAGCTTGTCGGCGAGCGCGGTGGGGTGGATGGCATCCCTGAGCGGGTAGAGCACGAAGGCGAAGGCGCCGAAGAAGGCGATGAAGGGGAAGATGACGGTGTAGAAGAGCGCCTCCCTGGAGAGGACGTTGGAGAGCTTGGTGTAGAGCAGCATGAAGCCGATGGCCATGGGCAGGTTGACCCAGGTCTTGAGGAAGGGGATGATCTCGGCGCTGCTCCCCTTGGCGGTGACCACCAGCACGTCCTTGGTGTCCCGGAGGATGGTGTAGTTGAAGAGGATGCAGAAGAACATGAGCCCCAGCGGCACGATCTTCTTGAGAGTCTTGACGTCGATGCCGAGGAACTTCTTCGCTGCCTCCTCCGGCTGCGGCGCCGGCACCGCCGCCGCCGCCGCCGCCGCGGCGCAGGACACGCCAGCGCTGGCCCTCCTCTTCAGGAACGCGTTCCCCAGGACCGCATCGCGGCGCGGGAGGAAGGGGCCCCTGGACGCGAGGAGCGGGGCGTGGAGCGCGGGCTTGGCCGCGGCGGGGGAGAGGGAGAGGGAGGAGGAGGCGGCGCGCGGGCGCAGGCGCGGGAGCGGGAGGCGCAGGCCGGCGCGGGGAGGGAGCGCGCCGGCGGGCCTGGCGTGGAGGATGGCGAGCGACTCCATGGATGCCGTGCCTCCGCCGGCGGCGCTTCCTTCCCCGGTCGGTCGGTCGGTGGGCGCAGGCGCAGCCGCGGCGGGCCTCTCCGCCTCCGCCGGGTCGCTTGTCCAAACCCCGAGACGCGAATTTGGGGGGAAAGCAGGGGGGGAAGGGGAGTAGTAGGTCGCGGCGCGCGGCGGTGGAGGGTGCGGGGCACTATTAAACTACCGCCAGCCGCGGCGGGCCTCTCCGCCTCCGCCGGGTCGCTTGTCCAAACCCCGAGACGCGAATTTGGGGGGGAGAAAGCAGGGGGTGGCCGGGTGGGGGAGTAGTAGGTCGCGGCGCGCGGCGGTGGAAGGGTGCGGGGCATTATTAAACGATCGCGCCGCGCACTCGCAAGGAGATCCGATCGGCCGTTGGTTTGCGGGCCAGAAACGATCCCGGCGGTCGATGCGGGGTTGGTGGTGGGGGGAAGCCGGGACGGGACGGCGCCCGGCCGCCACCCCATCCGACGCTGGTTCGAGTCAGCACCCGGCAGCGCCGGCCAGGCTCGGCCACCCGCCGCGCCCCGTGTGTTTGTCTTTGTCCCCCCTGTTAGTGGAAAAGGAGACGTTTGTTTACGACTTCCCATGTCATGTTGTCATCTCGGGGCGAAATCTCTATTCACAAGTTCACGGCACGATCACAGCGCACCCACCAGGCAACCGTCAAAGTTGCCAAATTCAAAGTTACCCACTGTCTGTCACATATGGGTCTGAACTTAGTATACTGTGTGAGGGCATTTCTTTCACCGATTGGCAGTGCATTTTGGCTGTAGTATTTCATTGATTAATATTGGTCTCATGGAAAATTTATACAACATGAAAAATAATATGGTCGGGGAGATGATCAATGAGGCCTCCTTTGATTTGAAGGAGATGTTTACCTAAACGTGATTGACCGCAGTACTGCACCTGCAGCACCTCGTGTTTTGAATGCCAAAGGTCTGATAAGACCATGTGGGCTCCTTCCAAACAACTTCATATCATATACCAACAATTCTGATTCGACAAAACGTGATTTAAACCTGGTCTGGTGGTTATTGAGTAGTAGTACTAACGTCGTCCTTGTTACTTTCCGAACTTCAAGAAATTTCTCGATTTGATGTACTAGCTCTGATTAAAAAAAATACTTGACATTTTGGATATGACACAACTCCCAAACCGAGGACCGCTGTTCTAAATTATCTGTAAAATTAAATAAGTCTATGAGATTATCAAATACTTTTCAAGACAACAAATACGGAATACATAATTTATGTGTTCCACATTAATATTTAAAAATAATTGGTGCTGAAAATTTCACGCATTTGGCCGCACTACTTTCATTAAAATTTGTAATAGAGTTTTTTCAAAGAAAACTTCCCTAAATTAGACACTCCCTCTGTCTACAAATATGGGGAGTTTTTATTTTATCCTAGGTCAAATCATTGTAAGTTTAACCAAATTCATAAAGAAGAGTAATAACATCTACACATAAAAATATATTATAATGGATCTAACCATGCTCATTTGATATTATAATCTTATTACTCTTTTTTTGATAATTTTGGTCAAGCTTTGAATAGTTTGACTTAAAACAAAGAAGCCCTTACATCTGTACACGGAGGGATTAATTAACACTTACTCCCTCCATACTCGTAAAGGAAGTCGTTTAGGACAACGACACGGTCTTCAAAACACAACTTTGACTTCTTATTTTTATAAAAATATTTATCAAAAAGTGATACATGTATACTTTTATGAAAGTTTTTTCAAAATAAATCTATTCATATAACTTTTACAATTTCAAACTCAACAACTTAAAAGTTATTCATAATTTATATTCTCAAAGTTTGACTCAAATCTTGTCCTAATCGACTTCCTTTACGAGTACGGAGGGAGTAGATGGGAAGTAGGACCAGCTGTTGAGCTAGTCCATTTTTTAGCAATGTCCATTCCAACTGGCTTAAACTGATTAAATACCATCTTATCTAAAGTTCTAAATAAATTGTTTACAACACATAGCGAATGAGTTGAGACAAAAAAAAGTGTAAATGGCATACATTCAAAAGATTAATTTATATTATCTTGCCTTTAAAGAACACCCTTTGGTCTTGGGTCTCTCCCCTTTCTCATCAACATATATTAAACTTTACAAGGGTATTTTCATTGGACAAATTTTGAAAAACAGCCTTTTTGTCAACCTGTGAAAGAAAGCTATTTCCCTGGATGCAATCATCTTGAATAAGAAGTGGTTTAATCAATTCAAGACACCTAATGCATGAGTCTAAAAAAAGACACCTAATGCACGATTCCCGCATATTTCATGGAACTTATTTATATGACCACCTATGCATGATTCCCACTAAATTTCCAGTATATTCTTTTGCAAGTGGCATTTGCTGCTTATGGGACTTATAAAATGGATAACTCATCATTGATCTTTGGGAGTGCTTCCTCGTCGTCTGATCAGAAAATACAAGTATGTAGCCCCCCCCCCTCCATTTTAAATTATATTTTATTTTAACTTTATTATGAGTTAAATTATCTAACTTTGATGATAAATTTATAGAAAAATAATAGCATACCAATGCACTATCAAGACATTTTTTATGGACTAAATGAAGCTAATATGATGTTGTAGATGTTGATGCTTTTTCTATAAACTTGGTCAAAATGAGAAAAGTTTGACTTTGCACAAAACTAAAATGAACAATAGTTTGGAATGGGGAGAATACAAAGAATGGAGTTGAAAGGACCTTGATGTCACCTAGAGGGGGGTGAATAGGTGAATCTGCAATTTACAAAACTTTTTCACACTGTCAGTACCAAAACCGGTCAGACCGGTTTCCCAAACCGGTCAGACCGGTTTCCTGCAGAAACACACAAATATGTATATGACCCCCTCTACGAGTTCTAGCACAAACCAAACTTGTTTTGCAGCTCCTGTAGGTGATTTCTAGCAGGTTCACAAAGTCCCTGCACACAAGTAGAGCACAACCAAGTAGATCGAAGCGGAAGCAAATATAAATGCTAGAATTGAACTTGTGAGGCAAACCAATAGAGAGACACGATGATTTGTTTCCCGAAGTTCGGATTCACCAATGCCACAAAGGCCGTCACAAAGACAAGGTGAATCCTACTCTCCGTTGAGGGCCTACGAAAGGCGGGCTTATCCACTCCAAGCCACTTTCCTCGGTTCCACTAGCTTGTGGCCCTTTTCCACGAAGGAGGCAAGGCCGGCCTATACAAACGATCCGCGGCTTACCACAAACACGGTAGCTCACCGGCGACGCCTAGCCGTCTAGGAGGCTTCACCTCCAAGAGTAACAAATGCTTCAAAGGTTGCTAGACTTCACCGCAAGTGCTCAAGCTATGGATTCACTCTTTGCTGTTGCAATTAGCTCTAGCAAGCTTTCTCTAGCTCACTCACAAGATCTCTCTCAACCCAAATCCAAAGATATTGATAGAATCAATCAACTCTCACAAAGAGAGGTTTGGGGAGAGCTTGCTGGTGCTTGGGAAGGCTCTAGGCGTGCAAGGAAGGCAAGGGAACCAGCAGCCCTCAAAGGAGAGGGCCAAGGGGTATAAATACCCCAAACTCCCAAACTAGCCGTTATAGCCGTTGGAAACCGGTCAGACCGGTTTCCCAAACCGGTCAGACCGGTTTTCAAAGGAAACTAGCCGTTAGGGCTGTCAGAGGCCAAACCGGTCAGACCGGTTTCCCAAACCGGTCAGACCGGTTTTCAAAGGAAACTAGCCGTTAGGGCTGTCAGAGGCCAAACCGGTCAGACCGGTTTCCCAAACCGGTCAGACCGGTTTTCAAAGGAAACTAGCCGTTAGGGCTGTCAGAGGCCAAACCGGTCAGACCGGTTTCCCAAACCGGTCAGACCGGTTTTCAAAGGAAACTAGCCGTTAGGGCTGTCAGAGGCCAAACCGGTCAGACCGGTTTCCCAAACCGGTCAGACCGGTTTTCAAAGGAAACTAGCCGTTAGGGCTGTCAGAGGCCAAACCGGTCAGACCGGTTTGGCAAACCGGTCAGACCGGTTTCCCAAACCGGTCAGACCGGTTTGGGTCCTGACAGCACACTAACCCCAAACACTACACTCTCAAGGCTATCTCACAAGGGTTGATCTATTGAGCACTTTTTGGTGTTGTCAATCAACTAATGTTGCATCCCTCTTGATAGTACGGCATTCCTATACTCAAGAAATTAAATAGCAAATAAATCTTCCTCTTGAGCTTCTAAGTCTTCAACGATGCCATACATGATTATTCTCATCATTGAGGGCTTCAACATTCTTTTCTTGCTTGAGCAAATCCAATCTTGAGCTAGGCTTAGAATTTCCAAGTGTATGGACCAATTCATAAGCCATTCCAATATATGATCAATAAAGAATTAGACGCATTGCATAGCTTCACTCGTAAGGCTTGATTAGTGCATAGAGATTAAACCATGATGCTAGTCTTCACCCTAGCAAAGTCCCTCGGCTACAAGACCAACTTGCCCTTCTCTTTGCTTGGTACCTGGACACTCCCATCTAGCTTAACTCTTTCACCATATCTAGCCACTTGAGATCCACTTTGTATTGCATCATCATTAAATCCACATCGAAATCCATTGCTTTGCTTAATCTTGAAATATCTTCAATATTATCTTGTATGTGGTCTTTGGTAAATAACTTGTCCATGAGCTTCCATGCACTTGAGACCATATAATATCCATATAATCATGTCCCAATTTGAATATAACCATGGCCATGGAACAAGCCCAAAGAAATCCTAATTTCTTCAAATAATTTATCTCAAAAGCCTTTGACAAGTACCTTCTAGGTGAGACCAACTAATTAGCATAAGCTCTTGTCTCTTTTGTCATCTTTACTCACTTGTCATTATTAATCTTTCGATGTCATGGGATCACCATCACTTGTTTGCTTTCATATCATTTGTGCCAATAATGAGCTCTCATTCTTCAATAAATATGTTACATGAATATCCATAAGAATAAAACACTGCTCATATTCTTAAACAAACAAGTTAAATACAAATCATGTTGTCATCCAAAATCACCAAAACAATTAAGTGCCTAGATGCACTTTCAATCTCCCCCTTTTTGGTGATTGATGACAACATGATTAAAGCTTACAAATAGATATGAAATATAAGCTCTAGATGATTGAGATATATGGTGAGCTCCCCCTCAATATGTGCTTTGAATAGAATTTCAAAAATTTGACCTCAAATGCCAAATGCACAAATAATCAATAAAAATGAGAGCTCCCCCTATATCTCAGCATCCAATATCTGTCTCTTATACACATCTTTTTATTTTATTAAAGCTCAGTTGATTTTTTATAGCAGAAGAGAATGATTCCATCCTAGA
>OAMR01000299.1:610036-624624 GCA_900205405.1 Echinochloa crus-galli
AATCTAATTTAAATTCAAGTTTGAATTGCTTTGTTTGGAGCCCTAGAAAAGTTGCTGCGGAAGGAGTCCACTTGTGCCCCCTGAATTTTTCCTCCCGGCCGACTTCCCTCCCTCTTTTCTTCTTCCCTCGCAGCCCAGCTTCACCCGCGGCCCAGCTCGGCCCACCGCCTCCTCCACCCCAGCGCGCATCGCGGCCCACTTTGCTTCCCCCTCTCCCGCGGCCCAACTCCCTCTCCCACCGGCCTTTCCTTCTCTTCCTCTCGGGCCGAGCCTACGAAGCCGAAGCCGCGCGGCCCACTCAGCGTTTGCCTCCCGCCGCCAACGCTGTGCGCCGCCGCCGCAACTGCCGCGCCGCCGCCGCCGGTTTTCTCGGCGTGCGTGCCATGCTAAGGGCCGCGTCCTGTGCCCTATAAAGGGCAACACTCTCGGCCTCCGCGCACGCCTCCTCCCACGTGCCCTAGCAGCCGCCTCCCTCCCTCGTGCAGCGCCGCCGCCTTCTCTGAGCGCCGCCACCCACCATTGCCGCCGTCCCGCCATCTCCGCTGGTCGCCGGGTGGGTTCGAGGCCGCCTTGACCATCGCCTCGCCGAGCCGCAGCTCCTCCGCTACCACTTGGCGCCACATTGTCGCCAGACGAGGCTCCCCACGAGACAGCCACGCCGCCGGCCGTCCCCTCCGCCGGTCTCCAAATCCCTACCGCCGCAGTCCTCCTCCCACGCCGGTGAGCACCTCCACTACTTCCCCCCGACCCCCTCTTTCCCATGCGCTAGTTCCCCGCTGCCCTGGACCACCATATCACCGGCGACGCGGACGAGCAGAGCCGCCGCCGCTAGGAGCTCTGCTCCGGCCGAAGGAAGAAGACGGCAATTTTGCCTTCAGGCCCCTCAAGGATGCGATAATCATTAGTCTATCCTGTGTCTTGCGAGTTTTACAGAGAACCCCCTACAAGAATCCCTCTTCCACACTTAAACCCAGCCCGAGCCCGTTTTGCAAATCTAACCCCGTGGTTTCCTTTATTCTCAGCAACTATTCACTGAGTCTATGAAATCTTCCAAGCTAACCCTTGGCGGCTATAGTTAATTACGACTAGGTCCCTGAAAGATTTAGAAACCCATAACTTTCATGTTTTAGATCCGTTTAGCATCATTCTCGTCGCGTTAGGATCATATCAACTTAAACTATGCGTTAGTACTGATTTTCATCATAGGGTGAATCTTTATAATTTAGTTTGGAAATCATGAGTCATGCGGTAGGCTAAGGTTTAGCTTGAAGCAAGTTATCGGCTCTATTAGATTTTGGCAAAGATCTAATAGATTCATTAAGTTACCTTGTGTTATTTGGGTTTTACTTTATGTTTAAATTCATATAACACCCTTTTTGCCCAGTCTAGATTGGTTAGGTTCGGTTTTGATTCATCGCAAGACATGACCATGTTACAAAAGAGTAAATGAGATATCAAAATTTTTACCAGTTGATGGAGCATCGGCAGAATCTGTAATGGCCACTGTTTGCTGTGTCCGAGCCTAAAATCATAAAAGCAGAGATGAGCATGATAAAGAAGCATTATATTTAAAGGAAAAGAGTTATAACCTGAATGATTCTTCTGTTGGTTGTTCTTTTCTTCTTGGGAGCTGAAGAAGCAGGCAGAGAAGAAGTTTTTCTCTTGGCAGAAGATGGCTTGGTAATGATTGGGTCGAGAATGGCTTGTCTAGACATCAGCTGGGCCAAGGTAGGAGATTGATACCCCAAAGCAGATATTGGACCAGCAATATTATACTGGATTGTCCTGGCAAAAGGGGCAGGTGCTATGTCCTGCAAAATAACAGAGTTATAATAAAAGAAGAATTGTTATCAGGGCCAAATGATGATTTGAACAACATTACCTCTGAATTTGGCTGGTAGTCAGGCATCAACTCAAGGCAGAAGGGATGGATTGGCATGTTGAAGATGTGATCATGAAATTCTTGCCACCAGACAGTGAAAGAAGGATGAACAGATGTTATTGGCACAAAAGGTTCAGGTCTATAGATGGATGTGCAGCATCTGTAGTCAAAAATCCTTCTTGTCTCAGTGGAGTCTGTGACAACCTCCCTAGGCTTAAGGAATTCATGGAGAAATAATCTTGGTGGTACTTGGCCACAGCCTAATTGCCTAGCCATCATATTTGGCTAATAGTACTCAAAGGTACTCTGAACCAGCCTTCCTCCACAAAATTCGGCTGGCAGAATACAGGGCCGAATGAAAGAATTGAAAATAGCCGTGGATTGTGCATCTGTGCATCCAGTATCAAAGCTAAACTCACAAGGGAGAGTAAGATTATCATTGTCTGAATATGGAAACCAAAGAGGATGAGCAAAGCCCCTGAAGAAGAGTTCAAACAATTCACCAATGTTCTTGTTGACAGACACAGTAGAAGCAGCTTCTCCATAAGTTTGACAGCCTTTGGTGCTTTGAGCTTCTCCTTCCTTGTAGTTGACTGAAGGGAAAGACAGGCTGTTGATATCAACTGAAACAATCTGGTGCATGTACAGTTGCAGCCACATTTGAATGAACCACCAAGGACCATTGACGCAAGGGATTTTCTTATTGGCATGCATCAAACGAGTGGTCTGATGGAGCATGTGATAGACACTTCCCAGCAGAAATTTTCCAAGTGGAATGAGTGTGCCAGCAGCCAAATCTTCGGCCATCACAATGTGATTCAGAGTTGGTTCATTGGCTTTGCCACAAAAAATGAATCTACATAACCACATGTTCAGGAAGGCCCTGTATTCAACATCAGACAGAGGGCCATCAGACATATAATTCTGGATATATCTCTTATATCCAACTCCTGTCTTCACTCCTGTTTGCTTGGAAGAGCCCTTGTACTTGTATGGGCGCACAGATTCTGTGATATTCAGGCCGGTCATCATGTAAGCATCGGCCAAGGTGGGAGACATCGGTCTATGACCGAAGAAGAAAGCATTTGCGCCATTAGACCAAAAGTGACAAGCCGCAATGAGGAGACTCTCATTCTTGGGTGTTTCGGCTAAAGATAGCTCTAAACAATGTGAAATGCAGAGTTTGTCCCAGTTCTTGGTTTGAGGGCTTTTATCATCAAAAACCCTCTTGTACCAGTTTCTCCAGCCAGCAATTGGGGGCAAAGGCCAGTTCTTGAAGGCGTCTTGCCATTCATGAGGCTTTGTCAATGAAGCTTTAAAAGGAATTCGCTGAGATTCGGCAGCAATCAGCTCAGAGGGGTCTGAATCTCCTACGGGCCCAAGAAAATAAGTGGGTGCTTTCTCCTCGGTGGGAATCAAAAGTTCGGCCGCAAGAGCCTACCAAGAACAGAAAAAAGCGAAAGGAAAATTTAAGATGTGATTCAAAAAATGATGCCGAATGTGCTTGAAGAGGAGTGAAAATTACCCGGAGAACTTGATCTTGGTCCGCCATTTGAGGATTGAAGCTTGAAAGAGCTGATGATGCTAGGGTTTGGATTTGGCCGAAGTTCCGAAGATTCGAGCAGAGAGGGTGGATGCTAAAAAGATTCAATCCAGTTGCGGATTTCTAGTCAATTCCGAGATAAATTATCTTTTATCCCGAAATTGAAGGGGCATGTGTTAACACCAAAATTTGGCACCAGAAAGAGACTGACATGTGGGCCGGGATTGGTAAAAGATATCGTTCGGAAAGGAAAGCTTGTCTTCAAGGGCGTTCGGCAAAGGCATTCTGCGGTCGGGAGTCCGTCGCCGATTCGGCAAGGAGCTGCTCTATGGAAAGCATTCGGGAACGCGTGATGACGTGGATCAAGTAAGGAAGATGCCGATCTGATGAAGAATACAAGATGAATACGGCATTTTAGACGTATTTCTTTGGAAACAAACGTTTTGTAATCGTAATCGAGTAGGAATCGTGTCAAAACCAGGGTATAAATATGAACCCATGGTGATTGTAATAGGGATCGAACAATCATACAACAAACCGGCCTTGCGCCACCTTTTCGAGTCCTTTAGTCGTGTCGTCGAAATCTTCGAGAGGAACCATCGATCCGTCGACCTCCGTAAGTATCGACAACCTTGTATCATGCTTAGTATCATGCGGTGGATTTAAGCTTGGTATGAGAAGGCTTCTTTGTTAAATCATGAGTCATGCGGTAGGCTAAGGTTTAGCTTGAAGCGAGTTATCGGCTCTATTAGATTTTGGCAAAGATCTAATAGATTCATTAAGTTACCTTGTGTTATTTGGGTTTTACTTTATGTTTAATTCATATAACACTCTTTTTGCCCAGTCTAGATTGGTTAGGTTCGGTTTTGATTCATCGCAAGACATGACCATGTTACCTTACATAGCCGAATTCAAACCAATCTAGATTGCCACGTGTTGCGGGTTCAAACTCGTTGATTTTGTGTGGATCTTGACAGAGCCGGGTATCATGCGGTAGATGCAGGTTTTTGGGTCGTTTTAGAACTAATCATCCGGTGGATTAGAGCTCGAAATCGATCTGATAGGTCTATCAACATCGACGAAGCTTGTTCCTTTTTCATGGAACCCGAATCGGCTATCTAGCCGTATTCGGCAGTCCCTCAATGAGTGAAAACGTGTTCGTAACTTTGTTTTAAATAATGAATGCTTCTAGCCTTCCATGTTTAGAGTATATCATGCGGTGGATTGATCTATTCTTGGTTGGTGGTGTGATTTTAAACAAGTTGTATCATGCGGTGGATTAACTTGTTTGATTCTACGCCTGACGGGTTCGAGGGTATCTAGACATGCGGTAGACTAGTGCTTTTAGACCTATGCATTCTTGTTTATTAGAGATTTACGATCGTGCTTTCACATTTTTTCATGCTTTATGCCCGTTAATCGGTTGTGTTTAAATATTGTAACGATCATCTAATTAAATACCGATCTTTCATCATGATGACGTCATACGGTCGGCAGTATGCTTTCTTACGTGCTCTGCCGAATATGCTGTGAGCGCCTGTATTGCCGACATATAGCTTGTTCATAGCTATATGCTGATCAAGATTGGCCTTGCAAGCCGTAGAGATGGAACTGTAGGGTATCATCCGGCATGTTCCAGGTTTTATATCTAAACATTTTTTCTTCCTTTGTCAGTTTCAGAGAAAATTGACTGGCACGCTTACAGGATTCAGACGATCGGGCACGTGTGAAGCCAGCTGATTCGGCTTGCTGTGTGCTTGGCGTGAGAAGCCGATTTTGCGTCAACACACTTTTTGGCACGCCCAGTGGGACACAAGCTTTGAAGATGCCTGATTTAAAGGATATTATGGACGTTACTCTTGAAGAATTGCCTGAGGAGCATCAACAGATGGTGAAAACTGCTGCAGAACAATTCATCAAGAAGTGTTTGCTGTCTTTTGCCAAGAACAGGAGTGGTGCACCGTTTCTCAAGACAGACCTGCCAAGAGTTTTACTGCCTGGACAATCTGATCTTAATGAAGAAGAAGAAAGGGAGAGGTTCTCTGGTCTGTTATACAAAGCTCTGGGAGATACAATGACCAATCATAACGCTGCATTCTTGAACAGCTTTAGATGCATAATGATCAGCATTTTTGGTCAACAAGTGGACAAGCCTTTTGAACAAGCATATGGGCAAGTTGGTGGACCAACATATTTTAATGTTCAAAAACCTCATGGTAAAGGAGCTGCTGAAGAAACTGGAACTTCTGGTTCCAAGGGTGCGAATGGTCAACCAGTTCAACAAGATCCTCAGCAAGCAATACCAAAACCTCGCACATATGGTGAGGCGGCATTCGGCACCACAGCAAATCCACCTGCTTCTGCTTACAAGATATCTCCTTTGAATAACAGGTTGCAGAGGGATATGTATGGGAATGGATATACAGAATTCATGGATTATAATGCTATTGATGCTCTTCCGAATCCTGGATATGCTAATACAGGAATGCCCATTGGAAGGCCAGGAAATCAAGATGCCAATGTTGACCTCATGGTACAAAAAATGGCCGATGTGTTGCAAAATCAATTCGGTCTGAAGCCCAAAAATCAGGGGTACATGTACTCCTCTCCTTTCCCAGAATGGTACCAAAGAGTGTCATTGCCTAACAGAGTCAAGGTTCCTACAGAATTCACTAAATTCTCAGGGCAAGATGATACTAGCACTGTGGAGCATATAGCTAGATACTTGATGCAGCTTGGAGAAGCCTCCGCAGATGAAGCCTTTAGAATCAGATACTTTCCTTTGTCCTTGACAGGTCCAGCATTTACATGGTTTGCTACTTTGCCTGCTCAATCAATTTGTACTTGGAAGGATCTGGAGCAGAAGTTCCATGCTCATTACTATACTGGCAGCACTGAGAAAAAGTTGGTTGATTTAACTAGCTTGAGGCAGAGAAATAATGAAACACCTACAGAATTCCTCAGGAGATTTAGGGAAACAAAAAGCATGTGCTTTTCTCTGAACATACCTGATGATCAATTGGCTGGTATGGCTGTAGCTGGGATGCTGCCTGCAATTCGTGAAAAGTTATTCGGGATGGAGTTTGAAGATCTGGGTCAGTTGTCACAAAAACTGGCATTAATGAGTAACCAAGCATATGGCTTCAAGAAGGATGGTAGATTTGCCAAACAAAATGATGTGGCCGACATTTACAACCAATTCCTCGAGAGAGCAGATCAAGGGGATGAGTATGAAGATAATGAAGAAGTGGCTGCAGCAGAAATAGTGTGGGGCAAAGAGCCGATTACTGTGAATCAAAAATGGATCAAGCAAACTAAAGGTGCTTATGATTTTGATGTAACCAAAGCAGACAAATTGTTTGATTTCCTTGTGAAAGAAGGCCGAATCAAGTTACCAGAGGGGCATTCCATGCTTCGGCCGGATGGAGTAAGAGACAAAAAATATTGTGGATTCCACGACAGAAACTCTCATTCCATCAATGAATGTAGAGTCTTTAGAATGAGGATTCAAAAGGCTATACAAGAAGGACACTTGAAGTTTGATAACAAGATGAAATTGGATAGCAATCCGTTCCCTCAGAATATGGTTGGGTTTTCAATCAACATGGTGAATGCTGCCGGTCAGACCGGTTTGGGAAACCGGTCAGACCGGTTTCACCCAGGCAGCTGGCACTTATCCAATTTTTGTGGAACTAAGCTCCGATGATAGTTCGCTTGACCTGAGAAAGTATATGATAGACAAGATCTCCAATTTCTCAAGGTTTTCCATGTACATTCAGAGGATGGGGAATGGATTTGATTGGCCAAATAAACCCTCCATCTAGCAAGGGGCATAAATTTGTACTTTTGGCCACTGATTATTTCACCAAGTGGGTCGAGGCAATTCCATTGAAGAAAGTGACATCAGAGAATATGGTTAGTTTTGTCAAAGATCATATCATTTATAGATTTGGCATTCCCCAAACAATTACTACAGATCAAGGGACTCAATTTACATCCTCTGAATTCAGAGACTTTGCTGAAAGTATGGGAATTAAGTTATTAAATTCTTCTCCTTATTATGCTCAAGCTAATGGTCAGGCAGAGGCTTCTAACAAGATTATGATTAAAATTATACAGAAGAAGATTGATCAGAAGCCGAGAAAGTGGCATTCGGTACTCAGTGAGGCTTTATGGGCTTACCGAATGGCTCCACATGGGGCTACACAGACGTCTCCCTATGAGTTGGTGTATGGGCATCATGCTATCTTGCCATGGGAAATACAATTAGACTCAAGGAGAATAAAGTTGCAAAAGGATTTAAGTTCTAAAGATTATAAAGATTTAATGATGGATGAATTAGAAGATTTGCATATGATTCGTCTCAGGGCTTTGGAGAATATTGAGAAGAACAAAATGCGAGTTGCTAAGTATTACAATAAGAAGGTGAAAGTTAAGCAATTTACAGAAGGTGATTTAGTCTGGAAGGCGATATTGCCGATTGGAACCAAGTATGCAGCATTCGGCAAATGGTCTCCAAATTGGGAAGGTCCTTTCAGAGTGGTTAGATGCGTGCCTGGAAATGCATATATTTTGAAGACATTATTGGGAGAAGAATTTGCTTCTGCTGTAAATGGAAGATATTTGAAGAGGTATTATCCCAGTATTGAAATCGATCGGTGATTGATATATTAAATTGCCGAACAGCCGATATTCGGGAAGAAATCGTTAAAGAGGGAAATTAACAGAGAATTTGAAGGGAAGGAAAGAGTAGTTGCATACCTTAGCCGAAAGTTACTAGACCCGGAGACAAGGTATTCGGCTATAGAGAAGCTTTGCTTATGTGTTTATTACTCATGTACAAAATTTCGGCACTATTTGCTAAATGCCGAATGCGTTGTACATTCAAAATTTGATGTAATTAAGCACATGTTGTCAATGCCAATTTTGAATGGAAGGATTGGCAAATGGATTTTGGCCTTATCTGAATTCGAATTAAGGTTTGAATCGGCAAAAGCTGTCAAGGGGCAGATTATTGCTGACTTCATTACTGAACATCGTGATTCATCGATAAATTTGCTTAACATTACTCCTTGGTGTTATTCTTTGATGGGTCTTCATGTGACAAAGGTGGTGGAGCAGGTATTTTATTAATTTCACCCAAAGGAGAAACATTTGAGTTTGCTGTTCCTATTCAATCTGCTGTTACTAACAATCAAGCTGAGTATGAGGCGTTACTCAAAGGACTCCAATATCTGAAGGAAGCAGATGCCATTGCGGTTGAAATTTTTGGAGATTCAGAATTGGTCATAAAACAATTGAATGGTGAATATGAATGCAAAAGTGATATCTTGAGGAATTACTATGAAGAATGCAAAGAAATATTGAAGAGCTTTCGGTCAGTAATTCTACAAGACATTCCTAGAGGGGATAATGGAGAGGCAAATAGATTGGCCCAAAGTGCATCAGGTTACAGAGAAAATCAAGAGGTATTTGCTATTGATGACTGTGCTTTCGGGAGTGATCTGGCAGAAGATGATTGGAGGAAAGAAATTGCTGATTATTTAAAAGATCCATCTCAAAAGGTCTCTAGAAAGCTCAGGTATAAAGCTATAAAATTTGTTCTTCTTGATGGAAGTTTATATTATAAATCTTTGGATGGGGTATTGCTGCATTGCTTGAATCAAGAAGAAGCAAAGAAATTAATAAGTGAGGTTCATGATGGATTGTGTGGAGCACACCAGTCAGCTTACCGAATGAAGTGGGTTATTAGAAGAACTGGTTATTATTGGCCGACAATGTTGGAAGATTGTTTTGAATATTACAAGGGATGTCAAGAATGTCAGAAATTTAGAAATATTCAAAGAGTTCTAGCATCAGCACTGAATTCTATTATAGCCGATCAAAGCAGTCGGCTCTCATAGTAATTTTTAATGGAGAATCCAATTGATGGGACTGACGGGAAGTTAGGACGTGGATTTGTGTCGGCTGATAAGCTAGAAGAAGTGGACATTGGAGATGGTGACAAACCAAGGCCGACATTCATCAGTGCAAACTTAGATTCAGTTTTCAGAGAAGAGTTGATTAAATTATTAAGAGAATACAAAGACTGCTTTGCTTGGGATTATTCGGAGATGCCTGGTTTAGACCATTCTATTGTTGAGCATCGGTTGCCAATCAAGCCTGGTTATAAACCTTACAAATAGCCACCCCGAAAAATTTACAAGGAAGAAGTGTTGGCCGATGTGAAAAAAGAGATTGAAAGATTACTAGACGCAAATTTCATTCGGCCATGCAAATATGCGGATTGGATCTCTAATATTCTTCCTGTCTATAAGAAGAATGGAAAAATGAGGGTTTGCATAGATTTTAGAGATTTGAACAGGGCTACACCCATGGATGCATATCCAATGCCAATTGCTGACTCATTAGTTGATTCTGCTACTGGATATAAAGTACTCAGTTTTATGGATGGCAATGCAGGATACAATCAAATTTTTATGGCATTAGAGGATATAGTAAAGACAGCTTTCAGATGTCCTGGACATATAGGGTTGTTTGAGTGGGTTGTCATGACATTTGGATTAAAAAATACCGGTGCAACTTATCAAAGGGCTATGAATTATATTTTTCATGAGTTGATCGGCAAGATTGTGGAGATATATATTGATGATGTTGTGATTAAGTCATTGGATCATGAATCACATTTAGCTGACATAAGAAAAACTCTAGAGTGCACTAGAAAATATGGGCTTAAGATGAACCCGAATAAGTGTGCTTTTGGAGTTTCGGCTGGAGAGTTTCTGGGATTTTTGATACATGAAGGAGGAATAGGAGTTGGCAAGAAAAGCATGAAGGCAATTGATGAAATTGTTCCTCCAACTAATCTTAAAGAGTTACAATCACTGCTTGGCAAGATAAATTTTGTGAGAAGATTCATATCAAACTTGTCACAAAAGGTGTTACCCTTCTCTTCACTGCTGAAAATCAAAAAGGATCAAAAGTTTGTATGGGGTGACGAACAACAAAAGGCTTTCGATGAAATAAAGGAGTACATGAAGGAACCACCAGTATTGGTACCTCCACAATTGAATAAGCCTTTCAAGTTGTACGTGGCGGCCGATGCCCAAACTATTGGATCGGCCCTTATTCAAGAATTTGAAGGGAAGGAAAGAGTAGTTGCATACCTTAGCCGAAAATTACTAGACCCTGAAACAAGATATTCGGCTATAGAGAAGCTTTGCTTATGTGTTTATTACTCATGTACAAAATTTCGGCACTATTTGCTAAATGCCGAATGCGTTGTATACTCAAAATTTGATGTAATTAAGCACATGTTGTCAATGCCAATTTTGAATGGAAGGATTGGCAAATGGATTTTGGCCTTATCTGAATTTGAATTAAGGTTTGAATCGGCAAAAGCTGTCAAGGGGCAAATTATTGCTGACTTCATTACTGAACATCGTGATTCATCGATAAATTTGCTTAACATTACTCCTTGGGTGTTATTCTTTGATGGGTCTTCATGTGACAAAGGTGGTGGAGCAGGTATTTTATTAATTTCACCCAAAGGAGAAGTATTTGAGTTTGCTATTCCCATTCAATTTACTGTTACTAACAATCAAGCTGAGTACGAGGCATTGCTCAAAGGACTCCAGTACTTGAAAGAAGCAGGGGCCATTGCAGTCGAAATCTTTGGAGATTCAGAGCTAGTTATAAAACAATTGAGTGGTGAATATGAATGCAAAAATGATATCTTGAGGAATTATTATGAAGAATGCAAGCAAATTTTGAAAGATTTTCGATCAGTAATTCTACAACATATTCCTAGAGGGGATAATGAAGAAGCAAACAGATTGGCTCAGAGTGCATCGGGTTACAGAAAAAATCAAGAAGTATTTGCCACTGATGACTGTGCTTTCGGGAGTGATCTGGCAGAAGATGATTGGAGGAAAGAAATTGCTGATTATTTAAAAGATCCATCTCAAAAGGTCTCTAGAAAGCTCAGGTATAAAGCTATAAAATTTGTTCTTCTTGATGGAAGTTTATATTATAAATCTTTGGATGGGGTATTGCTGCATTGCTTGAATCAAGAAGAAGCAAAGAAATTAATAAGTGAGGTTCATGATGGATTGTGTGGAGCACACCAGTCGGCTTACCGAATGAAGTGGGTTATTAGAAGAACTGGTTATTATTGGCCGACAATATTGGAAGATTGTTTTGAATATTACAAGGGATGTCAAGACTGTCAGAAATTTCGAAACATTCAGAGAGTTCCGGCATCGGCTCTGAATCCTATTATTAAACCATGGCCATTTAGAGGATGGGGAATGGATTTGATTGGCCAAATAAACCCTCCATCTAGCAAGGGGCATAAATTTGTACTTTTGGCCACTGATTACTTCACCAAGTGGGTCGAGGCAATTCCATTGAAGAAAGTGACATCAGAGAATATGGTTAGCTTTGTCAAAGAGCATATCATTTATAGATTTGGCATTCCCCAAACAATCACTACAGATCAAGGGACTCAATTTACATCCTCTGAATTCAGAAACTTTGCTGAAAGTATGGGAACTAAGTTATTAAATTCTTCTCCTTATTATGCTCAAGCTAATGGTCAGGCAGAAGCTTCCAACAGGATCATGATTAAAATCATACAGAAGAAAATTGATCAAAAGCCAAGAAGGTGGCATTCGGTACTCAATGAAGCATTGTGGGCTTACCGAATGGCTCCTCATGGGGCTACAAAAACGTCTCCTTATGAACTAGTGTATGGACATCATGCCATTTTACCATGGGAATTACAAACAGAGTCAAGGAGAGTACGCTTGCTTCACTGCGATAAAATGATCATCCAACATATTTAAGTTCTAAAGATTACAGTAACTTGATGATGGACGAATTGGAGGATTTGCATATGATTCGTCTCAAAGCATTGGAAAATATTGAGAAAAATAAGATGCGAGTTGCCAAATATTACAACAAGAAGGTAAAAGTCAGGCAATTTGCAGAAGGTGATCTAGTTTGGAAAGCAATATTGCCGATTGGTACTAAATACAGTACATTCGGTAAGTGGTCACCAAATTGGGAAGGTCCTTTCAGAGTAGTTAGATGCGTGCCTGGCAATGCATACATCCTAAAAGCTTTGCTAGGAGAAGAATTCACCCATAAGGAGACGTTTTTGTAGCCCCATGAGGAGCCATTCGGTAAGCCCACAATGCTTCATTGAGTACCGAATGCCACCTCCTTGGCTTTTGATCAATTTTCTTCTGTATGATTTTAATCATGATCTTGTTGGAAGCTTCTGCCTGTCCATTGGCTTGGGCATAATAAGGAGAAGAATTCAACAATTTGATCCCTATACTTTCAGCAAAATCTCTGAATTCTGAAGATGTAAATTGAGTCCCTTGATCTGTGGTAATTGTCTGAGGAATTCCAAATCTGTAAATGATGTGCTCTTTGACAAATTCAATCATACATATCGAGTGCCGCTATCTCCTCATCAAGTCTTTCACCTTCCTAGCCTCTGCCGGTCTCGAGCTCTTCTCTCCCCAAAGCACAGTAACTTCCAAGAAAACCCTAATGGCCAACGGGAGGCGTTCGGCCGCCGTCGAGCCCGAAGGAAGCCGTGTCGGCGCTCGCCGCAGGTGATTAGCTGCTTGCATCCATTGGATTACCCTGAGAAAGCGAAGAAATTTGTGACGAAAAGAACAAAATCCTGGGAAAAAAGATTGAGAAGAAGTAATTAATCACCTGCGACGAGCACCGGCGCGACTTCCCTCAGCCTCATCAGCGGTCGGATGCCTCCCGTTGGCCATGAGGGTTTTCTCAAAGGTTACTGTACTTTGGGGAGAGAAGAGCTCGAAACTGGCAGAGGCTAGGAAGGTGAAAGACTTGATGAGGAGATAGCGGCACTCGATATGTTTATTTATAGAACCCGCAGAGGAGATCGTGGTCAGGGATCGTGGCGCGCATCCCAAAAATTTGGAAGGTGGAAAGCCCCACGAACCGAGTAGTTTCCGTGTCGTTTGGGATTCATGCTGAGTCATATTCGGTTTGACCAGGTAAAATTCGGCTATGACATGCTTATCACAGTCAGCTTTGCCTAATGGGCTTTGGACAACGAAATTCATTACAGTCAGCTTTGCCGAATGGGTCACAGACAGTGAAACAAAGGCAAGAATACAGAACAAAACTACATAGGTCATTCGGCTAATAATTATTCATTACAATTACACGTTCAAAAATTTTAGAATTACATTTCTTGCATTGGATACCATGCTGCTAATGTTCTCCAAAAGCTTCTTGTCAGCTTCTTGGGTTTTTGCCAGTGCAGAGAGTTTGGCCTTGAGCTGCTTATCTTCGTTCAGAGCTGCTGAACCTTCCTTGCGCATTTCCTCTGTCAAACCAGGAATTTCGGCTATCTTCTTTTTATCAGCTTCAATTCCAGCCGATAAGTTTTTTAATTCAGCTTCCAGCTCAGCTTTCCTGGTTTCTTTTGACTCAAGTGCAGATTGGAGGCTAGTTAGCAGCTCTTTATTGCTTTGAACCTGTGAATGCAGATTTTTCATAGATTGTTTGGCCATGGCTCTCTTTTGCTCTAAATCTGACTGAACAGATTGGTTCCAAGCCTTTAACCAAGATGTTTGCCGATGGTGGAGCTGCTGTGAATGTGATGCCATATACTACATTCAGGAAGCTTGGCATGGGCCCTGGAGATTTAACACCAACGAGCATAATTCTGAATGATTTTGCCGGGAATCCTTCAGACACCAAAGGCTGTGTTCATGTAGAACTGATGATTGGATCCAAAGTGCTACTCACAACTTTCTTTGTCATTGAGGGCAAAAGGGCATATAGTTTGCTGCTTGGAAGAGATTGGATCCATGCAAATTGCTGTATCCCATCCACCATGCATCAACAGCTCATTCAGTGGATAGATGAAGAGTCAAGGTTCCTACAGAATTCACTAAATTCTCAGGGCAAGATGATACTAGCACTGTGGAGCATATAGCTAGATACTTGATGCAGCTTGGAGAAACCTCAGCAGATGAAGCCTTTAGAATCAGATACTTCCCTTTGTCATTGACAGGTCCAGCATTTACATGGTCATTCCTCAGGAGATTTAGGGAAACAAAAAGCATGTGCTCTTCTCTGAACAATTCATATAGCACCCTTTTTGCC
>OAMR01000299.1:632671-646333 GCA_900205405.1 Echinochloa crus-galli
CTGCACATCCTCCTTCTTCTTCTTGACACGGTATTCTTGCTTAGGAGGAATACGTGGCTTCTGATCAGACCGAAACCGGTCTGACCGGTTTGATGAAACCGGTCTGACCGCTTTAGTGGTTGGCGAAGTTCGGATTCACCAATGCCACAAAGGCCGTCACCAAGACAAGGTGAATCCTACTCTCCGTTGAGGGCCTACGAAAGGCGGGCTTATCCACTCTAAGCCACTTTCCTCGGTTCCACTAGGTTGTGGCCCTTTTCCACGAAGGAGGCAAGGCCGGCCTATACAAACGATCCGCGGCTTACCACAAACATGGTAGCTCACCGGCGACGCCTAGCCGTCTAGGAGGCTTCACCTCCAAGAGTAACAAATGCTTCAAAGGTTGCTAGACTTCACCGCAAGTGCTCAAGCTATAGATTCACTCTTTGCTATTGCAATTAGCTCTAGCAAGCTTTCTCTAGCTCACTCACAAGATCTCTCTCAACCCAAATCCAAAGATATTGATAGAATCAATCAACTCTCACAAAGAGAGGTTTGGGGAGAGCTTGCTGGTGCTTGGGAAGGCTCTAGGCGTGCAAGGAAGGCAAGGGAACCAGCAGCCCTCAAAGGAGAGGGCCAAGGGGTATAAATACCCCAAACTCCCAAACTAGCCGTTATAGCCGTTGGAAACCGGTCAGACCGGTTTCCCAAACCGGTCAGACCGGTTTGGGTCCTGACAGCACACTAACCCCAAACACTACACTCTCAAGGCTAAACCGGTCAGACTGGTTTGGGTCCTGACAGCACACTAACCCCCCAAACACTACACTCTCAAGGCTATCTCACAAGGGTTGATCTATTGAGCACTTTTTGGTGTTGTCAATCAACTAATGTTGCATCCCTCATCATAGTACGGCATTCCTATACTCAAGAAATTAAATAGCAAATAAATCTTCCTCTTGAGCTTCTAAGTCTTCAACGATGCCATACATGATTATTCTCATCATTGAGGGCTTCAACATTCTTTTCTTGCTTGAGCAAATCCAATCTTGAGCTAGGCTTAGAATTTCCAAGTGTATGGACCAATTCATAAGCCATTCCAATATATGATCAATAAAGAATTAGACGCATTGCATAGCTTCACTCGTAAGGCTTGATTAGTGCATAGAGATTAAACCATGATGCTAGTCTTCACCCTAGCAAAGTCCCTCGGCTACAAGACCAACTTGCCCTTCTCTTTGCTTGGTACCTGGACACTCCCACAAACAAGTTAAATTACAAATCATGTTGTCATCCAAAATCACCAAAACAATTAAGTGCCTAGATGCACTTTCAGGAGTCTACTTTCCAAGTCTAAATTATAACATTGTTATACTCTTTAGCCCTCATCATCAACTACAAAATTGATTTTGGGCCTTCGAACAATTACCAGTGAGTGATATATATTGTTATTCAAAACAAATTATCCCCTCCGATCCATCTCAAAATATGAGGCGTACACACATTTTAAGATCTAAACATTGTAGTCTTTTCGTCCAACAATTATTAGTCTAACAATATGAAAGTGCTACACTACAAAGTGATTACATTGGATTTCTATTTCGAAATATTTTCTAATGATTGTAATTTATTGTCATGAAAAGAAGTTAGCAACCAAATTGTGGTCTCAAAGATCATGCCGATGAATGGAGTAATCTTCTAAACAAAAACTTAAACATTATTTGTAGATTATTTTGGATTTTGAACTGTGTAGGATACAAGCTATATGAAATGTGCACATGTGCACATAGTGAGACTTCTATGTGTTCAATTTATTGACATATTTGTTTTACAGCAAAAAAATCAACTATATGCATTGGGTGTTTTCAGATGAAATCAAATTAGGAAATATATGCCACAGTTATCAACCTTATTTCAGTACTGACTATGCAACATATATTCATTTTCTCCATCTTTTCTTTTATACGGCATAGTAGAATTTGAATAGGTCAATCTTTATAGGCTTTAACTAATAATTAGTTAATCATGATTCATGTAGAAAAGTTATATCAATATATAGATTCATGTTTCAAACATCATGTAATGTGACATTGATTTTTAGCATTGAAAAATATAATGTAAGAGAAATTTATGATCAATGTTTTTAATACTTTGCCAAATCCTAATGCGTCCTATAAACATAAACCGAGGGATTATTTGGTAAAGTGGAGATGTAAAAAAGGGAATATAGCTACTAAAATCCTAATATGTGAGTCCCATCTGTCATTATGCAAGAGCTAAGGGCAAAAAGGACATTTACCTTCAATCCATGCCACTCTGCAGCGTCACATCAGCTCAGGGACACATTTGACCCTAAAACGAGAGTTGAGGGACTAGATTGGCCCGTTTGAAAGTTCAGGGACTAACTTAACCCTTTGCACAAAGTTCAGGGATGAACTTGACTATTTTGACGAAGTACTCCTATATTCAGGGACATGAGCATACCGGTAGGCTGTCCGTACCTTACATGTATCCTACCAATTGACAAAGACTGCACATAGTATTATCTCATAGTAATATGAGGAAAACAAATCTCTAACTTGAGATACGATTGAGCGTACCTTTTGTTCAGATGGAAATTGGTTTGCCTAAAGATATGAGAGGACGTCTCAGCTCTCTGGTAACCGTGTAGACACTCCATATATATACATGCATGCATGCAATGACCAAACTACTATACGTACTGCAACAAGCCATGAGAGGCAACGATTCACTTCGAATAGCAAGAGGAAGTGATCATGAGCAAACAAAAGTGTACTAATTAAGGTAAGTAGTAAAAATTATGTGCCCAACGTACACACATTGAGGAAAAACTAGTTTCAGTTTATTGCATCATCAGATCCAAAGTACAGATCTAACTCGATGTTTGTTTTTTTTGGTTTTGCTTACACAAGCTAATAGTCTGCACGAACACACTACGATAGCCCTGGGACAAAAAGCACAACACAACTGCCTCTTAAGCTAACTACATACCTAAACGCTAAATTGATCGAGTTATTACCATGCAGCTGATTCGGCACTCTATTCGGGTCTTATATATAGCAGTAGTACGTAGTACTGCTACAAGCTCTTCGCCGATTTGCCTATCGCATATATAACAGACATTAGTTTCACCAGAACGGTGCGTGGCTCCTCTCTCAGGCAGCAGGAGCGCAGTCATAGTCGTCGTCGTCGTCGTCGCTGTCCGTCTCCTCCATCGTTCCTCGCGCGCAGCGCCGCCCATCATAGCAAGGCGCGGCGTAAACGGCGCCCGAGGAGGACGCAATGCCGCCGCCTTGGACGAGGTAGCTGGCCAACTCCGCCGACACTGGTGCCATGGCAATTATAATTTCAAGCGTATGGGCAAGCTAATTGCAGAGCTCTTGCTCGCTCCCTGCCTCGCTCTAGGTAGACGAAGAAGCTGCAACTGTGGCTGATGGGGAGCTAGCTAGCTGTGGACCCGGTGCGCTAGTGCTCGCTAGCTAGCTGTGGTGCTGCTGGTGTCTTGGGATTTGCACGGAGAGGGAGTGGTCGCGTGTGGCGCGGGCTTTATAGCGGCGCGGCCGTCGGCGGGCGGCGTGGCGGCACGCGGCGCGGCGCGGCGGGGAGCGTGCGTCGGCCATGCCGGTGCGTGCATGGCGCCCCGCGGCACGGGCTCCGGACGAGCACAGTCAGCACTCGCCGGCCGCGCGGCGCCCGCTCCCCCGGGGCGCGCTTCGCTGACGGGTGGGGCGCCGGGCCCCGTGGCAGTGGCCGCGGCGGCATCGCGCTCCGGTGGCGCCGAGCGCGCGCGCGCGACGTGGAAGTGCGGGAATCATAGCCCTCGGAAGGGGCGCGGGCGCGGTGGGGACTTGGGAGGCGAGGACCACTGGCACTGCCTGGCGGGGGCGACGACGCTGATGCAGCAGCTAGCGGGAAAGCAGGGCGCGCGCGCGCGTCGTGCGGCCAGCGGGGGTGTGGTCACTTTCCGCGGCATCTAGCCGAGGAAGATAATATCCCCCGATTTTCTTGAGATTTATTCGATCTCTGCGGCAAAAAAGTGGGATTCGGGGACGCGGCGCGCGATTATCTGGGCCAAGCAAAGGCCACAATCGCCTCAGCACTGCGGTCTACTGCCATGGCCTGGGGTTAGCGACGAGTCGTCGACGGCAATTGGGTGGAGAAATCTACTGTACGTAGATCCAAGCGGTTCTTTTTCGCCAATCCGTGCTAGGGTCTGTTTTCCGTAAAAGCTTATCTGAGATCTTTCTACGTCTCTGTCAGTTTTTATGCCCTTGGATGTTCATCTAAAAATGTTCTCGTAGAAAAGTAAAAATGTTCTTGCTTTACGGTATAATACGTAATCCAGCTTAAGTAAAATAAAATTGTTCCAGGCGTATATGTGATTTATTTTAGAATATAAATTAGGATTTACGGAGAACAAAATCTTGATATATAGATTCTTAGGATCGACTAGCACTAGAAAAACACACACACACACATAGAGAAGTGGTGGGAACAAACATACCTTGCGACATGAAGATACCATCTCCGGCCTTGTGCCCGTGTAGTTGACGAAGATGGCTTTTATTGCTTGAACTTGATAGAGAAGATATATTCTTCCAGTGGTTTCTGTGCTTGTGCTAGATGTGTAGCTGTGGACCTGTCGTTGAGCTTGTGTTATGCATATCCCTTGATGGCCTTTCCCTTGTATATATAGGCACAGCATTACTAAAGGGGTCGATTTGCCTCAATTAAGAAATAAGTCGATTTGGCTTTTGCTATTTGACTTTTGCATTGGCCTTTTCTTTTCTGACTGGTTGGCAATCATATTGACCCAACAAATCTAAGTCATGTTACATGGGATCGGACGTGGCTAAACAAGAAGGTTGAAAAGTTCGATCTTAGGTTCGACAGAGAACTTCGTATATTTTGACTAAGTAAAACAAACAATAACAGCTACAACTTCAAGCTGGATCCATTTAATTCATCATAAAATATATTATGATAGTGCATTTATTTGGTATTTTAAATGTCATTATAATAAATTTGGTCAAATTAGATAGGTTTAAATTGAACAAAGCTAAAAAGAAATCGTAATTTGAAAAGAGATTGGGTAAATGGGATGACCTCTCAAAACAAACACTACATAATGTAGTCTACATTACACAAAGAAGAGGTGAAACTCAAATTCATCTAAAAATGTAGAAGAGTTCTGAATATTATGAATTTAATATACATATGAATCGTGTCATCTATCATGGATGAAGAAAAGCATATCAGTGGAACTGTATTTCTATACCAATAAAGGAGTAGTATTTGAATTTATTTTGAGAAACAGGAGTAGTTTTTGATGGGGTGTAAGCATGTGGCCATTTATATAATATATAAGGCCAGTCGCAGTGCACAGTTTTACTACACGGTTACCTACACTAGAAACTAGGTAACTATGTCAGAGGAGTTTCATGATGATGAAACTCCTCATATCCCATAAAACTCTTGCTTCTCTCTCATGTGCCACATCAGTACATTTAATATCATGAAAACACTCCATAAAACTCCACTGAGACTGGTCTAACGGAATTTAGGTGCGTGGTAATAATGTAAATCACCTCTCCTCCTTTCCAGATCTCGTCCCCACCTTCTCTTCCCCATGCTCCCACCGGCGAGATCTGGATCTAGCGTCTCCTCCCTCCTCCGCCATCGCCCTCGCCTCTGTTACCATCCGGCCCCGAGCAGCGCTGCTTCAATCTGCATCAGGCCAGCTCGAGTTCCTTCGTCATCGGTTCGGCAGTGAGCCACCCACCGGCTATGTGGACGGCGATCTTCTACCCGCCGGCGACGAACTCATCAACATCTTCGGTTCGCCGGTGTTGTCTCTCCACGGCGCCATCCTCATTGCTTCTGGCGCGGACCGGCTGAACGGACGTGGCTAAACAAGAAGGTTGAAAAGTTCGATCTTAGGTTCGACAGAGAACTTCGTATATTTTGACTAAGTTAGTAAAACAAACAATAACAGCTACAACTTCAAGCTAGATCCATTTAATTCATCATAAAATATATTATGATAGTGCATTTATTTGGTATTTTAAATGTCATTATAATAAATTTGGTCAAATTAGATAGGTTTAAATTGAACAAAGCTAAAAAGAAATCGTAATTTAAAAAGGGATTGGGTAAATGGGATGACCTTTCAAAACAAACACTACATAATGTAGTCTACATTACACAAAGAAGAGGTGAAACTCAAATTCATCTAAAAATGTAGAAGAGTTCTGAATATTATGAATAAAGGAGTCATTATATCATGGATGAAGAAAAGCATATCGGTGGAACTGTATTTCTATACCAATAAAGGAATAGTATTTGAATTTTTTTTTTGAGAAACAGGAGTAGTATTTGATGGGGTGTAAGCATGTGGCCATTTATATAATATATAAGGCCAGTTTCAGTGCACAGTTTTACTACACGGTTACCTAGACCAGAAACTATGTAACATGCCAGAGGAGTTTCATCACATCTCATGAAACTCTTGCTTCTCTCTCATGTGCCACATCAGCACATTTAATATCATGAAAACACTCCATAAAACTCCACTGAGACTGGCCTAACGGAATTTAAAGGTGATTGGCTATTTGATTTAATTTAGGTTGGACATGTGACTTCGAGGTGGGCTGCACTGTGGGCTCGTGCGCTTGCATCCGCTCCGTCAGGCCCGTAAGCAAAACTCGTTTGGGCCGCATCGCGCGTGCCATATGCCTTCACTGCCAGTGCGAGGTGCCAGGCTGCCAGGCCGGGAATACGCAGGTTGGCCACTCCACAAAACACGCAAATAGCGTTGGCAGATGTTCTGAGATCAAAGCAACGCTGATGGGTAGGAAAACAAAAGTGCAAGAATTCTTGGCGCATTCCCTTAACTTGTGATCCGATCAAACAAAAAAAATTGTATCAATTCGCACTCGCCTCGGGCTTACAACAAGGCAAGCGGACCCCGGGGTTCGATACCCGTGGTTCCTGCAATCACCATCCCACCGTGCGCTCGTCGGCGTTTCCTTACGTGCTGTTTCGTGCTCAGTGCTCTACGACTCGATACTATTGTACCATTTTTTTTTAAACAAAGGCAGGAGCACTGCCGATTCATTTAAGAAGAAGAAGCAATTGTACATAACGAGCCGAAGCTTACCTAACACCACACGACAAACGCACATCAACGCAACGCTACACCACCACCACCTGGGAGAGGCGCTGAAAGGAAGCCAACGAACTGCGCCGTCGTCACCAACGCTGAGCCACGCCGAAAGCCGCAACTCGCTGCAAGCTCGAGCAACCACCAAGACACCTCCACCACGGGAGTATCACCCTCAGGCTGCACACCCACAGTCGTCAATCACTCTGCTCCAGCGTTGCCTCAGAAGAAAACTCATATCATGGCACCAATGAGAACCACTGATCCCGGCCACCGTGGCTTACCTTGGCGTCCATCAGGAGCCTGGACAACCGGCCTAGTAACTTGGCGGCCACCCGGCGCACCGGCACTGTAGAGCGGTCAAGCTGATGACTCACTGACCAGTGACCAGTGACCACGCAGCGCCACTGCAGTACACGCACCGGCGGTGACCGCCCCCTCCCAAACGTACCCTACCCCCTACCCGTGGCTCCAGACCTCTGGTGTGCCCATGCCCTGACGCCCATGTGCAGGGAGCAGGGCTCTCGCAGCCCGGAGGTGGCCAGCAAGCGGCGGCCCCGCCCCGAAAATGGTTGCGCGCGACGGAGCGAGCGCGACCCGCCGTGGCTGGTTGCCTGGTTGGCTGGCTGATTCGTGGTCCGCCGTGGAGCCGACGGGGATACGCGCCGTAACTCGCACGCTGGGTGCCCATCTGCCTTTTTTTCTACTTTCACCCGGAACCAGATGCCAGTGCGCTACTGTAGCTGTGCCTGTACTGGCTGTAATCCGTATCACCGTATGCCATACTAGTAGTGCAGCATGCAGTAATCCGTATTTCGTAAGCGTGAATGCGTGACAGCCAGGCTGACCGAGTCCTATTTTTTGCCTTGCTTCGAGAGTTCGAGGGGAAGACTGAAAATGCGATTTGGTTTAAGTATAAAAAAAGATGCGAATTGGTTTGGGCTTGAACAATAGGCCCATGACGGTATCCTGAATGCTGAAATAAAAAGCCCACGTCCGTTTGGTCCAGCCCATGATCACTGATACACTGTCTGTCTAGGTCGACTCAGCCTCAGCCCTCAGGTTGTTGATACAATACTGATTACTGAAGTATAGTAGTCAACTTGCTGTAGACTCATCTGCTTGTGCCATTGATCTACCCAAATGCACAATCCATGACAAGTTGTGGCAGACAGACGGGAGCACAAAAGTTTTGAAAGACAGAGAGGATGAACGAACCTCCATCCTGTTCTTGCTCAGCACTGGGCCCTTGCCTGAAGAATTGTGATCGTGACCGGGCGAGCAAGACGGCCCCCTGGCCCCTGGCCTGACCAATCATCCATCCTCCTATCTGCACGGCTCCATGATACGGTTGGAATGCTGGACTGTTTACGGACAAGATTGCAGAAATCTTGGCCACTGCCCGGTGGCCACCGTAGTACCTTCTCTCCCTAACGGACATCAATAACAGCATAAGTTGCTGGAATATTTATTCCTTCTTCTTCTTCTTTTCAAAAAAAAAACAACGACTCTTGTAATGAGTTGAAGTTGCACAAAGAAGATTCCTACTGCTCCTGCTGTCTAGCTTGTTGGTATGCAATACTAGGGGCCAAGGGCTAGTGGATTCAGAGATAGAAGATACGTACCAGACCCAGTGATGCGGCAGGAATCCCCGGTTTTTGTATATCTGAAGAATGATTAATCCATCTGATTGCCTTTGGAGCTTGCTTGACTGCCGCATTGGCTGCATCCACCAAAACATTCAAATCAGCTTGCCAGCTTAAATGCTTCTGGCGCGGACCGGCTGGAGCTTTGAAATAATTATATATACTTGCACCACCTTTTCCATAGATGTTTTGCTGGATCATTTAGCAACGCGCCGATAAAATAAGTACTTTTGCATAAAGTACATGTCCAGTTGTGTGCTACACACCATGAGTTGACATTTTTACACTCCACACTCCTTGCTACAGTAGAACTTTCAGCGAGAAGTCTGTTGCCGCAAATTAAATCCCTTTTGTTTGGTCAAACCCCTGGTAAACATGCCGTACCTGTCCAGGTTCAAAGCATCCATACGGTCCCCATGAGAAAACCCCTGATGTGCAGGCAAATAAACAATCATCTCCCTGCTTCTCTTTTCCAGTCCAGCGTCAGGTCATCATGGGCTTGGAACTAAACAAACCCCCCGGGTGCTTTCCTGGGAAATCTCCCACGGTGCATTCGCATGTGCCGCGGTGGACGACGGATGCGTCCAAAACCCGAGCGATCGGCATAAAGCTTGTGGCTTTTTCGCTCCTCTGTGCTCAAGTATAGATTATCCTCAGCAAATAACTAGACGGCCATGTGGAAGGCATATTAGTAGCCTCGATCCCTATCGTAATAACAAAATCTTAACCTACCTGCTCGCGCGCGACTCGGTTACGTTCATGCTCTTGGAGCCGTGCGCTGTGCCGCTGTACACGACAACGGAATTTGAAGGATGTTTGGAGATACTCAACGCAGTGTTTGATCAACTAATAATCTGGAGCATTAATTAACTATGCCGCCTGGTATATATATGCGATGATGTCGGTCGTGATTCGTGGCAACTCGAAGAGCTTCCTCGCCTGTCCAACGGACACCTGGAGATTCATGTACTACGCGACATGGCGCCGTAAGCACATGCGATACATAGTTTGGCCGCGCCGGGCCGGTGGTTAAACAGGACGCTGCATGTATGCATACGTGGTAGAGATGATCGATGTGCAGGATGCAGTGCATGATCGAGTTAGAAAACAGCTTAATGTTACGATTGGGAAACAACACTGGATTATAATGTCCTGGAAGACATATGTCGTTGGCTGTCGCTAGCGGTTGATGTCACTGAACGTCTGAGCTGTAGCTCTAGTGATCGATTTTCCAGCGTATGCATCACCATCTCTTCTTGCCGCCAAGACCAGCTTTGCCATCCCGTCACTAGCAGTGCGAGTTCCATCGGACCACGACCGTGCCTGTGATCCGTTCTCTGGACCCATGATTATGCTGGAACACAAATGCAACCAGGTCGAACCCAATTGGCCAGTTGCCTGTGTTTTCTACTTGTGAAACATCTAGCTGGGTCGATGTACTCATTATTCTGTCGATAGATGATGATAAGGGGTTCTCGATCAAAACTGGTCCATATGGATATGGCTCTTGGCCTTTATCGTGCTTTAATTTCTTTATATTTTGAGATGTGGTAATTGTCTCGATTTCTACTAGCACTGTTGTACTGCCAGCGTTACGAGACACCCATTCAAAATGATACGTCACCATCGTTTCGTACCAATATATTTTCGTGTGCCATGCATGTACCATGTTACCCTATTGGTACCGGTTTGTGTGGACGTACGTACGTACTCGTACTCGATAAGGATCCAAGACTTGACTCTGCACTAGCTAGTCATACATCCACTGATCGATATATGATACATCTTTGTTTTTTTCTTTTTCTTCCCAACACAAATTGCGTTGCCGGACTATAATCCGACTGGATTGATCTCCCAGTGGTGCTGGCCGGCCTTAAACGAGCCACTAGACAACACGGACCAGTAAGATGAAACCTAAAGATTCCAGTACCACCTAAACAATTCGACTATAACACTTCACTGTCATTATAAAGATGGTCATATATATGGGCTCCTGGCCCCTCGCTCACGCACCACCAACCAGTTCTAGCTAGTGGGCATGACAGGGCGATGATTCAGACGCGATCTTTCTCTAGCTGTCACGCCCGGCCTATCCAATTCGTGTATAATGACACCGAATTGCGGATTAGGATAAATCGAGACTTTAATTTGGGCGGGTTTATATATATGCTGTCTGCCCGGGCGCCAGATCGACTAGTGCTCGATCATCTGTCGATAAGCACCTAACCTGCCGCCAAATAATTTGAAACGGCGACCTAAAATGCATCACTTCATCAGCTGGAAGAGCACAGAAGAGATGATATAGTAGTACTCCATACTGGTAGCAATCTACAGCTTGCATGCATGCATGCATGGCGCAATAATTCTATACTTCGATCGACCTAAGTTCTAGGAGCTGTAGCTAGGTACAGTGCTGGTTGTTGAATGGAAGCACACGCACTAGCAGTAGCAGCGTGTGGTTTATTTCTTGTGCTGGGGGCGAGCCTCGCCAAGGTAGTGTGGTACCCGTATCTGTATGGCCAACGATTTGACGTCCGCGGTGCACGTACACCTCCTCAGGATCTTTGTGCTAGTACGGACCACACTTAATAACCTGATGAGTAATTTCTCATTTCATTTCCTTGGGAGTTTAGGATAGTACAAAAAACCACATGCAAGCAGGAAGCACTCTCATTCCCGGGAAAGAGAAACAGACTGGAGACACCCTTTGACGGAGCAATGAATGGGAGCGCAGGACGGCCGTGCCCCTGCAGCTCACGGCCTGCTGACAGTACCATACGTTTATTCGTGGCACAGACGCTGCAGCACAGCACTCGAATCGCTCGAGCAATCCCAGTGAGACAAAGGAGGCTTGGTCGCGTTCAATTCGGGCTTGGCGCAGCTGGTCCCTCCCCGTCTCGATCGGCCAGCCCCGGCGGACCCGCGCCTAAAGCCGCCGCTGTTACTGCCCGGCCGCCTCCCGTGCCGATCCGGCGATCCATCCCTGCCGCCTCCCTGCCGCGGCTGCGGATCGGCCGGCCGGTCGGTCCCAAACAAATACAACCTGCTCGCTGCTACCGCCGCCGCCGCAGAGGAGGGGCGCACGTACAGACCGCACCGCACCGGACGACGAGCCGATCGGATCGCGGGATCGGGGGCGCAGGCGTGGCCGCTGGCCGGGCGCACCGGGACTCTCCTGGCCAGGGCGCGCGCTCGTGGCGTGGCGTGGCGACTAGTCCTGCACGCGCGCAGGGCGCGGCGCGGCGGCGGCATGCGTGGCGGCCTGGCGGGGGTGGCGGTTTGCCGACGCGCCGTGGCGCATGTGCATCAGGGGCCGGCCGGACGGGACCTGGCCTGATGATTAAGCCGTTGGCGATCGATGACGGCCACCATCACATGTGTGTTTTTCTGATCTCGTTATTGTAGCGGGACACGGGGGCGTACGCCTTGCAGGTTTGAATTGGAAATTTGGAACCGGCGGAGCGGATGATGATCTGGATCTCAGTCAGTGCGTTGTTGTTGACCGGCCGGTCGTGTGCGCGCAAGCCCGATCCCGCGCACATGCCCGCCCATCAAACGGTCCTGGCTTGCTCCCGCTTGTCCTTTGTCCGCTGCTGGGGCGTTCCGTTCCTGAAACCCCGTTGATTGATTGAGTGAATGAATGTGCTGGGATCGGCTCGGCGGCCTCGGCCGGTACCACAAATCTGTGCTGTGGTTATTGCGGAGAATAAGGACTTGTTTAGATGCCAAATTTCACTCCCAAATTTACTATGCAAAAGAAGAAGATTCACCATCAAATTAAAATGTCATAACATGCATGGAGTCTTAAATGTAGATGAAATCAAAAACTAATTGCACAGTTTTGTTGTGCTGTGCGAGACGAACATTTTGAGCCTAATTAATCAATTTTTGGACAATTTTTTACAAATACAAATGAAATGCTACAGTAGCGCAATGATTACGAAGTTGACATCATACTTCCAAATTCACCCTCCCAATTCTAACATCCAAACAAGGCCTAAAGGATTCTGTATCTCGCGAGAGCCGAGCTGCACATGGCACGGGACCGAACTTTTTTATGCCTTTGTTTTAGGGGAGAGATAGCGCGAGGGTTTGCTCGTTTAATTTGTTAGGGAAATGAGACGTTGTTTTTTAAGGTGATCAACCTGAATCGCCGTGATGCTCTCTTCTTTTTGTTGGCAGCTTATCAATCAACCACGCAAAATGTGTGTTCTTTTTTTTTACCACAGGCGAGGATCCCCACGCGACAAGGGCACTCGCACGGCACCGATCACACTACTGTCAGTCAGGTCGAGGCCAGGGCATCTCGCTCTTCCGCGGCAGCTTTTTACTTTTTCCAGTTTTCCTCCCACGCGCGCGAGATGCGTACCCTCCTGCCGCTGCGCGCTGCACCGGTGACCACTGACAACCCGGCCCGGGGCAGCTGTCCCCACCGACCAGTGGCCGCCCAGTACACAAGTCAATTCAGCTGGGGGCCCGCTCGCAGTCGCAGTAAAAAGAAGGCTGGCGACTCGCTTTTCGCCGTCCCATTCGCCATTCCCATGTGCAACGGGCAAGCAGGCGCAGAAAGGGTCCGTTAGTTTAACCGCAGCGCAGGTGACAGGACACGACTTGGGAGGGGTGAATCGGTTCGTGGGACCCACGCGTCAGTAACCATAACGCGTCCCACGCCCTCGGTGCCGCTGCGCCGGTGGGGCCTGGCACCGTCCTTTTGGCCGTTACCGTTAGATCCTTAACGCCGCCCGAGGAGGCACCTTTCGGCCGCGTTGCCCTACACGGGCTGAGCGCTTTCGAACCTTTACCATCTTGCTCTCTGACATATGGGCCCAGTGCGAGGCCCGCATGGAAGAGGGC
>OAMR01000299.1:648756-664864 GCA_900205405.1 Echinochloa crus-galli
CAAATTTACTATGCAAAAAGAAGATTCTCATCACATCAAAATGTCATTACATGCATGGAGCTCTAAATGTAGATGAAATCAAAAACTAATTACACAGTTTTGTTGTGCTTTGCGAGACGAACATTTTGAGCCTAATTAATCAATTTTTGGACAATTTTTTACAAATACAAATGAAATGCTACAGTAGCGCAATGATTACGAAGTTGACATCATACTTCCAAATTCACCCTCCCAATTCTAACATCCAAACAAGGCCTAAAGGATTCTGTATCTCGCGAGAGCCGAGCTGCACATGGCACGGGACCGAACTTTTTTATGCCTTTGTTTTAGGGGAGAGATAGCGCGAGGGTTTGCTCGTTTAATTTGTTAGGGAAATGAGACGTTGTTTTTTAAGGTGATCAACCTGAATCGCCGTGATGCTCTCTTCTTTTTGTTGGCAGCTTATCAATCAACCACGCAAAATGTGTGTTCTTTTTTTTTACCACAGGCGAGGATCCCCACGCGACAAGGGCACTCGCACGGCACCGATCACACTACTGTCAGTCAGGTCGAGGCCAGGGCATCTCGCTCTTCCGCGGCAGCTTTTTACTTTTTCCAGTTTTCCTCCCACGCGCGCGAGATGCGTACCCTCCTGCCGCTGCGCGCTGCACCGGTGACCACTGACAACCCGGCCCGGGGCAGCTGTCCCCACCGACCAGTGGCCGCCCAGTACACAAGTCAATTCAGCTGGGGGCCCGCTCGCAGTCGCAGTAAAAAGAAGGCTGGCGACTCGCTTTTCGCCGTCCCATTCGCCATTCCCATGTGCAACGGGCAAGCAGGCGCAGAAAGGGTCCGTTAGTTTAACCGCAGCGCAGGTGACAGGACACGACTTGGGAGGGGTGAATCGGTTCGTGGGACCCACGCGTCAGTAACCATAACGCGTCCCACGCCCTCGGTGCCGCTGCGCCGGTGGGGCCTGGCACCGTCCTTTTGGCCGTTACCGTTAGATCCTTAACGCCGCCCGAGGAGGCACCTTTCGGCCGCGTTGCCCTACACGGGGTGAGCGCTTTCGAACCTTTACCATTTTGCTCTCTGGCATATGGGTCCAGTGCGAGGCCCGCATGGAAGAGGGCAAGCGAGCGAGACCCCGTCCCTGTGCCTAGCGGCGCGTGAAAAGCTGCGCCGTCCTTGGGTTCGGGTCCGACCACGATTCGGCCCCGCTGACCCAACTGCCGATTGGTCGATTCATCGTCGTGTGGATTCGAACTACCGGGAATGCCCTTGAGTGTAACCTTCACAGAGGATGGAGGACGAACATAACATATGAGACTCGTGTCACAACTCACAAGATATGCTTCGAATGCATGAAATTCATTCTTTTAACCCTATAAATCGTGCTTGGATCACTAGAGCATGTGGTGGATTGAACAACAATATACAGTATTGCTATACTCCGTATTTCAGCCAAGGCTCGATTAACCCTTAGACGGTCAACCAACTTGTTTACGCTCACATCTCAGTAGCTTTGGAAGGAGAGGAAGGCGGGAGTGTTTTGAGACGATCGCAATAACGTATCAGGGGTGCTTGCCAAAGTCAAAGCTGAGGCCGTTTGTCGAGTAATCACTCACTAGGGTCCTCCCTCCCTCCTACCCTTCCCCACCCGATCTATATAACCTATATAATTGGTACCCACTAACAAGCATGGTTAGATTTCTCTCAACATGCAACCATTCCACATCATCATCCACTATGCGTCATATCACTATCCACTTTAAGCCATGTCATCATCCACTAGACCATCTATCTATTCTTCAACGTATTTTCTGTGACCACATTTTGTATGTAGAAATTACAAATTACAGGAGTAGAAATTACATGTATGATCAGTCATACTTCCATGTATAATGTTTACTAAAGAATGTTACAATGCAATCACTTTGGTGTTTATACTTTCACATTTCACTTTAAAATTTTGTTTAACAAATTCCGCAACAACGCGCGGGGTATCACCTAGTTGTTTCTTGTTTCTTCTCTAATGTGTGTCGACACTTATGCTCTTGGGGTAGAGTCTCTTGTAAATTTTTTGCTCTTCCGTCTTTAATAAAAAATACGCAGAGTTCATGTGTATTCGAGATAAAAAGTCACTAGTGGTACATCTTGTGCATCGAAGGCAGCCATCATTTATCAGAGGCCTTTTGGTCCATCTTGCTCAGTGACGTGGTACATCGAAGTTTTTAGTGTGTGAAAACTATATGAAAACTAATGGGAGAGGATACATTAATTTTAACAAGTCACGAAACACACAATTTATACTATAGGTAGTGTATTAAGATTCATAATAATGTACTCCCTCCGGTGTCATATTAGAAGTCGGGTATGTCGGGTATGACCCACGCTTGGTTGGTTTTGCATGGGCTACTAAATCTAGCATCCAACACTGCTGCACTTGTAAACTAAGCACTGTGGCTAAATTCTGAATTTACTAGCTTACAATCCCGTGTTTATCCCAAGCTTAATTGTGTTCACCAATGCTACCTTGAGCTTAGTGCTTGGATAAGGCAATCATGGAAGAAACTTGAAGTACTTATTGAAGTTAATGGCCGTACATCACCAAAAAGGAAGCAATTGATGATCTAAAACAACAATCTATATATAGGTGCCATTTATAAAAACGGAGCTCCTTGCTTAAGACTAAGCAATTGCTTTGTACTCGCATCAATCAATCATTACCTGAACAAGCTGTAACATTGACATTCTTTAGCATGAACATTAGTGTAGCCATGCAAATCAAGAAATCCTCCACGTCCCCCAACCAATCCCTACTAAACTCAAAACATTAAAAATTCCACAGAGAGAATTATTGTTAATCATGCATTCAGCAGCCGTCGTGGCACAGTGGTTACGCACGAAAACATTATTCTGATACGCAAAGCCAGGCCAGGTCTACACGCGACCGAACCGGGATTAAGCTACACGAACGAACAGAGCATCGAGCCCACCTGTTTCCAACACAAGCGAGGTGAAAAAAAAGACGGAAAAGAAAGTATAATAACGGGCCCCGTCTAATCCAAAGTTCCAAACACCTCTGGTCAGTGATCGCCAACACTATTATAGAACAAGCAGCAGCATTTTCTCCGAAAAGAAAGCAAAAAGAGAGTCCAAGCACTCGAGCAGCAGCCAAGCCGCGCTCCAGGGGGGTGCGGGCCCACGCGTGAATCACACCACGCTGGAGGTGGGGCCGCGGGGGCGCATGTGCCGGGCTGGGCTACGCTGGAGCGGGGCCCGCGCCGTATCTGCAGGAAAAGGAGCGGGGGGAGTGGGGACGGGGACAGACGGACGGGGGATGTGGAGCCGCCCGGGCCGCGGCAGGGGAGCAGCGGACGGCTGCGATCGCCGCTAGCCCCCGTTCCCGACCGTTTGGGGCGGGTTGGTGCCTGGGGGTACCGTGCTGTGCTGCTGCCGGGGTAGTATTGGCAGTTCGGGTCTCTATGGGATCAACCTCCTTTTGCCGGCCGCGGACATATATGGCTTTCTTTTTGACAGGTTCTACGGAAAGAGATTTTAGCACCGATTTGCCAAGCGGAATTCCGAAGAACCCTCCCGCTATCGAAAAGAGGGAGCGGTAGCCAAAGTGTTTTTTTAAAATTTTTTATTACAGGAGAAAAGCTAACGCGTATTTTCTCATTACCTTATTGACATTGAAACAAAGATGATGTACGTGATATGTTAGAATGCTAGCATGTGCTTTACTGATCCTTGTTGGATCCGATTTTTATTTTGGTTGTTCAAATGGATGATTCGTACTATTGGCTGAAATGGATATTTAATGCATGGCCGCTTATACTATTCCTCTTGGATATGAATACTTTAGTTCAATTGTGTAACTGAAATTGTAGGAAATAACATAGCTGTGAAGTTTGGATATAATAAAGTTATTTTCAGGATGGGTATGGATCACAACCAAATTGAACTATCGACCTAGAAAAGGGCACTCATGGTGAATTGATATATCTATATTGGCCCAAACATTTTATTTTAGACTCAATGAGATTGTGAGAATAACTTGCAAGCTAACTTGACAAACTTAACCAAACTTGATATATAACAAAAAACCAAAATTATTGAAAAACGACTCTTTATGCGCCAAATTGTTGTGTCTACTGATCTAGTCATAACAGAAAGCCCTGTGCATGTCTCCTGATCTAGCCACAACTAGAAACAAAAATGAAAAAGGAAGAACAGAGAACAGAATTTCTTCTCCTAGAAGCAACAGCTAGACCTCTTGTAACTGAAGGACTCCATCTGTCTCCATGCGCAAAAACTTGCTTCTGCCAACAGGAGCAACAAGAAAATGAACAAAAAAAACAAACACAACCAAAACCTTTGGGATGCAGACAACAAAAACAAAAAACAAAAGCTAGCAACTGGCTCCTCGTCTCCGACCGTTCAGGGGTGTTTAGTTCTTGGAAAAAAGGTGAAAAGTGAAGTGAAAAAGTCACATCTGACACTGTAACACTTTTCGTTTGTTTGTGGTAAATATTGTCCTACCATGACCTAACTAGGCTTAAAAGATTCGTCTCGTCGTGTACATAAAAATCATGTAATTAGTTTTTTTTATTTACTCATGTTTAGTGCTCCATGCACGAGGAGAGAGATTTGATGTGATAGATAAATAGTAAAGTTTGAGGAGAGAATTTGTGGGAAGTTTGTAAAACTAAACACAGCCATATAACTAAACCAGAATTGTAAATCAAGCACAAAGCCTATGAGTAAACGTGAACACGTACTTGGCGAAGATCTCTATAATCATTGTCTCCAGGATACGACATGGCATGCCGTCTCCTATACAGACTCTTTTTGTAGTATAGGGACCAAAAGCAAACCCAATGTGTAGTCAAGATGATTTGCATATAATAACATGGTCTTGCCAAAGCCGATATCATTTCGACACAGCCATGTAGTCCAACATAAAGCCGTTTTGGCCTCAACGAAATTTGAGGTCTTAACCTTGATCCCACCCAATCATACAAAACTTAGTTTTGGCTCCCCACTATAGATTTCTCTCAATGCCACGTCATCCATCCACTAGGACTATCCATTTATGTCATCCATCGATCTTCTATGATCAATATCATCCATGGTCTTTGCGAGTGCAATGCTACAAAATTCACACAGTAGATGTCAGCCACCGATCTTCTATTACTAATAGTATCCATGATCTTTACAAGTACAATGCTACAAAATTCGTACGGTAGAAATACATAGATGATCAATCATTTAAGAGTCGTTATTTCACAACAAAATGAACATGTTTTTATGTATAATATTGTTTGCAAAAGGACATTGCCATGCAATTACCTTAGTGTTTCTATTTTCAAATTTAATCTTAAATCATGTATAATGTCGTTTGCAAAAAAAATATTGCTATGCAACCAATTTAGTGTTTTCAAATATTATTTAAGAAATTCCCGCGGCATCGCGCGGGGCATCGCACACTGAATACAATTTGTAATGATCTCTAAATGAATTTTGCAAATTGGTAATAAGGTTTACGTTAGATAGCTACTTTATTGATACAAAAGTAACATTTTTCACTATCCAGCCAATTTCATATAATCAAATTATCCTTGGTTGCCCTAAAAAAAATCAAATTGTCCTTGGCAAAAATCACGCCTCTAAGTAGGACCCACAGAAATATGTTAAGGATATAAAGGTTCAGAACAAATTTATGCATCTATTTTACTGTGAACATCACTTTTTTTTTAAGTGACCACCCACGCGAATATTCTTGTGTCTGTTAAAAGGCACAAGCGCCAATTTCTCAACTAGTTCATTCCATTTGATCAGTCTGTCACCTACTTACACTTGACGGAAAGACGTGTTCAAAGTCACTAGTGCTTCATTTAACTGCCCCTGCAACTATTTTAATCGTTTGAATCACCACAAGTCACATAACACAATGGTTTGTCTCCTGATGCAATATAAAAAACACTTGATGCTTACCAATTTATTTGATTGCGATGTCCACTACTTGTGTGCAAGATGTAGGACATGACCAGAAAGATACAAATGATGATGTTCCACGATGAGATTCGTGAGATCTTGTATATGCATATAATATCAGCAATGGATCTAAGATAGCTTTTTTTAAAAAAAAATGATCTCAGATAGCTTGTCTATGCACTTATCTTATATGCGATTTGTTACTTCAATCATCGTTGTTTGCCTTATTAATAGTGGTCCAGCTAATCTTTTTATTAAGCCCTGTTCTTCTAAAAGTGATGTAGTCTTTGATTGATGCTAATCTGTCCTGTAAAGAATTCAAGAAGCGTATGGGAGAGGTAGTGAGGTACACTACCATAATATCACAATGGAGATCTTAAAAAAAAGTCAAATTGATCTGTGCCCGTTAGAGAGATTGATGTTTGTCTCACTCGATTGCTTCTTAATTCAGAAAGATAACCATCAGGTACTAGCGAGTACTCCGTATTATAGTGTTTCTTATCTTAATGCAGTGTCAGGAACAGAACACAAGCAGAGGGCACATGCAGCAGGAAGCTAAGGCTTGAATTTCGGCAGCTTCTTGCATTCTCACAACGGATAATCCTCCAGATCAGAGAGCCTATCCATATCAGTACACATGTGATCTCTCCCTCCCTCCCTCTCTCTCTCTCTCTCTGCATTTCATCTGCCATATCCGCTTGTGTTCCAATTTCAGAACCCAAAGCGACTAGCATAAAAATCATGTAATTAGTTTTTTTTATTTACCCACGTTTAGTGTTCCATGCACGCACGAGGAGAGAGATTTGATGTGATAGGTGAATAGTGACTCCTAGAAGCAACAGCTAGACCTCTTGTAACTGAAGGACTCCATCTGTCTCCATGCGCAAAAACTTGCTTCTGCCAACAGGAGCAACAAGAAAATGAACAAAAAAACAAACACAACCAAAACCTTTGGGATGCAGACAACAAAAACAAAAAACAAAAGCTAGCAACTGGCTCCTCGTCTCCGACCGTTCAGGGTAACTTCACCACACTAACTTGATATATGCCATTGCAACTATCCGAGTTTGGAAAAACGTCATTATAATTCATATATCAATTTAATTACCCAGTCACAGTCACAGCCAGCATTTAGCGCAGCAATTCACACGCCCTGCAAGGCTGCAACAAAATAGAATAAATAAATAAAGATAATAGAAAACAAATCACAGAGCACTGTTCCATAAGTACCCTTCCCCGTCCCGTTCCGCCTCTCCCCTCGTGTTTAGTTCTTGGAAAAAAGGTGAAAAGTGAAGTGAAAAAGTCACATCTGACACTGTAACACCATTTTTCGTTTGTTTGTGGTAAACATTGACCTACCATGACCTAACTAGGCTTAAAAGATTCGTCTCGTCGTGTACATCAAAACCATGTAACTAGTTTTTTTATTTACCCACGTTTGGTACTTCATGCATGAGGAGAGAGATTTGATACGATAGGTGAATAGTAAAGTTTGAAGAGAGAATTTTTAGAAGTATGATGATGTGACCGGGAAATAAACAGGACCAGGTTCACTTCACCACACTAACAAAAAAATTTAATGACCCGGTCACACACTCACAGCCAGCATTTAGAGCAACTCCAACAGTTCCCCTTTCCCCTTTCCCTTTTTTCTTGCTATAGGGGAATCCCCTTTCAGAGTTTTACGATATTGGGGAGACGGTCTCCAGCAGATTCCCTTTTCCCTTTCCCCTTTCATCTCTCCTTACATTTGGGTCCCACCTGTAGGTGATCCAATCTTTTTCTCTCTGTTTCTTCCCTCTCATTGCTCTTCGTGCCGATGGCAGGGGAAGGGGTGGCGGCACTAGGCCGGGACGCCGGCGCTCGTCGGAGCGGCAACCCGAGCTCGATGCGGTCTGTCAGGAGCGGAGGCCGCTCGCCGGAGCGAGGCCAGGGGCGGTGCGGCCACGGCTCGCCGCTCCCTAGCATGGTTTAAGCGGAGGCGGCGAGGAAGCCATGGCGGAGGGTGCCAGCAGGGAGACGAAGGAGGTGGCGCGGGGGCGGAGCAAGAATGGCCGGTGGCGCGCGGTCGACGTGTAGGGGACCAGCAGTGCGGTGGCTCGCGACTCGCAGACGGGCGGCTCAAGCGCAGGCGGCGTTGAGTGGGCGGCGTGCGGCATGCGCGGCGGCGTGGACCGACCTCGGCCGTCGTGACTCTCGCCGACCCCGGGCGGGAGGCGGGCATGCCGGCAGCGGCCGCACGGCGGCGCGAGGTGAGCGGCCGACGCGGGCGGCGGGCATGCCGGCAGCGGCCGCATGACGGCACGGCGGCGCGAGGCGAGCGGCCGACGCGGGCGGCGGCGCGGTACGGCGCGGGCTCGCTGGTGGGCTGGGTGACGTTGGGCGGCGGTCGGCGGCCGGCGGCGGCACGCCGGGCGGAGGCGGCGGGCGACGGTGACGCGCGCGGGGCGGGCGGCGGCGGCGGCGCGACAGCGGCGCCTCAGTCTGTGCATGCGGCAGGAAAAGAATGAAAGTGGGATACTTGTTTTGCACTTTGCTAAAGGGGATTGCAATTGAAATAAAGGGGATTGAGAAAAATTTTTAGAAAAAAGGATTACAAAAGAGATCTGTTAGAGGTGTGTTTTTTCTCTAAATCCCCTTTAAATGAGAATAAAGGGAAATGAGATTGTTATCGTCGGTTGAGTTGCTCTTAGCGCAGCATTTCACACGCCCTACCTGCAAGGCTGCAACAAAATAGAATAAATAAAGAAAATAGAAAACAAATCACAGAGCACTGTTCCATAAGTACCCTTCCCCCTCCCGTTCCGCTTCTCCTCTCTTCTTCTCGCCTCCCCTCCACTCCCCTCCGCCGCTTCCGTTGTTCGTAGTGCTCCCCATTCTCTTCGCCCGCTTCGCTGTTCCGCCGCGCCCGCCGTCCCGGAGGCTTGAGCGGCACGGCGGCGAACTGAACCCTAAACCCGCTCCACTCGCGCCGGGGGTTGCGCCTCCGACGCATGCGCGGCGGCGGCGGCTCATAGGCCACGGCCGCCGGCGATCGCCGGAATCTGTGGGGCCAGCGCGGCGGCTGTTACTAGCGACCGAGACGGCGCCGGTTGCAGAGCTGGGAGATGGCGGCGGCGGGGAAGGGGTGGGCGGAGCGGGTGCGGCGCGGGGTGAGGACCGCCTGGGTCATGGTGGTCATGGTGGCGTCGCTGCTCGTGGCGTCGGCGCCGGCGCTCGTGGCCGCCGGCGACGTGGCCGTCGCGCTCTGGCTCGAGGTGCGCCTCGGTTGCCTACGCGGCCACGACCTGCGGGGCCACCTCCAGCGGTACCGCTTCCGGAGCTCGCTCGCCGACATACCGCTCGTCTCCGTCCTTCGATCCCTCGTCATCACTTGTAAGCCCTCGCACCTTGTGCTACTTCCTCACTGATGCTTCAAAACCGGCAAGCGATAAGAATCTAGGGGGACCCGTCGCTCGTTTGAGTTGGATTTCCTTATTTTTTCTTTCCCCCCTTCGAGACTATTTGCTCTGATGATGATGTAGTGTCTGTTCAAGTTTTTTAGATTTAAAAATTTCGGGTGAGGTTTGGAATAGGATCTTTTTGCATTCCTCTATGAGGATTTGGCGATCTGAAAGCTACAGTCTTGATATGTCTGTGCTTGTCTTCTTTTGCTTGGGGCGGAGCTTTCGGCGAAATCTGCAGTTATCAATTACAGAGTATAGCTGTTGCTTGCTTGCTTTTCTTGGGATGTAGTTAAACTAAGTTCTTTTAGTTGTAAGAAATCGGGAAACTCCGAGAACTGTTTGGAGTACGCGTCTACGAAGTTCTCCTCTGTACTTATCTGAGAGTTAAAGACTAACTATATATTCTGCTGCCTCTGCAGGTGTATACCTTATGTCTGATACTTCTGGTCTCTCTCATGGTCCATACCTTGGAACAACAACGGTCTGTTCTTTGGCTTCTTTGCTCATCTTGTTAATTAAGGCCTCCGTTTATAGTCCGGGGCAGGACATTGGGCCTGAGCTCTCACCATCATTACCGGATCACAAGCTCAATCTCAAGAAGCTATGGGGAATGCCAGTGCTTTTTCTGTCTTCCTTGGTGTTTGCTCTTGGCCATGTTATTGTTGCTTACAGAACAAGCTGCAGGGCTCGACGGAAGCTTCTCATTCACCGCATTGACCCTGAATCGGTATGGTTCTTATAAATCTCACTTTATGATCAATCATACATAGACTCAGCTGGGATACTTGTTTTGCACTTTGATGTCTGATTGTGTTAAATTTGATGATTTATGATTTTTATCATTTTCTGCTCTTTTCAGATTTTAGCATACAAGAATGCCTTTTCTGGATGCTACAAGGTTCCACGCTCTCCTACACCATATGGTGCAAAGCTTTTCTCAAGGAGTGAAAGTGAGACAAAGAGGAAAGCACTTGTACATGATGACCGCGATTTGCCAATCAGTTTTCTTGCGGACAGTGATAGCATGTTCATTGCTTGCCAGGGGATCACTGTACACTACAAAATTTCTGATCCGTCAACCTGCTTATCCTCACCCCCTGACTCCTTTTCAGAAAGGGATACTCATCATGATGTAATTTCATCAAGCATTTCTCCTAGAAGACCAAGACATGAGAGCCCACCTTCTGCTTCCTCCAATAGCCGCCGCCTTCTGAATAGGAGCTTTAGCCATCAATATCACCAAACGTCTCTATATGCCCCACTATTGGTAGAACCAGTGACATCTCCAACTTTCTCAGATGAGATCCCTCTTATGAGTCTTGATGATGGCAGTGCTGACCTATATTTGAATCCTGTGAGATTTGACCTTGAGGCTGGAGAGCAGGGTAAATTTGCTGTAGTTTTAGTGCATGGATTTGGAGGGGGAGTATTCTCGTGGAGGCATGTTTCTAATTTGCTAGCTCGACAAGTGGGCTGCAATGTTTTGGCCTTTGATCGTCCAGGATGGGGATTAACATCTCGACCTCGTAGAAAGGACTGGGAGAACAAGAAGTTACCAAATCCATATGAGTTGGAGTCTCAGGTGATCCTTCTCATCTACACAAAATATATGTTCCCCTTTTATTTTTTAGAGAAGAATCCTTAATGCAAATCTAGTAACCGCAGCTGGCTTATGTTCCTACAAATTCAATCTTATTGGCTAGTATATTTTTTGCTCCTTAGTGGTTTTTGGGGCACCTACTTTATTAAGAGTAGCGACTAAATGTTACCTTCCTATATCATATTTCTCTGTTAGAACTATTTTTGCTGTTATAAGTATTATCATCTGAATTTCAACGTCAGTGTGATATCTATTTTGTTTGAAAATGTTCCAACAGCTTGTAAAGTGGATGTTTATTTATTAGAAAAATTACCAACAGATTTAGTTGCGAGGGCTGAAAACTTTCCTAATGTACTTTGAATGTTGGCATCATGCTTACAAAGAACATTTGGTATGATATGTGCAGGTTGATCTTCTTATTTCATTTTGCTCAGAGATGGGTTTGCGCTCTGTGGTTTTTGTTGGTCATGATGATGGGGGTTTGCTTGCCTTGAGAGCTGCAGAGAAGCTGCACACTTATGGAGATCACATAAAGGTAACTCCCCTTTGAGAAAATTAGCTTGTTCTTATCTCATTTTCTTTTGGATGGAAGCTAATGCATCATGTAAGGTTGTATTGAATGTTACCTGTTTGCTTTTGTAGGTTGAGGTGAAGGGAGTAGTTCTTGTAGGTGTAAGCTTATCAAGAGAAGTCATTCCTGCATTTGCTCGTATACTCCTGCATACACCTCTGAGGAAAAAGCACATGGTCCGTCCACTTCTGCGTACTGAAATAACTCAGGTGATCAATCGTCGGGCATGGTATGATGCCACAAAGTTGACAACGGAAGTTCTTAACCTGTACAAGGTAAGCATACCTTCTAAGCTTGCCAAACCATTGATGTTCGTTCAAGCTTAGTTTTGGGAAGTTTGTGTCTGAAAGAAAAAAAATTGAAGTCTTCTTACATCTTACTGTTCAAACAACTGTTTAGTATCTATAGTCTTCCTGTTCTGTTCATGTGAAAGAAGTACTATTTTTAAATGCACATGCTTCGTCATTCTGTGAACATTGAACTGTTGACTGACTTGGATTGCTTTTGCATTCAGGCTCCGCTATTTGTTGAGGGCTGGGATGAAGCACTCCATGAAGTGGGCCGGCTTTCCTTTTCTACTGTCCTATCATCGAAAAGAGCAGCAGATTTGCTAAGGTCAGTGGAAGACCTCCCTGTTCTGGTGGTAGCGGGCTCAGAGGACGCTCTTGTTTCTGTGAAGTCGGCACAAGCTATGGCTTCAAAACTTGTAAATTCTGTAAGTAATCCGCCCCTTGGTGACTTGCCTGTTCATGATTTTTCAATGGACTTAATTTTATCTATTTAGCATTCCTAACAATTTACTTCATTCTACTTGCGCAGAGGATAGTTACCATATCGGGATGTGGACATTTGCCACACGAGGAGTGCCCCAAGGCATTACTCTCAGCACTTTCTCCCTTCATCTCTAGATTGGTACCGTCAGAAGATTCATTGCAAAGACTCTAGTGTATACTTGATTTCCCTCTTCCCCCCCTCCCCTTTCAGTTCTTCCCTGTGCTTCTGCCATCCACACTGAGTAGGTCCCTCCAGTTGGTGAGTTGTGTGAGCGAATGTGTGCGAATTAGTAGTGGAGCCTGACCCAAAATCTCAAGGGTTCCCAGAGCTCCCCTGATTTTTTGTCACATGTAATGATTTCCCCGGATGATTTCAATCGAGCAAGTTGAATCTGTACAGCACATGCTTGCTGTGTTCTGGTCTTCGTCTGGTTCAGTTTGAGATACCATGTCAGCTTGAAGTGGCTGAGATAATTGAAGCCTTTTTCAGTGCAGCAAAATTAAACCTGCACAGCACATGCCCTCATTGTCTTAGTGGCTTGTATCATGTGCCGGTGCCACTCCCTGAGCTGCAAATATTGAATATCTTCCATTCTCAGGCGCCCCCGCCTCACATGGCCTGTGCTGTGATCCACAGGGAGCCCAATGCTCTTTGATTGTGCCACCCACCCGGCGAATGGAAGTTGGCAGATTGTTCATTAAACTTCACAGGCGATTCCCGTGGCCCGTCGAGATGCTTCAGATTGGTAGTTGGCTGTTTTACGCTCAGGCAGGGATCGGTTTCCTGGATGTGGGTCTGTTAATCAGAATTCGCAAGTATTGTAATTTTTTTTAAAATAATATAGTACAACGCAGACGCTCACACGCACGTACAATCACCCCTATAAATACATGCACGCAAACCCTACCCCTATGAGCACCTCCGAAGAACTGAGCAGCTGGCACATCTGGAGATTCTCAAAATCACCATTGACACCTCGTTGATGGGAACGTCGCTTACCACTTAAAGCATAGCGCCGGTAAATCCTGGAAAAATCTTAGGAAAAGATGCGAGTAATCCTGATGGATAGCGCCCTACTGGACCGTTCTACCGTCGGACTGCGAGCCAATTCGCATTCGCAAGTATTGTAATGTTATCAATGCCGGCAAACTGCATAAGATTGCAAGATTGGGCTTTTTGCCATCCAGGCCGTCGCCTAAAGCGTTTGTGGCAGGCTTCTCTAGCCCATCCAGAATGATACTGGCCCATCCAAGAATGAAATTCTGCAATAGAAGGAACGCGTTGATTTTTGACTTGGGCAACACAACTCCAACTCCAATCTTCAAACTAGATTTGCATTTTCTATGCTAAATTATACTCCTAGCTCTAAATATTAATATGTAGTATACATTATAAACAAAATGATTCATCTAAATAGTCTCTATATACCCCTAGCTCTAACTCCAAGCTTTCTTGGAGCTCCTAATACCCAGCTCCAAGAACTCCATAGATTTTCTGGAGATAGAGCTATATCCGCCGGTCTTGACTATCAGAGTATCACATGAATCCACAACTTTCACGTATATTTGTGGGATCTAGTGAATGCTTGATAGTCTCAAGGACGAGGAAAAAATGAATCATGTAAAACTGAACAATAATCTGAAAATGTACAGCACTAACATTTTCTAGACACATTCTCTTAAAAGGAGAGGACCAGCTGACTGCAGTTTCATTTCCATGCTGGTTACATCCTATAGCTCAAAACTATCATGGTTATACTTACACATTCTCGCCAGTTCTTCAATTGGAAGAATTTCACTGGTGACTTCTAATCATTGCTTGCCAAACGCCCAGTTTATCACGGGGCATATTTTCCTCAATTCCACTATTGTGAAATTGCAATAAGAGCACAGTTCGTTCACTTGTCAGGTCTTATTTGCACAGCATCTGGCACCCAGTCATCATTCACGAGAACAATATGATCACCGTCTCTGATGAGCTCTACCTCATCAATCTCAGCACCCTCAATTGTCAAGACCTTGGTAGGCATGAAGCCGAACTTTTTTGCCCCTAGTTCGAGGAGTTCCTTCATCGACCGTGGTAGGAGCACGAGCTTCCTGGCAGTGTTCCCCTTTTCAGGGCAGCTGATTGTCACCCTGATGAGGGACTCGCGACGGCAAATGGGACCACCCATTGGTGCAAGGTCTCTTGAAGGCGGATTGCTGGTGTCCTGATGGGTGTGGGATGAAGAAATAACACCTAAAAGGGAGTTCTGGAAACTGACCCTTTTTGTGAGGAGCTTCTGTGGAACAACTCTGCTGCGTACTTCAGCATCTTCATGGCCCATGTTTGGCATCGAGGGCTCACTGTTGAACCTCCCTATCATAGGTGCCACCCTGCTATTTGAGACACGGCGACTAGGTGCTACCCGTGATTTACTCTTAAAAAGGACCTGTATGTCATCGTGGCCTTGTTGTTCAGCTAGATCTCTTGGAGTCCAGCCATTGTCGTCCAGCTTATCGATGTCAGCTCCATGTTCCAGCAAAAGTTCAACCATCTGAACATTTCCATCGCAGACAGCACAATGCAGTGGAGTGGTTCCATCTCTCGTCGATCTGTTTACGTCGCCACCATAACGGATAATGTCCTTAAGAAGCTCACTGTTATTTTCCTCAATAGCAACACAAGAATACAAGGCCGTGTCTCCAGAAGATAGATCTGCACCGCTCTCAATTAGCAACTCTACCACTGCATCATGCTTTTGACACAAAGCCTCCCATAGCGGAACTTTTCCTTCGTCGTCTGTAATGGAAGGGTTATAGGCATGTCAGTGAGAGGAACTTGTCCAGTCTATGTGAACTTCAAGACTCATGGGGAAATTACTACGAGTGAAACAAGAATTCTTATACTAGTAAATTTAGTTCTCTATAGGTGCTAGACTGACAAAAATTTCAGAGGAATTTTGCAAGTGATACATTTGTTCCGTTGTGGTCTATCTATAGCAGATGTATCACAGTTATAGTTTCATGTGCACCTCTAGCATTTGGATCAGCTCCATAGTCTAGAAGAAGCTTGACACATTGCTCATTTCCTTTGGAAGCAGCTATATGCTGTAAACAATGAAATGAACATTGTTAAATTTCTTGCTTAACAAAAATATGTAGACAAACATTGATGCATTGATGGATATACACACCAGGGCAGTGTGCCCATTGTTATCTGATTCATTTGGATCCAAACCACGCTTCAGAAGTTGATGCAACAAAAAGTCATCTCCTCTAGTTACCGCAAAACAGAGGGTAATTGGCAAATCCAAATGACCCCGTGCTAACATGTTCTCAATCTCCTTCAGAACACCCACCATTACGCTGTTGTCTTTCTGCTGTTTTAGTAACTGCACCCAAAAGTAAGGGAAGAAAAGGGAGAATGGATTTCATGAGATAAGATAACCTCTCATGGTATCATAGTATCACTGTACTTCTATGATCATAATTTCTCAAAAGTAAATTCCATTATTGTTGTTTTGGTTACTCTCAGGAGTACGAAAGGGAAAAACCATGCCACAATAGTGTTAACATGGGTCAACAAGCTAATACATGGTATAATGATTATCTGATATTGAATTCCACATATTGTTAAGCGATATGATACGTTTAATAATGCACACCTGATCTGAATGGGTTGGTTTCTAGAGCACTTTCCTATTCGAAAACTCTACAAATTTTAATATATAACTATAATGTAAAATATCAAAAA
>OAMR01000299.1:665036-686627 GCA_900205405.1 Echinochloa crus-galli
AAGAAGACTTCTCAAAACAGTATTCTTACCGCACTACCCGTAACTAAAATGTAGAAGTCAGTAGGTGCTTCATTCTGCAGAATCACATCTTCCCTAGGAGGAAAATATTCAGCTTTCATCTCGGAAACCTTTTTTCCATGCAGTCACACAAAACAACAGGATAAGCGCATGATCAAGCAGTACCAAAAACACTTTAAAAGGACAAATAAAATGGAATTCCAGTAGCCTCACCAGTTGAAAAATAAGGTCATTTGACACCCCTTCAAACAAGTAAACCTTTTGCACAAGATTAAAAAACAGATACTGAGAAATGCTGGATCTTATAGCTTTAGGCAGCGTATCAAGAGTCTCTTGTTGTTGAAGACCTTCTGAATCCGTCCTGAACTTCAAGCCAAGATGTGAGATCATCTGATCTTGAAGCCGAGATGGTAGCCGATTCCTTAGTGCAAAGCTGGTTGCTGCTTGAATTGTATCTCTCTTTAGTACAAACCAAAGAAGAAAAGAATCTGTTAGATCCAACTTTAATATGACTGCTATCAACCAATAGTAGACAAACAAGAACTCACATATTTTCGAGTACGGCTGGTGCCATGGACAACAAGATTGGTCATGTTTCCGATCAAATAGGCAGTCAATCCAAGGTTGAATAGCATGTAGAAAATGTTGAATATCATTTCCCTTGTGTTCTCCGCGTGTAAATCACCATAACCCACAGTGGTCAAAGTAGTGATTGACCAATACATTGATGTTACATAGCGAATCCACAAGCTACGCTGATGAAAATCTGGCATCGAATTGCCAATCCACGTTTTGACTGGGTTAGGATACCGATCAGCAAGAAGATAGTAGAAGCATGCCGAACAGTGGACTGCAAAAAGTGTGACCTACAAGATCAAAAGTAAGCAGATAGGATGTCATTCATCAATAATATTATGATTTACAGGAGAGTCTCAAACGTTCTGATTACTTACACATATGAGCTTTGCACATCGAACCCAGAAGTAATTGAAGTGTCTATCCTTCTCTAATCTGACAAGTAAAAAAAATATAGATGAAAATGTTATTTTCTGACTAACAAGACAAAAACATGGTACAACAACACTATCCACATTGATAATTATAAAACAAAAGAAATAGAGCATTAGACTCCCATATACATATACACCATTAACATACCTAGCAAAGAGAGAGCTGACCCTGCGGAGACGCCATAGACGAAGCATGTTGAAAAATCCATACGACCTGAGGTTTGAAGGTAGTATCTTTCGAGCAATTTCTGTTGGGACGGTGGAGACAACGTCAAGAACAAACCAGCTGGTAGTATACCGCCAAGCTATCCTCTTCGGATCATCTTCAAGCAAGTATGACATTCTATCCAAGTAAGCTACAAAGAAGGTCAGAATGACATCCACAGCGAAGAACGCATTCACAACATTGTCCGCTATAGCTAGGCCGCCTGTCGGTTTCCGAATGAAGCCAAACTCAAATGGGGAAACCCATGCAGAGTAGACCACGAGAACTATGAGAAAAGTCTCCCAGAGCCTGCATAGATTAACAACTGGATATTAGAATTGCTTCTTCCTTTTATCATCTAAACTGTCTCATGTTTTACTAGCAAAATTGTCCTGCTCACAGGGCAGAGAAATATAGTAGATTTTTTTAACATTATATTACTGCAGAATTGATGTAAGTTCCTACTGTTTCTGCCAGTTAGAGTTAGTGCTACAATAAATATGATCAATACTTGCTATAGATAATTATCTTTTGAAAAAGGAGCTCTGAAGAAAAACTGATCTATCATGTAGAGAGAGTTCCAATAGATTTGTAACATAATTACATTAGCAAATAAATTATGTAAAAATAGAACACATAGCGCCATAGTCTTCGCTGATTTGGAAAAGTAAACTAACGAGAACACAGGGGGGAAAAAGGAGTTGAACACAGGGTTAGTGACACAGAGGCAAGGAAAGTAGACATATCACGAGCGGTGACTTAAACAACTCGTTAATTCCCAGATGATTCAAAAAGGTTTTCCACCCGAATCCCGTGTATGAGCACTTTTGACAGGAATCGTTGCACAAAGAAGGGCGAAACGTGAGTACAAGAAATGAGAGACGTCACCATCGAGATCATGCCTTTCTTGTCTCTCTTGTGAAGTAAAAAAATAAAATAAAAATAAAGCAGCCACCAGTGATTTAATAAGCAGCCCAAAGTAAACAAAATTAAAGCAAGAGCGCGAGTACTATAAAAAGCAAAAAATAAACAAATCAATTATTGACTTGCAAAAAAGGAAAACAATTATTCGGTCCAAGTCAAATAAGGAATCACTTTAAAAATCAAAACAATTTCCTATTCATCAACAAAATATAAGCGCACAGCACAGGTATAACCGACTTTAGTGGCCAGAATTAGGAAGACACCCTTCTAATTCACGAAAACAAGAGCAGCACATGGGATTGTTTGCATAACAAGAGAAAACCCGTCGGCTTTCTCCACCCAGAAAAAGAAGCCAAAACTCTTCGGCGACCACCACAACAAGCTGACGGAGCAAGCCGTCGGCGAGCGAGAAGCAAACAATGCAACGGGAACAAGCTACGCGTAGTGGCTCCCGTCCCGCGACAGCTCCCTCTCCGGCGCGCCGCCCCACGGCCCGCACGCCACCACCCTGGAGGACCCCCACCCCGCCATTGGCCCCTTCCGGCCTGCCCGCCGCCCGGCGGCGCGATAAACCCTCCCTGGGGTTTACTTACGGTGGGGGGAGAGACGGGAGGGGACGAGCGAGCGGCGCCTCCCCAAATCTGGCAGCGCGCGTGTAAATTTTATCGCGGATCGGATTCTCTAGTCAAATCTTTTTTCTCAACCGTTTGTTTCCTCGTGTCCTATCTGTTCTCGGGCTATACAGTATATCTCTCGGCCAGCGGAGAGGAGGCGGCGGCGCCGCGGATGGGCTCGCGCTGAGAGGGAGGGGGAGGAGAGTTTGGGGAGTTGGGATGTGCGAGCAAGCGCGCGCTGGGCGCCGTTTTATGGAGCGGTTTGGGAGGGGGATGACGGGAGGGCTTTCGGGGACACGGATTTGCTTGCCCAGCCCTGGACTTGCCTTGCACCCCTCTCCTCTGGCTCTGACCGTGCCGGGCGTGAGCACTTTTGGCCGGGTGGCCGCTGGGCGCTGGGCCTGAGGAAACGCGGAGGTTTTCCCGTGGGAGTGGCGCGGCTGGATGGATCGAGTTTTACGGGCGGCGGCCCGCCGGCTGGGTCTCTGGCTGCCTGTCTAGCTCGGTTTGGAACTGACACGTTCGGGTGGGCTGGCTGGCACTGGCAGCACGGCGGTTTCAGTACGGCAATACCATCCATGTTTCCGCTGTTTAGCGAGCAAACCTTCTGGCCCTCTCATGCCAATGCCTCGTCACATTGGGCGTGATTAGATGGAAGCCCCCGTTAGCCAAGCTCAATTTCAATCCTCGACCGTTTGCGAAGCCAGCGTTTGGATTGAAGCCGCAATTTAGCACGTTCTCACTCATGTATCTGTACGCAGTTTATTTTATGTCTTTTTTAAAAAAAAATGGAGCAGTTTATTTGATGTCTAGGTTCAAAAATTTGGCCAAACATGCTCATTATGCTAAATCAGCAAGCTATATTTAGTCCCGCATTAGCTGTGATGTGGCATCTTAGCATAATAAATTTACAGTTTTAGCCAAACACAACGTGTCGTGCCAGACTAAGGTTATACTATAATAAAGTTTTACTAAAGTCACGGTGCTTCCAACTGCCCAGCTTTGAGCTAGCCAGTGATGACATGGACGAAAAAGGTGAAGATTAGAGATGCTAGCGGCCAACTACTCGCTAGCTAGCCGATTTGCACGTTCCAAGCTTCTTGGCACACTACTAGAGCAATTGCCATGGTTGCTTATGTCTTAGGGCCTCGTAACGATAAGAGGAGTGAATTTAAAAATATTACATGTGAGCATAGTTATTAAGATCAAACCGAACATTGAATTATCGAGGCTCTTGGTTTACAGTTTGATTGGAATGATTGCCAGACCGTTATTTCAAAATATATTAAATGTAATATAAGTTTGGTCCCAAATGCAAGTGCAATATGATCCAATGGTGTGCATGACTCGCTCCTCAAAATAATCAATTTTTTAGCCAATTTGGATACAAAAACCAAACTTTTTTACTCAAAAATAATCAACCATTAAATGGCATTTTTGGTTGGGTCTGATCTTCATATGGTCATTATGGTCCTGATAACTATACAATGGGACCTATGTAATAATAAGGTGGCACATAAAAGTTAGCGTCTTTCTCTTACTATTGAAGACACCATCAGCATCCATTATTTTCCTATAAATTTGCATGTGCACCACACACTTTGTACTACAAAGAGAACAAATAAGCATAAGAGGAGGATAAAAATCCTACTAGCTCATCAAGACATCACGCCATGTGGTCTATCTTGTCGAGATCCTTGGGACGCCCTAAAAATCTGCATGCCGTGCTTTTGACTATGCCAAAAGGTCATGCCATGGATAGCTCAAAAACGACATGGTCCAATTTATGCACTTGTTTGGAATGTTTGTTGGTGCACATTATCAAGAGTAGATGATGACATGAGATGACAAAGTACAAGACAAGCATCACTGAATTGTAAATTTGGAAGTAACAACGAGGAGGACATGACAGTGCAGGGTGGCCACCCTGTATCGACATTCATAGTGGGAGACAATGGAGGGCCTGAGCATGACATGGTGGTTGCTCCACGCGCGGAACAATGACATGATGCCGTTGGAGATGCGGTAACAACTCTCTCTCTCTCTCTCTCTCTCTCTCTCTCTCTCTCTCTCTCTCTCTCTCTCTCTCTCTCTCTCTCTCTCTCTCTCTCTCGTGGTGCCCCTATCACTTGACCCATATGCTACCATCATTGAGGACCCCTATCTACCATTGCTCCCTACCTCTCGTTGTTGCGGCCATCGCAGTGGCACGATAAATCTTCCCAGGGTTTATGGGTGGGGAGAGTTGGAAGGGGATGAACGCCCTCCTCAAATCTGCATGCGTGCCTCTAAAGTGATTATGGATCGATTCTAATAAACCTTTTCTTCATGTATCTATTCTCAGCTGGGCAGCGAAGAGGAGGCGCAAGTAGCAATGCCATGGATGGTGGAAATGATGTGTCCTAAGAGGGAGGAACCATAGAGTTTTTCGTAGGAGCGACAGGTATCATGAAAAGTGATACCTGTGAAGATTGTGCGTTTCAGTCACATTCAGATCCGTTTTTCGAGTCCATGATATAACTAAATTGGATGGGTCTTCCACCTGTTTAGCTAAGAAAGAATAGATGCAGAGGTGGACAATAGATCAAATTTATCTTTTTTGGTTTCTCCACCTAGAAAATGAGTTCTAAATTCAAATTTTGTAAGAATGTATATAATATGATGCCTTATGTTAAAAATATATTAAGAATTTTCCAAGCTTAGTTTGATATGTTTTAGAAACATTTAATACAAAATTGATCCTGCAGATGCAAAATTGCTAAGAAAATAATTGTGAAAAATCCATAATATATTTTTGTAATATAGAACATCATGTTATAAGTCATCTATCAAAATATGAACTTAAAATTCAACTTATATACAGAGAAACAAGAAAAGGACATATTTGATTACGGGTAGATTGGATCAACTAAAATAGTTCAGGGGAGTAAAATGAGTCTGAATTGTGTTCAAGGGGTTAAACAAACAAAGCGGATAGGTGAAGATAGTATACCGGACTTTTTACAATAATAAAAGCACAAGCATGTTTACGAGATGCGAGTTGTGTGTGTGTGTGGGCTGCCACAGAGGGGCTTCTATGCTGTTCTAGTTTTGCTCTCTGCCTACACGAGCCTAAGCTGGCTCTACAATTAACAGTAATCTTTAGTCCTAGTAGAAAAAGACAATCCATCCATAAACTTCTTTAAAAAAACACCTCTACAACTTTGGACTGGTAGTAGTTAAATTGTCCGCTTCTACCACTAATACCTAACACTTTGGACAAGATACTATGTATCGAACATTCAGGACTAGGGTCCTATTTGGATCCACCTAGCTAATTTAGTAGCTGATTAGCTGAGTTGGACCAGCTAATTGGATAGGTGATATTTAGCTAGGGAATTAGCTGAGAATTAGCTGGTTCCGTGTTTGGATCCACCACAATTAAAATTAGCTAGGTAGCAATTTGCTGGTGGATCCAAACAGACCCTAGGCCAATCGAAAGCTGGAAACATAAAAAAGTGTCATATGTGCATGTTTAGTGGAAACTATTTATTCAATATAATTATAATATATATAATATTAGTTTTATAGTAGTACGAAATACATAGATATAGAAACTAAATGTCAAAAGTTACTTTTGAAGACTTTTTCTATAATAAATTGTGTCTTACGGATGGAGTTTGCATCTCAATATACCTGATGCGCTCTATAGATGCTTATCATTTTAAACTTCTTGAAGACATCCAACTATGTTTTTAAGAGTGGTTCCATGTTTCCATCGAGGAGGTGGTTTGCATTGAACATATTCCCGTGTTTGGCTGTTTGAATGTGGTTGAGCCACAATGCATATCGAGAATCCCGCCAAACGTCCTGCTTATTTTTGTTTCTATGATAAGCTGCTTCAGAATTTTGTATTACAAGAAAGAAGTTAAAAGCAATAAGTGAGAAAATCTTTGCTTATGTAATAATCTAGGCGTGACCGGAGCAACGTTCCCAAAGAGGGTCTATAAATTGTTGGACCAATCTTCACACACTGCCAAGTTATCGATCGCGTGGAATTGAGCATTAGAAAAAATATTGGTCCAATCTATATCCAACTACCCGGCTGTTTGTATGTCTTTGAAATTTTACTCTTGGCGGTTAATTGCAATCACTTACGGGTAGGGTTCCCAATAATCTGTCCCTGCGTGCGCACATCGCAAAGGTTGTGCGAGACTCTAAGTGGGAGCTACGCTGCATGCATTGCCTGCCCCAGTGGAAGCTTCATGAGCACTGTCTTTGAACTTGGCTTATGCTTCACAGGCGCCCAAGTTGACTTGTGGGATCAACGACGTGTATATATGATATATCAGTCGGCGTCCGACCTCGTACCCACCAGTGCACCCAGGCACCCAGCTACGCGTACTTCAAAGGGACATGGCACGTACACGAGTCCATGTGCTCCGCTCAATAATTCTCCTTTCGCCGCTAAAGAGGAATCAACACCACCTCCAAATGAGGGGACAGGGGATCAAAAGAAAACATGAACTGATCAAACAAAAAGTTAAAAACGTCTAAGCAACCGATCTACCAGCACTAATGACCAATAATGCAGCGTAGAAGTACACGAGCACTAACCGATGTAACGGCAGGCAGACAATCCGTAGACTGATTGAGTGAAGAAGCGCAATAATATATATAATGCTCCCCGGCCAGGCAAATCTTTGGACGGTCTCGCCTCACCATCACCGTCACCACACATGATCTGTTTGCTGCCAGGTCATGCTGCCAATTTCCACCGGGTCAGTGGGCAGGTGGCGTTGCTAACTCGTCGTCCCACTCCTGTCTCCGGTTGGCTAATGGCAGTTGGTGACTTTTGACGGACGGCCAGACGAAGGGTGACACGTGCGAATATGGGACGAGCAAACGTGATCCGTGCGGTGGAGTGGTGTCTCCTTTCTCCGCAGGCTCCAGAGGATTCAGTTTCTCCGATCAGGTTCTACTGGTCTTGCATTATAAGCTAGGGTGATTGTTTTGCGTTTTAGGTGGCCTACATGAAAAATCTCCTATAGATACGTTTTTATTTTAGATTCGCTACCCTTTATTTCATCTTTATTGGAGTGTAGATATACGTTTAGTAAAGCGTATCTAGAGTGTCTCCGCATGTACCGTGTCAGGATTTGTTGAGACGATTTATGAAGCATGTCTAGGGAAGGCAATACATATATCAACATCTGTCTAAAAAACATGTCTATATAGTAAACTTTAAAACGCTTTATTAAAATATCTCAACAATCGTGTCTACTAGCCGACACACCTAAGGTGTAGATACGCTTTCCATAGTGTAGCACTGCAAGTGTATCTATAAGAGGTTTCTCTTGTATCTTCTCTCTCTATAAATTGTGTTCTCCTTCCCCTCTCCAAATCGCGCTCTCCCTCTCGATCGGATCGATCAATCAAATTAATATCTGAATAAAACAATCAAATTAATTTCATCGCGCTTTCCATGTACATCTGAGCACGTACGGCAGCGTCCAAAGTCATGCAACTCGCAAGATTTTTGCGTGTCTTTTGCAATCACGCAGTCGTTTTTACTGTACTTGTTTTGGAAGGTGTTCACCTTAATTGGTCGTCATCTGGGCCACACGGTGAAAACCAAGCCGCTGCAGCGACCGAAGAACGAGAACCTTTTGCTTCGTCACGGGGAAAAGATTTCATCCACGGCTACATTAGCTATAATACTGTGTGTGAAGATGACTGGTGGTACATTCTCGCTCATCTTATCATAGCCGAATAATAATATAGATAGTACGAGCAACTAGCGATGCACACACATCGCACTTTACATGATCCTGAAAAGCATTGGCATGATATTAATTGGGAAGGCCACGTAGTTTTCATCTTGAAAAAGTTATTCCTTTTGATCTTCAGATCAGTCTTTACGAATTACGCTAGCTCCTCACTTATCACGTATATTAGCATCTGAACTGTAGTAAGGATAACCAAGAACAATGTGCACAACCCAAATGCAAAGGAATCACTCAATCGAGAGCGGTTTCTTCAACTCTCTAGGCGCATGAAATTAGGCGTCAAGGATCGAAAACGAAATAAAGTTAGTACCGCCAATGTTTGCGTTGGCGTAGCTCGTAAAATAATTGGTCAAACCAGCTGATCCGATGGATCTCCGTGCCTGGATAAAGCGAATGGCTGCCCAATCATCGCCAAAAGGATGGAAAATGCATGTGAACTTGCTGTCCGTAGGCGTTTATGAGAGAGAGAGAGAGAGAGAGACCTTCTTGGCCTCTTCCATTAAGTGCCATTCCAACGTTGAATCTTAGTATTGTACGTACAGGCCCCAATGCTAATCGTGTGGCCTTGCCTCTTCTGCTAAAGGATTAATTAGTTAAGAACTTTGGACAGCTGGATGACAGGGCCTTCACGATGTCTCAATGCACCATTTCACTACACGGTTACCTAGACCAGAAACTAGGTACTCTCTCCGTTCTGAAAAAATTGACGATTAGGACAGCGACACGGTCTCCAAAACACAACTTTGACCTCTTGTTATTCTAAAAATATTTATCAAAGAGTGATATATGTATACTTTTATGAAAGTATTTTTCAAGACAAATATATTCATATAGTTTTTACATTTGTAAACTCAATAATTTAAAAGTTATTGATGATTTATTTTCAAATGTTTGACCCAAACCTTGCTCAAAACGCCAGTTTTTTTCAGAACGGAGGGAGTAACTGTGTTAAAGGAGTATCATGGTGATGAAACTCCTCTACATCCTATATAAAACTCTTGTTTCTCTCTTCTATGTCACATCAGCACATTTAATGCCATAAAACCTCCCATGAAATCCCCACTGAGATTGACCTGACCTTCTTGACCAAGCTTGGATTAATTATGTATCCAGGTGATTATTGCAATAGAAAAGAGGGACCAGCAAAGGAAAATTATATTGAGCAGCTCCACGTCCATGCGTCATACCGCATACGTGTACGCATGAAGGATTTGGCTTAGGAAAAACAAGAATGCAAAGCTTTCGTTGAAGAATATAATCAGAGGCACAAAGGAGGGAAGGGAGGTCACGTCCCTCGTGGCATCTGCATCCGTGCTGTCCTGTTGGGTGCACTACGGGAAACCGAGTATACGCCGAGTGTCCAGACGTTTGCCGAGTGCGTTCCATCGGGCACTCGGCAAATGCTGTTTGCCGAGTGCCCGACAGAAGACACTCGGCAAAGGACCTGTTTGCCGACACGAACTATGCCGTAACCCCTTTGCCGTGTGTGCCTTTGCCGAGTGCGTATCGGCCTTTGCCGAGGAACGGGGGGTTTCCCGTAGTGGTGGGCGGCAAAGCATAATTTAAAATGTAGCTTGTATATACACTTCTGTCCAGGTCAACTGCGCTAAACCAATTATGAGCTCCAAATTCTGTCAAATTCATAACCTTTGAATTTTTATCGAACACCTAAGATCTCCCTCACTCTCCTCTTATCTTTAACCTTAAACTAACTTGATTCCACGCTACACGGTGCCGAGAAGGTACAGTACATTCCCCCAACTAGACCATATATATGCTCCATGTCCCTGAAGCTTCACCGTTTTCTTCCACTTGCACCCACACACACTAGGGAGGTTCGCCGGATATTGCCGCCGCCACTACCCTTCTTTTCCTTGTAAACACCATATTTTTTCTCTTGGAACATCATCTTCCTGTGTCTCTTTATCTTTGGCAAGAAAGCCTATGTGTTCACCATCTTTATCTTCCGCGCCTTGTGCCATCAGATTTGTGCCCGGTTACTCTCTCGCTAACCACTCCGACTGCAACACCTTCGCTAATGATTCCCATCAAACTAAAGGATCCTCCACCATTTGCGTCCAATAGCGCCTCACTGTCCCACTCCCGCGGCCACCTCCCATGCTCGGTTGGCGACTTCCCCTGCCTTTTTACAGCCAAATTAGTGTCACAGACTCACAGAGTCTTTGAACTTGAAGTTCTAAATTGGTTGAAAACGAGGAGAAGCTCGCAGGGGAAAAAGGGCACACAAATATCCAGTGAAACCCAAAGGTAAAAAGTTTGGTAGATTTCAATAGGAATCCGCCATAATATATCTAGTAAAGTTTATATAATATATCTTGAATGCAAATGACGTGGTAATATTTGCTTGTTATTACATCTGATTCAAATTATAGGACATTTGATTTTTTTTTGTAGATACATAACATGTACCAAGATATACACTATGTCTAGATACATTGTAAAAACTATGTGTATAAAAAAGAGTAAAATGCATGGGTGGTTCCTAAACTTGTCATGTGGTGTCATTTAGTTCCTCAACAAACTCTTAAAATGCATTTTTTTGGATCTCCAAATTTATCCAGGTGCAGCCATCTAGGTCCCAATCTTTCAAGAATCATTTCAAATCTCCAAACTTGTCTCAACATGTCATTCGGGTCGCTAAACTCTTAGAACTAGGTGGAAATTTCTTAAACAATATTTTAAGAAAAAAATTAAAAATAGAAACACTAAGGTCAAAGGTCATTGATATAAAAAAATTAAAATTTTAGGGACCCAGATGACACATGAGGACAAATTTAATGATATAAAAATATATTTTGAGAGTTCGAGATCTAGTTGACACCACCATACAACTTTAAATCGGGACCATACATACATTTTACTTTTAGAAAAAATGAAAACAATCTACAATTTGGAATGAAGCAAGTGTTCTCACCATATATTTGAGGTCGCCCTCTCTGCATGCATGCAAGGGGCCAGGCCAACGTGCGCCTGTCGATTAACCTTTCCCTCTCAACCTTACGTACCTCTACACTAGTATTTGTAAACCGTAAACACTACGTACATGACGTTTAGCCTCGTACGCGTGCACCTCGAGAGAGAGAGAGAGAGATGCCTGTGTTTTCTGTTCCAATCGCGCATCCAGTCGTTTCTACTTCTTTTAGAAAGTCAAACTCGATCTCTCCGTGTGTGCGGTGGGTCACGGTAATAATAGGGGTGGTAAAGGGCCCTCACTTAGTCACTTTTGTACTAGAAATTTTAAAGATCGGGCCAGATTAGGACCGGATCAAAATAATACTAGTTTTTGAGCTAAATTTTATTAGGACCAAGATAGATTGTGAAGGAACAAACGGGTCATGATCCGTTACCACCCCTGGTAATAACGGTGACCTCCATCGCCGAACCAATATTTGTGATAGCTCTATCTATCTACTAGCATATGCGTGAGAAACTCAGAGTGATCAGCGTCTCATCTCCGTCATTGATCAGCTACTTTGCTACGTAGCGCAAAGATGACTGGCCTGGTGCCTTGTCCATCACTTGTCATTCCATCATACATACCAATCTGTACATATACGAGAGCAAGTATGTAATGATCAAAACATACACGTACACTTCATGTGAGTGCTCTGACCACAACCACACACTAATATATGCTTACACACACGGAATAAATCAATTAAAATTTTCCATGACTGTTAAGGTCATATCTAAAACATTTAACATGTTGAAAAAGAGAACATTCCTGTTTCTTTATTGATTGATGAGTTTCCCGGAGCTTATATGTACCTCACTCTTGACGCATGTTACATGTAAGCATATATTAGAATTAGAATAATCCCGACCGATCTGTGGGAGGATAACCAAGAATCACACAAAATCCAACGAATCACTCGGTACGGTCGAGGGCCGGGAATTCTGCAGCCGTGTCAAATTAGCTAGGCAGGAGTCAATCAAGGAAAAGGGATCGAGATATATCGAGGCAGCAGCCACAACATTTGTGGTTGTCCACGTAAAGACGATGGTCAAGCAAGATGTATACTACTTGGATTGATATGATCGGAGAACGCGAGGGCGGGGCTAGATGAGGCGAAGAATGGCTGCCCAATCAACGCTAGGGCCAAGAATTGGAGAGGCATGTCGACTTGCTACCGGCCGGCGTGCATTGCATGCAAGGGGTCGGACAGAGCGAGGCAGTCACCCGTCACCTTCCTGCTGGCCTCTTTCCATCATCTCGTTGCCACATGTCAAGTTGACTAAAATCGAAGTCGTCCCCTTGTTGGATGATCCTGTGGCCTAGCTAGCTTTGCCTCTTCTGCAAATTGAAACTATATATATATTGGTAGAAGTCCACGCTAGGCAGTATATGTGTATAGTATAGCTTGTAGCTGCTAGCATATTGGATACTATATAATACGGGCTTGACCACCAAGCTGGAATTGGTTAATTGTCCAGGTGATTATCATTGTGAACTGCTTGCAACTAATTAATTAACTTAACCGACAAGTGGACAGGCACAAAGAATAGTATAGTAGCCATAATGAAGAGCAAGGTCCACGCCAAGGCGTCATGCGTGTACGTATGATGGATAACGCTTGGCGTATTAACTACTAAGAAGGAGAATATACAAGAAGAGAGCGGTGGAAGGTCAGAAGCATGTTGTACGTGCAGCTAACTTCCGTGCCGTTGACGAATTGGGCGGCCAGGCGTGGCGCGAGATCTCAGCGGATATGAGGTGAGCGCTAGCCGGTTGTGTCGGGCAGCGGCAGGGCATGACACGGGCGAGGTCTCGTGGCGAAACCGATCGCTGGTTAATTATTCACGGTAGCCTCCGGGCAGGTCGTTTTCGCTGAGGAGCTAGCTAGCTAGTTATGGAGATGGAGATAGAGCATGTAAAGAAAGTGACCCGCTCCCGCTCGCGTCGCCCCGCGCAGGCGACTCGGGTGGGAAACCCTAGCCGCCGCCGCCAGCTCCTCGCCGCCTCCCGCCGCCGTGCCGCTGCCTGAGGGAGCGCGCGGAAGTCCGCGTGGCTTCCTAGGAAGGCGGCGGCGCGGCTCTCCTTCCCCTCCTCCGCGGGCGATGGTGGGCGCGGCCGCCCCGGTCTTGGAGGTCGGATGGGCCGGCGGCTGGATCTGGCGGCGGCGGCCGGCAACGGCTGGCGGCGGCGGTCTATGGCCATGGCCAGAGGCGGACGGCTTCGGCGGCAGCTCGGCAGCAGCAGTAGGTGCCCCTCTCCTCCATCCTCGTCGCCGTGGCGGTGGGGCTGAGGACTGGCTGGGGCATGCCAGGGGCGCCGAGGTGGTGTCTCGGGATGCGCCGGGCTTCTTCCGGTTGATCGATGTGGATGCGAGCGACGAGGAGCAGGCTACTACCATGGGCATGAGCGGGTAGTAGGCATGGTGCTGAATCGGGCAAACGCCCTCGCTGACATGTCTGTCGGTGGTCATGGTGGCGGCGGCCTTAGGGCGTCGCTTTCCCCGCTGGGGGCACCATGACGAGTCACCATGTCCTTCACCGCGCGGGGCTCTCAAGGTGAAAACCTTGTCCACCTTTATGTGCGGCGGCGGTGTCTAGGCGTCGTGCCCTTCTTGGAAGCGCCGCATCGGGGGACAGTCTCGGCCTATGGTAGTAGTGCTGGTGGTCGGTTAGCGATGTTGCCGGGGAGGGGCTGAGGACCCATGGGTGCTGGAGGGCTCGTGTTGCCGCGCATGGTGCTGTTGTGATCTCGGTGACGGCTGGGCGGAGGAGATGCTCTCAGAGTGGCCTCAGATATCTGAGTCCTTGGCAGAAGAGTATGAGGCGGTGGATGAGGCGAGACCCCACGCGGAGTGGCCAGGATCAGTGGTTTTCATTGGTGCTATGATGGGAGTGTTCTGTAACTTCTGTTGAAGCTTCACTGGAGCAGAGGAATCGACGATCATGGGTGTGCGGCTTGAGGATGATGGTCCCATGGTGGAGGAGCTCAGGGGGCCGCTCGGGCTTGCAGCGGGCTATGGCTTTGGCGTGGCACAGCGTTGGTAACGACGGCGCAGGTGCTGACGGCCTACTTCGTTCTCCTCTCCCATATGGTCGGGGGTAGTGGTGTAGTGTTTGTGTTGAGTGCGTGCGTTTGTTTGTGTGGGGGTCTACACTTCGGCGCGTGATGTATGAATGCTTCTTCTTCTTATATGACAGCAGTGCTCCTGCTTCCTTTTAAAAAAAAAATGGAGATGGAGATGGATGTCGTCAACGAGACAACGACGACCCCGGCCCGTGAGCGGTTGAGCTGAGCACGCCTGACACGAGAATATGAGATGCAGAGCTAGCTAGCAGTCAAGCTCAGGGCCTGCCTACTTGCCTAGCCGGATCGAGATGCTATTCCAGCCCCCGGCCGGAACAGTCCCCGTACCAAACTCCAAAAGTGTGCAGCACACTAGCACGCGCGATCGCGGTTCCTCCACGCAGCAGATTCGTGTTCTTGCATGGGCAACCGGATTCCGATCCAAAACGACCCAAGGAGGAGTGCACCTAATATAATAATCTACTCGATCGTCGACTAGCTAGCCAGAGACCTACGACGACCAAGTCTCTCGGATCGCAAGATACGGGCCAGCGTCGATCTCTCATCCACACCTACCCATGAATAAACCCTGTGTGGTTCAGAAGAAGAAGCTGTGCTCGATCGGCAAGAAAATCAGGCACCTATAGGTCCCAGCTGACGGCGAGTCTCGCTAGCTTCGACAGATCGAGTCCGCATCAGTATATCACCAACACACGTTTGCGATGCCGACCGAGTGATACGCGGCACGTTCCGAGAAGCCTATCCTTCGAGACCGGGTAAGTACGGGTGGCGCCGCGCGCGGCAGGTCGGTCGTCCCATCGTCGCCGGCCACGCGCGCCGCCCATACTCTCCACGCACGCAGCAGCGCCCTCCCGACACTCCCACACGATTCATCCGAGTCGATCCGCATCCATCAAAGACGGGACACGGGAGGACCCGCGCGCGACTGATCGTTCAGCACACGTGCACGCGGCGGCCGCGCGCTAGCGTGGCAGCGTTGATCCGTAGGGCCCCTCCGACGATCCGTCGTCTATACGGACTCTCCCGCACGATCTCGTTCGTCGCCTCTGCGGGCCGGATGTGGGGCTGTGCGCGCTGGGGGACCGGACGGGACGGGGACGCGCGCGCACTCGTTCGGCAGGGACGAATCCCCTGCTCCATCCCTTCCAATTCCAACCGATACGATCACACTTCACACCGATCTGATCGAGCGCCGGCCTCACTAGGCGTAGCAGTCCATCGTCACACGGGCTTGTCTCGCCTGCCGCTGCTGGCTGGCTCGCTGCCGATTCGCTCGCCTGCCGCTTTCACCAATGAATCACACCACTGTTAGTGTTCTCTGCTAGCTCCGTCGTCTCCAAAAGAATAACCAAAGACGGCAACGGCGAGGTCGACGCCTCGTGCACTCGATCATGCACGCTTTTTGTGGGGCCGGCTAGCCATGGATGCGCGGCTCGTTCAATCATCGCCGCCCCCGCTGGGCGCTGCCCCAGATCGATGCAACACCAGGGGACCGCGAGCTTCCCCTGCCGGCCGTCACCGCGCATGCATGCAATCGGCATGGTATGGTCGTCCCTGCTGGCACCAATACATGTGGAATTGTGTGCCTGCAGGGGATGGGTGTGCGTGCGGTGTGCCGCTCGCATCCTCGGCTGTGCTGTGCATACGCTGGCGAGCGACGAAGAACGTGACATGATGCGGAGGCAGATCGAGCACATGGGTTGATCAGCGAATGCTACTAGCTATGAGTACGTTGGATCGATATATCCATGATGTACGAGCACCGTTCGCTGCGGATCACGTACAGCTAGAGGCCGGAGATGGAACAAGAGTTTCTACTAGTGAGGGAGAGGGACGGCGGCCTGCTCCGGCCACAGGGCCCTCACCGCTGTTGTCGCTGTCCAAACCGAGCTATATATGCCGGCCCATCATGCATATATGCTATGATGGCTGTTGCTTGCAATTGCAAGCTGACTTTTGCCTTCAGTCGTCTCTGCCCGCTGATCTGCTACGTACTGACCTGTGCTCGATTGAGCTCCGGTGATACGTCCGTGGCCGCCTGCACCGCGCTCTCTGGCTCTGGTCCCGGCGCTGCCGCTGCCATTGGCATACCATCAGTGTTCTCCTGTCGCCGTCGTCACTTCCCAACGGAACATGCTCAAGCTAGGAGAGGTAGCTAGGCTGGTAGGCTTGCTATCCGGTGGTGACTGAAAGGTGATCGAGAGTAACTTGAGGATCGAGTGGGCCACGAGGCATCCCGCCCGGAGAAACAAGTTCCGGTGACGGCTGGGCGGAGGAGATGCTCTCATCCAACGAATCACTCAGTCGAGGGCCGGGAATTCTGCAGCCGTGTCAAATTAGCTAGGCAGGAGTCAATCAAGGAAAAGGGATCGAGATATATCGAGGCAGCAGCCACAACATTTGTGGTTGTCCACGTAAAGACGATGGTCAAGCAAGATGTATACTACTTGGATTGATATGATCGGAGAACGCGAGGGCGGGGCTAGATGAGGCGAAGAATGGCTGCCCAATCAACGCTAGGGCCAAGAATTGGAGAGGCATGTCGACTTGCTGCCAGCCGGCGCGGCGTGCGTTTGCCTGCAAAGGGGTCGGACAGAGCGAGGCAGTCACCAGTCACCTTCCTGCTGGCCTCTTTCCATCATCTCGTTGCCACATGTCGATCAAGTTGACTAAGCGTTGGTCCGTTACAAAAATCGAAGTTGTCCCCCCGTTGGATGATCCTGTGGCCTAGCTTGCCTCTTCTGCAAATTGAAACTATATATTTTGGTAGAAGTCCACGCTAGGCAGTATATTGGATATATAATACGGGCTTGACCACCAAGCTGGAGTTGGTCATCCAGGTGATTATCATTTTAAACTGCCTGCAACTAACTTAACCCAAAAGTGGACAGGCACAGAGAATAGTAGTAGCCCATAAAGAAGAGCAAGGTCCACGCAAAGGCGTCATGCGTGTACGTATGAAGGATAACGCTTGTCGTATTAAGGAGAATATACAAGAAGAGGGGGCCGGAAGGTCAGAAGCATGCTGTGCAGCTAACTCCGTCCCGTTGACGAATTGGGCGGCCAAGCGTGGCGCGAGATCAGCGGATGAGGTGAGCGCTAGCTGGGTGTCCGGGCAGCGGCAGCCGGCAGGGCAGTGCATATATGACACGGGCGAGGTCGTGGCGAAACCGATCGCTGAATAATTATTCACGGTAGCCTCCGGGCGGGTCGTTTTCGCGGCCAATGAAGAAACCATGTGTGGTTCAGAAGAAGCTGGGTCCGGCCGGCAAGCCCAGTGCCGGAAGAAAATCAGGCACCCTGGCCTCCCAGCTGACGGCGAGTCTCGCTTCGACAGAGTCCGGCATCAGTATAACACGCGATGCCGATCGAGTGATACGCCGCCTACACGCGACACGTTCCGAGAAGCAGCGCCACCGCCCATACTCTCCACGCACGATTCATCCGAGTCGATCCGCAGCCATCAAAGACGGGACACGGGAGCTCCGCTCGATCGTTCAGCGCACGTGCACGCCGGCCGCTAGCGTGGTCGCGTTGATCCGTAGGCCCCCTCCGACGATCCGTCGTCTCCCGCACGATCTCGTTCAATTCGTCGCCTCTGCCGGGCGGTGGGGCCGTGTGCAGCTGAGCTGGGGGACGAATCCCCTGCTCCCTTTCAATAATTCCAACCGATACGATCCCACTTCACACCGATCTGATCGACCGCCTTACTTACGTACTGGGCGATCGACTGTGCTTGTGCGTAGGCGTAGCAGTCCATCGTCACACGGGCTTGTCTCGCCTGCCGCTGCTGGCTGGCTCGCTGCCGATTCGCTCGCCTGCCGCTTTCACCAATGAATCACACCACTGTTAGTGTTCTCTGCTAGCTCCGTCGTCTCCAAAAGAATAACCAAAGACGGCAACGGCGAGGTCGACGCCTCGTGCACTCGATCATGCACGCTTTTTGTGGGGCCGGCTAGCCATGGATGCGCGGCTCGTTCAATCATCGCCGCCCCCGCTGGGCGCTGCCCCAGATCGATGCAACACCAGGGGACCGCGAGCTTCCCCTGCCGGCCGTCACCGCGCATGCATGCAATCGGCATGGTATGGTCGTCCCTGCTGGCACCAATACATGTGGAATTGTGTGCCTGCAGGGGATGGGTGTGCGTGCGGTGTGCCGCTCGCATCCTCGGCTGTGCTGTGCATACGCTGGCGAGCGACGAAGAACGTGACATGATGCGGAGGCAGATCGAGCACATGGGTTGATCAGCGAATGCTACTAGCTATGAGTACGTTGGATCGATATATCCATGATGTACGAGCACCGTTCGCTGCGGATCACGTACAGCTAGAGGCCGGAGATGGAACAAGAGTTTCTACTAGTGAGGGAGAGGGACGGCGGCCTGCTCCGGCCACAGGGCCCTCACCGCTGTTGTCGCTGTCCAAACCGAGCTATATATGCCGGCCCATCATGCATATATGCTATGATGGCTGTTGCTTGCAATTGCAAGCTGACTTTTGCCTTCAGTCGTCTCTGCCCGCTGATCTGCTACGTACTGACCTGTGCTCGATTGAGCTCCGGTGATACGTCCGTGGCCGCCTGCACCGCGCTCTCTGGCTCTGGTCCCGGCGCTGCCGCTGCCATTGGCATACCATCAGTGTTCTCCTGTCGCCGTCGTCACTTCCCAACGGAACATGCTCAAGCTAGGAGAGGTAGCTAGGCTGGTAGGCTTGCTATCCGGTGGTGACTGAAAGGTGATCGAGAGTAACTTGAGGATCGAGTGGGCCACGAGGCATCCCGCCCGGAGAAACAAGTTCCACGGCGTACTGGTGAAAACGATGAGATCGTTGCTTGTTGGGACAAAAGTTGAGGGGGAAAATGTTCCCGTATATTTGCCTTCAATGTATAATTAAGGGTCACCCACTTGCCAGTGTTGCCATCAGTACGTACTCCGTAGTCCGCTAGCAGCAGAAATCATCATACGAGTACGAAGAGCAAGTTGGCAATTATTGGCCTAGAAAAACTTGCGTCGGTTTGAAATTTTATATGCTGCATCTATGTCAAACGTAACGTACGTACGTAACGATGGATGATTCAGCTAGCTCTCTGCCCACTGTCTCTAATTACTCCACCGCGCAATCGAAGTTAGCCAGTGATTGAGATAGCTGATGCTAAAATATACTCCCTCCGGTTTGGTAAAAGAAGTCGTTTAGGACAGCGACACGGTCAACAAAGCACAACTTTGATTTCTCTTTTCTATAAAAATATTTCGTGAAAAATTATATATTTATACTTTTATGAAAGTACTTTTCAAGACCAATCTATTTATATAATTTTCATATTTCCAAACTCAACGACTTAAATGTTATTCATAATTTATATTCTCAATGTTTGACTCAAATCTTGTCCAAACGACTTCTTTTACCAAACTGGAGGGAGTATATTGAAACTACAATAACAATTATGCGCTGCTGGTTGGATAGGACGGAACAGCTAGTAATAGCTAATCATCTTGGATACTGTAGTAAACCCAAGTGAAATGTTGCTTTTAGGCCCTTTGAGCAAAAAAAATATTATATTTAGACGCCTTTTGAAACGAAATCCACGTTTAGACCCCAGAGCTCGGCGCCATGAATCATGGCTCCGAGCTTACACATCTCGGCGTCATGAGTCATGGCGCCGAGATGCCGGCTGGGCAAAAGAAGGTAGCAGAGGAGGCTAAGTCCTCACCTCGGCGCCATGGTTCATGGCGCCGAGACGTGTAACATCGAAGCCATAATTCGTGGCGCCGAGATCTGGGGTCTAAATATGGATTTCATTTTAAAAGGGGTTTAAAGGTGATATTTTTTTCTTCCAAAGGGCTTAAAACAAAAAAAGGCGGTGAAATGGACGGCTGGCCGCGAGTTTGGCAGTTGGCACTGCTGCTGGTTGAATCCAACGCATGCCATTGCCCACGGGTGAACCCCGCGCGAGAAATCATATCGCCCACAGAGACAGTGCGCCGAGGAGGCCCATCTATCAGAAGTCATGGATCGGCTCCGAGCAGGGACACGCTTGGGCCAATGCAAGCCCGTTTCGTGCGCGCGCGTGAGCTCAGGTGGGCTGAGCGATTCCTCTAGTTTCGCTGGACCGAGTTGGGCTCGCCAGAATTCTCTAATTGGATTACAGCTAAAAAAAATCGCTTGGATTTAGCGGATTGTTGTAGATCCGCCGCGTGCTTTCGACCTGTGTAGTGTAGGCCGGGAGCCATGATTGCCCGTGGCCGTAGTAGTGCCATGGCTGCTCATGCGGTTGGGGCATGCGTGTGGTGGCATCGAACCTATCTACTGCGGGTGTCGGACACAGCTCCCGCGGCCACAACTCGCTCGACGGAATGCCGCACTGCTCCACCTCGCACACATGCTCATCTCCTATACCTATGGGATGGCCTTCAGCACCCACTACAATATCAAAGGCAGTGCCAGCTGAACCAACTACTACCCACGGAAGTCAGGGCCCGACTGGACGCGCTCGAGAGCCTACATTTTCTAAATCGCATGCCATTGAGCAATCCAAAGCAGCTGTGGATAATTTCTTTTGCAAATAATTTTCGTTTCACAAAATGTTTAGTGCTGAGTTCTCAGTTTAGCAGCAGCGAGTCCTGTGAATAGCAACATTAACAATGGCAGGTAGCCTTGAAATCCCAAGAACATAAAGGTTTGATATTCACACACATCCTCCAAAGACCGAAGCCAGCTTTTATAGATAAAGCAAAAAAAACACTGGGATTACCAGTTTACAATAAAGCACATATCACTAAAAGAGCAGCGACGGCCGGCTGGAGGTTCTCTCGCATCCTCGCCGGGAATAGCCGGATATGCTCAAGGGGGCATCCGGATCCGGGTGCGGCGCGACTGGTTCGGGCGTCCGGCGGCGGCGATGCGGCGTGGCGGCCGACGACGATGAGGCGCGGCCCGACAACGGGGCTTGTCGGCTTGGCGCGATCATGGCCGTGCGGCATACGTAGCGGTG
>OAMR01000299.1:689869-700732 GCA_900205405.1 Echinochloa crus-galli
TATCTTTATTTTCCCATTTACTTTTGAGAAAGAAAAAGAGACATGAGTCACCTTGGCTTCGTTCGCGGATTCTCTTACTCGAAGACGGATTTCATCTGTAATTTATTCCTGGTGGATTATGCACGGGTACCCAGTGGCTACTTTGCAGCATGATATCTCAGGTTACGAATTCAGATGGTGTTGGGGACATTCCAAGGGGGTCCCCTAACCACCGGGAATAATCACCCTCAAAAAACATTTAGCCAATGATGGCCCGGACAACGCGGCCCGATGCCGCTCACCGCGGCTCAAACGACCATCCCGGCTTGATTCATCTCAAGGCCTAAAAAGCGAACACCGTGACCGCCTCGCTCGAGGAACTTCGACCCCCTCAGGCGGGCATGACCACGTCTCCGCCTCGCTCGAGGGTCTTCGACCACCTCGGGCAGACACGACCCCGCGTTCGCCTCGCTCGAGGCCTGCACGCCCCCTCGAGCGAGTGGGTCACTCCATCCCGCTCGAGGCCGCCCCTCTATTCGTTGCGGGAGCGCCCAACCACCCCGCCCAGCAACTGCATTTAATGCCGCGACCTACCGAACGCCCAAGTCAAAAAATGGGGGATGAGACCCCGCCCTGCTCCACGCCGCTGACACGCTCAGGTCCACCGTACCACCTGCCCCCGGTGCCGTGCTGACGATTCATCGCTGTGCGGGCAGGCACGGGTCATTCCCCGCACTGTGCCAACTACTCCTGTCCTTCCCCCACCGCGAGGCCCTCGAGCGGGCAGATGGGCACCCTCGAATGGCGTACGGACGGTGACCAGGGGCGAACCCCGGTCAAGTCCGCCACGCCCTGTCACTCCCGCTGACTCCAGCCACAGGACCACCTGCCCCAGCCACTGAGCGGGCATGGCGAGCCCTGTATGAACGTACCACTGTCATTCAGCGCCACTGTTCTGCCTACTCTCGTCCTCCCCCGTACGGCACAGCCCTCGGGCGGGCAGGGGAGACCCCCGAGCGAGAGTACGAGCCAATGGGAAAGCGCTGACTCCGGCCTGGCGCGGCCCTGTGACGACGTACACCGGGTCAGACCCACCAACTCCCTGCCATCCCCCGACGAGGCGAGCACGCCGCGCACTGTGACCAGCAGAAGCCATCATTCCACCGCACTGTGCTACCAACTCCTGTCCTCCCCTGGCTGGGCGAGCATGGGAGACCCTCGATCGGGCGTACGAGCGACGACCGAGCCCTAGCTTGAGGTCCTGCTACCCCTCGAAGCCACTCCAGGACAAGCGCAAGGACGGCCACGACGCCCGAAGAAGCCGGAGCTCGCCATAAATCTCCGTTCAAAACCAAGGACGACGACACGCCCGGCACCACGCTCTCCTAGTGCACCCCCTGTAGCTCGCACTGTGCTTGTACTTGTAGTCACTCTTGGGCACCACCCTTCCTCCTTGGACTATAAAAGGAGGAAGAAAGCGCCGGCCCAGGGGGACGAAACCCACACACCCACACACACACGCTCACGATATTGGCAATTGGCCTCAATCACCCACTCGTTCAGGGACTTGGAGCCTCCTCCTCCTCTCCCGCCTTGCTTGTAGCCCCCCACTACGAGCACCCCGGTGCAAGACAGTACAGTGCCAAGAGCACACCTTGCTGGACGTACGGCCCTGTGGCCGGAACCAGGATAAACCCCTTGTGTCATTGTGCTAGCTCCTGCATCAACCGTCAAGCGACGGGACACAGCGCATTCTGTTAGGCGCTGAGGTTGGGCGGCCAATCTCGGCACCGACAGATGGTTTGCCGGACTTGAAGTAATCGTGGCCGTTTAAAGTGGGTCAGGGCTGATCTATACCCGTTTAAAGTGGGTTAGGGCTGGTCTATATGGAAGCATTGGCCTGGTAAGAAGGGGGAAGCAACACGGTGTGACTTGGTCGTGGTGGTAATTGCTACTAATTCACCGGTTCCGGGGAGAAATTCCTAGGTCTGACCTTAATTGGTTGAACCTGACAGTGACCTTGTTGAAGGCATTGTTTGGATTAAGATGAATTACTCCCTCGTGAAAATATTTGATCTGGTCTTAATTGGTTGGGTCATTACAATGTCGGTACGTGCGCGTGCCGTTTCCTCGTTGGAGGCGTTGTATCGGGAGCCTACTTTATAGTCCAAGAGTTGCTTTGGTTTGTGAAGCGGATGAAGATGAAGGCGCTTGTGGTAGTTTGCTAGGTCATGGTGCTCTCATTTTTTGCTTCTTTTTTATTTTTCTTGGGCTGTGTGCATCTTAGTTATGCAAAGGCCAGGTTGGATCTTATATAATTGTATCATCCCGATGTAATTGTTTAAGATCAATAAAGCTTCCCTTTTCCAAAAAAACGTAACGGGGCCCTCCAGGCCACGCGTCAGAGATAGGTAGAGACTACTCGAGGCGAACAAACTAAAGGGTCAAAGGCCCATTACAACATCGGTCGGACCCGACCTCTCGCGGGGCCTAAAACTCCACCACCAAACGGCTACAGAAAGACCTCCAAACAACGCCTTCAAGAAGGTAAATGCGCAACGGCGCCAGCGTTTGATTTTCACTAGTGAGAGCTTTCACGAGCCGCCGTCGAACGAGACCCTGCAGACAACGCCCTCAAGAGGGAAAGCAAGCGTCGTTGTCCGACCTGGCAACCGGATCGAAGCATAAGGGCCTCCACCCGATGAGCCACAAACACCAGTATCATTCCCACTCGCTTCCATCCACCGCCCACCATTGCAGTTGCAGTTGCCGAAGCTCACCACTAGATTTCATATGCACCCCGAACAGCAACACCCAACCCTTCGGGGAGGTTTGGCACCCTCGATGGTCCCAAACCTCATGTCGTCCCTTCAATGAGACGGCACCGTGCCTCCAAAGGTGAGATCTACGGGAACTGCTACGTCGGCGAAGCGAGAACCGGAGGCGGCGCCACTGGCCATGATGAAGTCGACGGAGGGGACAAGGGCCAGGCCGGACCGGATCCGCGGGGAGAGGCCGGCCCTCCCTACATCCGGCCATGCCCCGCCGCCCGAACCGCCGCGGCGCTGGAACGTCGGCCGGCCGCCAGGGGGCGGGGACTAGATCTGGGACCGCCCCCGGCGAAGGCAGCGACCAGGCGCCGTCACCGGCCGCCCAATGCGCCGACGACCCGCCTGCAAGAGGCGCGCCGGCGAGGCACTGCTCGCCGCCGGAGCTCCACCGGAGAAGTACGCGAAGAAGAAGAGAGAGGGGGGAGGAGAAGGGCTCCGCCGCCACCATCCTTGCAGCCGCGCAGCGGCGGTCATCTTCGGTAGCGGCGGGGGCGGGCGGAAGGGGTGGCGAGCTGGGTGAACGGCGGCAGGGGAGCAGGTTCCCCCGACGCGCGATTGTTCCTGCTCGATATGCGCACACATCTCTGGACAATCTCCTGTTATTGGTCAAGTCATTGTCCACAAGCAATATATATCACTTTTTTTAAACAAAAATATATATCACCTTACTGGTGGGCTGGTAATCTATATGGATCACAAAGCATCTATCCTGGGCTATTGATTTATACATTCCGAAGATATGCTCATTGGCAGTCACGTATACATATCGAATATTATAAGGAAAGAATACCCTATTACAATTTCAAACTGACATTAAAAATTCGTGTGAACTGAAACATAGGCCATTTGTTCTGCTGTTTGCTTGTGTAACAATCAAGATTCAAGATCTTCAAAGGTTTGTACATTGGTACCCTAGAATTATAAATATTATATTATGCCTCACACCAACCCCTGTATTTTAATTCCTCTCAAGCTAAAAGGGAAATGTGGAATATCTCATATGCGATTTCTTGCATCTATATTGCTCCATCCCTCTCATTGTTCAATCTCTCAGATATTGATTTGATCAGGATAAAGAAAGCTTGAAAACAGAAAACAAACAATTCTTGATGCTACTTACTGCTGTTATTTCGCTCTACATACACATGAATTCTTTAGAAGAATATGAATGATAATGATGAAACTTTGAACTTTATCTAGTTGACATGATTACTATTACTAAACATATTTTGCTTGCATATAGCTGATGTAAAAAAATGAATTTTGTGTAGGAAATAATGATACCATTGTGGTGACATATACATATTCAAAATAACCACCTGTAGACATTTTGCCCATTTTCAGCTCTGCTTAGTCTCTACTGTTACAAATCCCTTGCCAAGTTGTTGCTACTCCTTAATCTCAATGTCTCTTAGCTTGTGGCAAAGACAGGACAACTCAGGCACATATGCTAAGAGGCTCCCTGCTTTAAAAGATAGGTCTACATTTCAAAAATGGGGGTCATTCATCATGCTATGAATCTTGGTCTAGATGACAGTAGCCGCATTACAAGAGCATGGATAGGACAAGGGGACTCGGTAATAGATCAATTTATCGCAAGGATAGGAACATGAGGATGGGGCTAGGGTAATAAATTGATTTATCCTTTTGCTTGCTTTGATTGTCATTGATACATGTGCTCTCGTTATACTATAGATAGAGGCTGACTTCATCCCTGAGCAAAAGACATTTATTCAGCTAATCTCTATTGTCCATTAGATCAAGCAGTTTTTCCTCCCAACATAAGCGTCCACCCAAGAGAACAATAGAGAAGCACGAGAAATCAGTGACTTTTGATGTCCTTTAGCAGCTATGCATGTCGAACCTACTCTAAGGTGCTGCTGCAGTGTGAAACCATAAATAACTGTTATTTGGGAATAGCTCTGAACAATTGCATTTCCCATTATTTGACATGATATGTTCGACAAATAAATTCCTTTGCATTACAAATGATGCACTATGCAGTTCATTTTTGTTAGAAAACCATATAATCAATATATTAATTAACCATGATTGAATTGCAAATCAGCCGTGTTTCAAAGAAAAAGAAAATGAGGCTGTTAGAAGTGAGCATAAATGTTGCATTTTAGACAATGTCTAAAGCGGTAGTCGTTGATTGAATTCGTTCATATCCTATTTCTCACCATACAACCACCAGATCTTTATTATCACTAGCAAAGGCACATGTGCGCACGCACATATATAAAATAAAATAAAATAAATTAAACATAACATATAAAATATAGTTGCAACCCGCACGGCATGCGCGTGCTAAACTCTCTTCTATACATTTGTCTCAACTCATATGCCACACAGGTTTATTGATGACATGTAGGTACTGAAACAGACCAGCCGTGCCGAAGCGCTTTTAAAAATACTTTATATTCGTTCTCTCATGTATAGAGAGCTTTATGTATTATCAAAACTCAATAGTTGGCATTTATTTATATGAAGAAAAACTCTTCGTTTATTGTCTATTAGTAATACGGTATAATTGTGTGTAGACGTGGGTACAAATGTGGGTATATTTAGGTGGGTCTTTTTCGGGTGAAAAAAGTTTAGCGGGGAAAGAACTAAAAGAGCCTGGAACAGTCAATTTTTTGTTGCGTTTTTTTGTTCTTCCCTCCCACCAAAGCCCGACAGGTGGGTCCTCTGTGAGAGGGTGGCGGTGGATTTTTTGGTGAAACGTGCTTTCAATTCTCTAGGATCCTTTTAGTATAATAAATAATGTTTATACTATTTCATATATCATCTTTAAAAGTCAAACACTTAAGCAACTCCACATCCATACACTGGCCGGCCTAATTAAGCGGATTCATGGCTGTCTGCCGCATGCCCCCTTGCCCCGGCCGCCGCCGCCGCTCTTGCCGCAGCCGACCACTCCAAATCTGCTCGCCGCCGGTCCAAATTGGGTCAAACAGCCTAGCCGCCGCCATCCTACCTGCCGCATGGGCTTTTGGCGGCGGTGAGGCGCCGTGGGGGTGGAAGGGGACGCGGGGGTGCTAGTGTTGTGGCCGCCCGTGTCGCCCCTAGGAGAGAGCGACGTGGGGGATGAGAGGGGGATGGTTTTGTGAGTTAGTACTTGAAGCAGTGTTCTGATGATGGAGGCCCGCTCATGTCATGTTGCTGCATTATCAATGTGCATAGTTGAATGCACGGACATGATTGGATGTTGATCCATTTATCAATTTTTGGGATTCTGACAATTTCATTGACCCATATGGAAATGCACATACACACGAGCTCATCAAGTGCTCAATTTAACATAGCCACAACATAGTTGTTATTTTCATTAAATCGGAGAAACAAAACTGAAAATGCCTTGAAACTCTGAGCAGGGCGAAATTGGTGTGTTGATCTTCTTCCTTTCTATGCTCTAATGCATATCTGCATGTTGAACCTGAGGCACGCGGGTTGGTCAAGCCTGCGAGGCTGCGCAATAATATGCACGCAGGGATTTAAATTGAAAACCGTGGAGTAGAGTAAATTGATGCGGAGAGATCACCAGCCTGCCCCCTGAAGTCAGGCTCCAGGTGCACTGTGTGGCTACTCATCTTCTTGTTCGAGAACACCTTTCGCGAGCCTCACCCAAGCCTGCATCCATGCTATCAGCTGTACATGGGGAGTCATGACCATACCAACTACGTCTTCTCAGTCTTCAGAAATTGTAGCATTGATGGCTGACCGCAAATGACTGCACATTAATTTTTTGATGTTGCAATCTTCATAGTATTAGATGGGTCAAAACCTTCGATGTAAGAGTACAAGCTATGTAGATTGATTAGACTTGCAACCACGCACGAGGAGGAACATTTTTGCCTTTTTTCTTGCAGCTGTCAGCTTGGGCTTCGAGGATACAAGGGATCCTTGCCTTGATCAAGAACTTTGTTTGACAGAGGTCGTTTACCGAAGAACAATCTGCATATACACTAGTATAGATCCAATCCAATAAACTATAATTTCTGGGGGTCATTGCATCCTTGCAGCTAAAGTTGCAAGTCCTGATATAACATTTTGCAAAGTATTGCCTCTGTGCCATTGCAAAGCCTTCGGTCCCCACCAATAGCCCACTCACTTGTGCTTTGATTATTTCTAACCCATATATGTACCCATTACTTGGAGCATGGATCCTTTAAACCTACATCACAGAAATGATTGGCATTGATCCACCTCTCCGGCATAACAGAGATGATTCTGCATTCCTCGTGGTGGTGTTGAGTACAAGTTGCGCTAGCGACGGTGAGGAACAGCTAAGCCTTTCCCTATAGTGGTAGGCTTGGGACTCGAGGGTATAAGGGATAATGACCTTGACGTGTGTTGACACCGATTTTGGCTCGGACCAAAATGTGTCTAAATAAAATATATTGATGGCTAAATTTCATTCAACTAATATTTGATAAAAATAATTATTTCCTTATAAATGAAGAAATTGATACGAAACATACCTATCCTATTTATAATTCGGCACACATACAAATACGCGATCACGGTCAGCTACGCCATAAATCTGAAACCAAAATATCTCCGTAAGCTAGTTTGGTGGCATAATCTGCTTTGCCATATGAGTGATATACCAACCATCAAAGAAATAACAAGAGTGATAAATGAACATAATCCATTCATGCACGTATATGTGCTTATTAGCCGCATGCATGCACCCAAATGCATGTACGTGCTAATTAAAGAGTCCTCAGCTAATGAGTTGAGCAATTGAATAAGATATGTATATTGCAAGTGTATGTATACCATGTATACGAGCCCATCGCAGCTTGCAACTCCATATGGCCAAAGCAATGCACATCTGTGTGACGACTTGCAGGAACATGCGGGCCGGAAGACAATTAAACATCCCTTAATCATGTAATTAATTAAAAGGAAAGGCCGGAGGCCCACATGTCATGTATAGGGACATCTCCTACACGCGTACGACTGGACTCCCGAACGAACCAGTCGCTACAACCGGCAGCCCGGACCAAGTCAATCAATTCAAATCTTCACGAACTCCACGTTCTGGATGGAGGGCGCGTCAAGTAACCCGAAACCGCAGCGCGCCGGCGATATTAGCAATACAAAAATCAAAATGGACGATGAGCGCCAAAACTCAGGGCAAACTGCCCTGCTGCTTGCTCTATAAATAGCAGGCCACCGCGAGCGCTCAAACAGACAGACACAGAGAGAAACACACACACCACCGTCAGGCTGCCGCGCTCACGCATCAAAGCAAGCAGTGCCGTCAGGCTGCCGGCAAACCACCCAAGTCCCAAAAAGCTTCTGCAGAAAGATAGCGCCCAAGCAAACAGAGAAGAGAAGAAGGTCCAGAAGAAGCGCTGCTGCACCGGCAAGACTCTGCTGCGTGCGCCGGCGTGCTGCAAGGTGAGAAAGGCCATGGCGCTGGTCTGACTTCATCTCGGCTCTCCATCAACAATGAAGAAATTCTTCCTTTCTCTCTTTCTCTGATCTTTCAAGGCCCCATGAGTCGGTTTGATCTTTTGATACAAATCACGGTGGGATGTATGAAGACCCCAATCTTCGGCTTGGTCTGTTGATACAACGCCAGGATGGGATGAGTTCCTGCTCTTTGATTCGGTCTGTTGATACGAACTCAGGAGCAAGTGCTAAAACCAAGTGAAAATTATCAAATAATCTCCTTGCTGCACCTCAACTATAGGCTCGATTATCACAAGTACTTGCCATGAGTTGCAGCACGGAAGATATAAACAAATCCTCTTCATACAGGTTAAACACTCGCCTCACCTGCTGTACATGTGCGGCCCATGAATGCTGCAGCACACTGTCATGTCAGTAGCAAAATAAGTGGGGCGAGGTAAATCAAAAAAATCATAATCATCTGCAAAGATTAAATGGCATCAAAGAAAACAGCCATGCTCGTACTGTCTTGCATTCCATCAGTTCGGTACTTGCTTAAAACCAACTAGCATGTGCATACAACATTCTGCATATTTTATATTAAGTTAAGCCATAAAAGTGTTTAGCCATATAAATATGTGCTCCATACATGTATTTTCTTTTCTCTGCTGAATACCATGTCACGTGCACAAACTTGGCCCAAACAAGAGGCCTCAGCATACTACATCATGTACGCGCATGCTCATCTCATCGGTTAGTGCCATGCATGCCAAATATAGATAGTTGAAGTCTGCATCTTAACTATACTGCATCCACGAGAAGTCATGCATGATTTGTTAAACTATAAAATAAACTAAACAGTGACATATATAATCTATGCAAATTATGCTACGGCAAGTCCGGTACATAGGCACAGGCATTGTCACTGATAGAAATAAACTAAAACAGGTACGCTAAGCAAGTCTGGCGTATGAACATCAGCATCACGCCCTGATCAAAGTCACATGCACACTCACCTATGAGAATCATTTTAAGATCTCCGTCATGCATGTTTGGTTGAAAGAAAATTCAAAATATATAGCTTTGCTTTGTTTACACTACATACGCATCCACGCAAATGCTAGTAGTAGTAATTAACAAAAATCAGCCTTGGTATACTAAGCCAAGACTCGATTCAGCACTCTGCCTTCAGGGTCTTTTGAAAACAAGTCCCTGGCAAAATGGTAGAGAAATAAATAAAACTTGATGAATATTAACCACTCTTCATAATAGATAATGCTAGCAACCATAAATACATAAGTTGTGCTTATGTTGCATCATGCATAAAAAGTCAAGCAAATATGCATGCACGAAATTATGTCATGTTCATTAAGTTTGAGGCTAAGCCAAGCATTCATCCACGGCGACAAGACTGAAGACTAGTTATTTTATTCTTGTAGTCATGTAATAGGCAGCCATATCATGTAATTTTCTTTTCATGTACTCATGTTGGAACTCTTAATCAGGGGTATTCTCTACAGAGATGTAATTAACATAATTTTTATGAATATATAAGAATTATGGAAGTATGGACTCGCAATACCTGAATTTCTTACTTTGTCTCATTTAAACTAAACTAAAATCAAGCATTGTCTCTGCTGACGCGGAGGCGGGCCTTCACCCGTCCGTTTCCCCGCCATCAACGTGATTCACAGAGGGTTCCTGCTCAGCTCATGGCTGAGTTGCAAATGGTGGTGCTGAGGAAGACGATGACCGCGCATATGAAGACCAAACATGGCGCTCCAGAGAGGTGGTGATGTTCATGGCTTGGTGGGCAATAATAACGGCATTTGCTATGGAGGCGCTCGTGGTGGGCTAGCGAGCTGAGTAGGAGATTGAGGAGGATGGCGTGATGATAATGTGAGCATGTCTCATGCCCATGTGGTATGTTTCATCCAGGAACGAGTGTCCTATATATAGGCTATATATGGCATCATGAAGCACAGGAAACTTGGCGAACTCGGAGCTAATCCCGGAGTGGTGAGTGGTTGCATGTAAGCATGTTACGATGGCCATGCAGGGGAGAGAGGATGAGCGAGAGTGGCGGTGAACCTGAACAGGTGCACAAGACAGGTTCAAGGATTTCGCAAAGGAAAAAAAAAGACAAGTTCAAGGCAACACTTGTTACTATTTGAAAGGGTTTGTGGCTTTGTACCGATAAGGATGCGGGGCGGCTAGTTTGCGAGAGACGCTCATGCGACCCATTTCAAATAAAATCGCCTGAAAAAGACACATTGGTTCGACTACCCATCTTTCCTAGGCCTTTTCTTCAGACGTGCGGGCCGACGCAACATCTTGGTTTTCTGGGTTTCATCTAGCTTGATATAGATAGATGAACATCATCGTACCCAGGAGGAGAGGGGTGGATTTGCACGATTTCTAGGAGAAATATCAGTGATTTTTCTTCTGAGAAAAGAATCAGCGAATTGAAGTCATCTTGCCAACATTAATATGGAGTATCCACTACCACCCGCCATGCTTTCCCAGTGACTTGCTTAGGGGAGGCCAAATAATTTTTCTGGCACTTTAGGACACTTTTAGCAAACTTCCGATAACCCCTTCTCTATATTTCATTCCATATCTCTTTTACTTCCAAATTATTATTTGT
>OAMR01000299.1:702549-746176 GCA_900205405.1 Echinochloa crus-galli
AAATAGTAAAGTTATAGTGGATGGTGCATCGTTTTTCAAACAACTAATAAATTAGATATTTCAATATGAAATAAGAAGGGTTCCTCTGTGGGCTTTCACTCGCATGGTGGTGAAATGACATTTGGCTGCTAGTATTGAGGTATGCCTATGTGGTAGAAATCTATGGACAATCTGGAGCGTGCTCAGGTGCACTGGAGGTTGGCACACTACTGGGTGTTTTCCATCCTAGCATTAGATTGCCCTTCTCAATTGTTGTGATTTTCAAATGTCGCTTACATTCCTTGCACTGTCATGTCAGTAGCAAAATAAGTGGGGCGAGGTAAATCAAAAAAATCATAATCATCTGCAAAGATTAAATGGCATCAAAGAAAACAGCCATGCTCGTACTGTCTTGCATTCCATCAGTTCGGTACTTGCTTAAAACCAACTAGCATGTGCATACAACATTCTGCATATTTTATATTAAGTTAAGCCATAAAAGTGTTTAGCCATATAAATATGTGCTCCATACATGTATTTTCTTTTCTCTGCTGAATACCATGTCACGTGCACAAACTTGGCCCAAACAAGAGGCCTCAGCATACTACATCATGTACGCGCATGCTCATCTCATCGGTTAGTGCCATGCATGCCAAATATAGATAGTTGAAGTCTGCATCTTAACTATACTGCATCCACGAGAAGTCATGCATGATTTGTTAAACTATAAAATAAACTAAACAGTGACATATATAATCTATGCAAATTATGCTACGGCAAGTCCGGTACATAGGCACAGGCATTGTCACTGATAGAAATAAACTAAAACAGGTACGCTAAGCAAGTCTGGCGTATGAACATCAGCATCACGCCCTGATCAAAGTCACATGCACACTCACCTATGAGAATCATTTTAAGATCTCCGTCATGCATGTTTGGTTGAAAGAAAATTCAAAATATATAGCTTTGCTTTGTTTACACTACATACGCATCCACGCAAATGCTAGTAGTAGTAATTAACAAAAATCAGCCTTGGTATACTAAGCCAAGACTCGATTCAGCACTCTGCCTTCAGGGTCTTTTGAAAACAAGTCCCTGGCAAAATGGTAGAGAAATAAATAAAACTTGATGAATATTAACCACTCTTCATAATAGATAATGCTAGCAACCATAAATACATAAGTTGTGCTTATGTTGCATCATGCATAAAAAGTCAAGCAAATATGCATGCACGAAATTATGTCATGTTCATTAAGTTTGAGGCTAAGCCAAGCATTCATCCACGGCGACAAGACTGAAGACTAGTTATTTTATTCTTGTAGTCATGTAATAGGCAGCCATATCATGTAATTTTCTTTTCATGTACTCATGTTGGAACTCTTAATCAGGGGTATTCTCTACAGAGATGTAATTAACATAATTTTTATGAATATATAAGAATTATGGAAGTATGGACTCGCAATACCTGAATTTCTTACTTTGTCTCATTTAAACTAAACTAAAATCAAGCATTGTCTCTGCTGACGCGGAGGCGGGCCTTCACCCGTCCGTTTCCCCGCCATCAACGTGATTCACAGAGGGTTCCTGCTCAGCTCATGGCTGAGTTGCAAATGGTGGTGCTGAGGAAGACGATGACCGCGCATATGAAGACCAAACATGGCGCTCCAGAGAGGTGGTGATGTTCATGGCTTGGTGGGCAATAATAACGGCATTTGCTATGGAGGCGCTCGTGGTGGGCTAGCGAGCTGAGTAGGAGATTGAGGAGGATGGCGTGATGATAATGTGAGCATGTCTCATGCCCATGTGGTATGTTTCATCCAGGAACGAGTGTCCTATATATAGGCTATATATGGCATCATGAAGCACAGGAAACTTGGCGAACTCGGAGCTAATCCCGGAGTGGTGAGTGGTTGCATGTAAGCATGTTACGATGGCCATGCAGGGGAGAGAGGATGAGCGAGAGTGGCGGTGAACCTGAACAGGTGCACAAGACAGGTTCAAGGATTTCGCAAAGGAAAAAAAAAGACAAGTTCAAGGCAACACTTGTTACTATTTGAAAGGGTTTGTGGCTTTGTACCGATAAGGATGCGGGGCGGCTAGTTTGCGAGAGACGCTCATGCGACCCATTTCAAATAAAATCGCCTGAAAAAGACACATTGGTTCGACTACCCATCTTTCCTAGGCCTTTTCTTCAGACGTGCGGGCCGACGCAACATCTTGGTTTTCTGGGTTTCATCTAGCTTGATATAGATAGATGAACATCATCGTACCCAGGAGGAGAGGGGTGGATTTGCACGATTTCTAGGAGAAATATCAGTGATTTTTCTTCTGAGAAAAGAATCAGCGAATTGAAGTCATCTTGCCAACATTAATATGGAGTATCCACTACCACCCGCCATGCTTTCCCAGTGACTTGCTTAGGGGAGGCCAAATAATTTTTCTGGCACTTTAGGACACTTTTAGCAAACTTCCGATAACCCCTTCTCTATATTTCATTCCATATCTCTTTTACTTCCAAATTATTATTTGTTGTTGATTTTTTTCTCACAATATTTTTCTATTCATCTTATTTAAAAATTTAATTCAATATATGAAATGATAAGTCATATTTAGAGTACTTTTGATGATAAAATAAATCAAAAAATAAATGATACATAGTTTTTTAATAAAATAAATAATTACATATTATTTGAAAAAGTTAATAGCGAATAGTAATTTAGAACGGAGTGGTAATCCCTCGGTCATGTAATATAAGACGTTTTAGAATTCAAAATTTGTACTCAAATACAAGGCATCTTAGCTATATTTACACCATTGTTCCTTTTATTATTCTTGGAGTTAGTGCGGTTAGTTTGGTTGATTGGTGGATAAACACATGTTGACTCATTGGTACTTGCAACTGCCATTAAAACAACCAGATAATATAACTTTTCATAACTCTGGGGATATGCGTCTTTTGCTAGTTTCTCTAATATGTTTTAAGAACTCTAGGATGCCTTGTATTACAGGACAAAGGGAGTACATATAAACTCAATTCAAACTGTATTTTAATAACCCAATAATTCAAACTTATATGTTTCTACCACATGTAATTCATGACAAAAGAAAGCTGTAAATCTTTGATCATATTACTCATATTCTTGTTGGTGATTAGGCTGGCGCAGCGGGCCCTGCCCGATCTCAATGCGAGGCTGCCGTTGTGTGCAGTCGAGCCACCCAGGGATTTCGATGCTCGCCATGCGGCCGTGTTTCTTTCGCCGGGAGCAAAATTTTGCCACTGGCACGATGGCAGGCCTGACATCCATTTGACAGAAGATTCCCAGCCAAAATCAAAAACAACTATATACATCCCATCACATGTACCCATGGAATGAATTTTGCTAAGATGTGTGCCCAAGGGCCCTCACCGGTGGGCTCCATGTTGGCCTACACTTGGACAAAACTTTGTCGCGAACACGGGTAAATTTTTGCCGACCGTGGCAGGCCTGCCATCCGTTGGCAGCGGTAATTTTTTTGCCCGACGAAAGAAACGCGGCCCAAGTGTAGGTCAACGTGGAGCCCACCGATGAGGGCCCATGGGCACACATCTTAGCAAAATTCATTCCGTGGGGTGTATATAGTTGTTTTTGATTTTGGCTGGAAATTCTCTGTCAAATGGACGTCAGGCCTGCCATCGTGGCAGTGGCAAAATTTTGCTCCCGGCGAAAGAAACATGGCCTTGGACAAAACTTTGTCAGGAACACGGGTAAATTTTTTGCCAACCGTGGCAGTCCCGCCATCCGTTGGCAGCGGCAATTTTTTTCCCGACAAAAGAAACGCGGGTGGTACGTGTTTGCAACCCGTCAGCCGAACTGGCCAGACACAGAAAAAAAAGAATTGTTGGTATGTACAACGGTAGCCAATTAGCCAAAGGCTATGTTTAGTTCAAAAAACCCCACCTAAATTTCACTACACAAAAAGTCTCATCACATCACATTAAATCTCTCTCCTCATATATGTAGCATTAAATGTAGGTAAATAAAAAAACTAATTACATTATTTTGATGTACACAACGAGACAAATCTTTTAAGCCTAGTTAGATCATGATAGGACAAGAATTACCACAAATAAACGAAAAATACTACAATATCTGATTTGACTCGATGTGACTTTTCGTGGAACTAAATACAGCCAAAGCCTTTCTAAATCCACAGAAAAACATCCCCACATCACTAGAATTCTAAAGATCGCCACTCGGCACACAACGGTCAACACGCGACAGAGGCGGCTGCTGCGCCTGCGCCTTGCAGGTGTCCGTTGGCGTAGCGACAGATAGACACGGAGGCCGAGAACGAACGGGGCCCAGCCCAACCCGACGAGACGCTCCCCCGTCCCCTCACAAGTCCGTTTCGAACTCTCTAGACGCCTCTTGTCTGCGTCGCCGCCTCCAGCCGCGTCCGCGTCTCCTGCCCCCCTCGCGCGCCGCAAAAATGGTGAGCACGCACGGCCCTCGATCGAACTTGTACGCACCCTAGGGTTTCCGCTCGGCGTTTCCGACGGAGATCCTGAGGTTGGTCTCGTCAGGAGTCAGGTCGTCTGATTGATCCGTTTATGTTTTTGTTTTGGGATTTTTTCCCCCCCGCAGGCGTTGCCGAACCAGCAGGTCGTGGATTACCCCAGCTTCAAGCTCGTCATCGTTGGCGATGGTGGAACTGGTGATTTTCTCAGCCTTTTCCTGTGGCTCGCGTGATTTTTGTTATCCGTTTCCGTACGACGATGGTAGATGCAGTTTCTGATGCGCGCGCCGTGTTTGTTGGCGTGATTTCCTCGAGATCTGACTGACTTGGGTATTGGTTCGTGGTTGGCAAGTCTACGGAAGTCGCGATTCGATCCGGCTCGAGACGTTTGTAGTTGTGTCGTAAGGCGATTTGGGGTTCAAGCGTGTGTAGGTTTTAGCTGGGGAATGGTTAGATTTCAGCAATTGTAGAGATTGATTTTGTGGCTGTCAGGAATTTATGGTAGTTATTTCACTAGTACTTGGCTAATTTCATGCCAACTATTATCTTCTATGTTAATATGTTATAAAAACAAGGATCTGCTCATCGGCACTGAACTCTCTGTATGAAGAAGTGTTAGATGGCTCTGTTTCCAACGTTTTGTGCTCTCCTAGTATTTCAATGTTATTGGAGAAAGGCATGAGTAAAAAAGTTAGGTGTTTATTTTCTGATCCGGGATAAATGGGAAGTTGGGGATGGATGGTGAGTGTGAAGTGTTTATTTTTTATGCACAGAAATAGGAAAGTTGTAGTGGATGCGTGCATTGTTTTCCAAACAACTAATAAATTAGATATTTCAATATGAAATAAGAAGCATTCCCTCTGTGGGCAATATGAAATAAGAAGCATTCCCTCTGTGGGCTTTCACTCGCATTGTGGTGAAATGACATTTGGCTGCTAGTATTGAGGTATGCCTATGTGGTAGAAATCTATGGACAATCTGGAGCGCGCTCAGGTGCACTGGAGGTTGGCACACTACTGGTTGTTTTCCATCCTAGCATTTGATTGCCCTTCTCAATTGTTGTGATTTTCAAATGTCGCTTACATTCCTTGACTTGTTGCATTGAACCGCATGTTTGTATGCAATGCTTTTTAATGCCCATTGTTTTCAATCTCTCACTGCCTAATGTTTCTTGCAGGTAAAACCACATTTGTTAAAAGGCATCTGACTGGAGAGTTCGAAAAGAAATATGAGCGTAAGTGTCATACTGTGGTTTTGTTGTAGCTATTCACTCGCAGAAGATGGACTTACAACAATTTGATCGTCTTCCATTACAGCTACCATTGGTGTTGAAGTCCACCCTCTAGATTTCAGCACTAACTGTGGCAAAATCCGCTTCTATTGTTGGGATACTGCTGGGCAAGAAAAGTTTGGTGGTCTCAGAGATGGCTACTAGTAAGTGATAAATGAATATTTCATCAAGTTTTTACCTGTGTTAGATGACTGGAAGTGTGAAGTGTTCATACATATAAAGTATGTGAACCTGGGTGTGATTCATTCCTTGTTTTATGCAAGCGTCCTCCATGTTATGTTTGCGTAATATATTTTCTAACCGTCCCAGACTCCCAGCTAGCAAATACTCCTATAAAGAGCATCCCACCACATGCAGTCAGACATTAAGTTGTTGGTATCTTATAATACATTTTTGGTGTATCATGCATTTTTTTCACATTCTTTTGCAAACATGTCAAGATTTCCAGTCTTGATTTTGGATGCTTTTCTAGCTTGTATGTTTGTGCACATTAGCATCCAGTGTGCTGAAATCCACAGCCCATTGTTAGGATTTAAAAATTAACCAATTGCATGTGCTGGTTTCTCTGTTGTAAGTTGCGACAACATTTCTGTTTTGACAGTTTTTGTTGGTACTTTTTAAAGTCTTAGCCGATCTTGTGTTTTTGCCTTTTTAGTGTGCGTTTTGTTGGACTTGCTTAATCCTGATATTTCAATTGTCCTGCAGTATCCATGGTCAGTGTGCCATCATCATGTTTGATGTCACTTCAAGGCTGACATACAAGAATGTACCAACATGGCACAGGGACTTGTGCAGGTAGTTTATCAGTATAGATTCCAGTAATAGTTTATGTATCGATTATTTCAGAGCCTTGCTAAATATCCAATTATTTTGGTTTCAGGGTGTGTGAGAACATTCCCATTGTCCTGTGTGGTAACAAGGTTGATGTGAAGAACAGGCAAGTCAAAGCCAAGCAAGTTACATTCCACAGGAAGAAGAACTTGCAGTACTACGAGATTTCTGCCAAGAGCAATTACAACTTTGAGAAGCCCTTCCTTTACCTCGCAAGGAAGCTGGCAGGGTAATTAGATACTTGCCCACCTCTTCCATCTGCTTGTATTTTGTTGTTTTCCTTATACCTGCGATAACCTACCTCTGTCGTTGTTCTAACTTGTCATGTATATTTAGGGACCAGAACCTTCACTTTGTTGAGGCTGTTGCTCTGAAGCCACCGGAAGTTCAGATTGATATGGCCATGCAGCAACAGTGAGTGCTTCAATTACTCCTTGCCACTACCATCGATTTGTTCAACTTGGCGAGAATCATTCTATTGCTCACGCATTTCTAACGTCATGTTTTCCCCATGGATACAGGCATGAAGCTGAGCTTGCAGCTGCTGCAGCACAACCCCTGCCTGATGACGATGATGACCTGATCGAGTAGATAATATAATTGCCCTGATGATGGGAGAGTGAGGACTTTTTATAAGAGCCCTTAGCGGTTCATCCTTAGAGTTAGGCACCTGGATCTGAATGCTCTCTTGATGTTTCTATTGAGTTGAGAACGAGTTATAACATTTCTATCCAATGTTACCGAGGTTTGTTGGTGACTGAACCAGCTGCTTTGCCTCCTTTTATGCCTGCTGTCATATGTTCCGTCTCCTTTCAGCCGCCTGTCTGGATTACCTGCTCTTCTGAAATGGGGAACGCAATAGGGAACTGTGAAGCAGTTTTGTTGTCAATTGTCATATGCTTTTCAGCTCTGTTCACCCGTAGGGCCGTGCTGTTTTACTTGTTCTTCAGAAAACGCATGCCATGCCATAAAAAATGTGACCGGAAAGACCATGCCATAAAACGCAAAATGGAACCATAAAATTGATGAATTGTCCACTATGAATTCCAAAGCACGTCTGGTGACAGATCAACTCATCATTTTTAACAGAATTTTGTCTGAAACCAAATTCAACGTATAAAAAAGACTCGTCGCCTATATCATCTCCTTCCACATGTAAATTTACAACTCTCCTTTCTTGTGCCCGCGGGAAAGTCTCTCCTTTCTTGTGCCTTCGGCTGTTTTTAATCCGCGGGAAAGTTCTTGTATGTACCCAAATTGGGAAGGGAGGCGAATGTCGCTCGAAATGGATGGGCCTAAAAATTGTCAGGACAGAGTAGGCAAAAATTTAAGACGTTGTTAGTAGAGCAAAATAGCAATTATCTCTGGTAAGCATTACAAATAAATTGAACAACTGCCTCCAAGGGTTGTGAAGCATCGAGCCACTGATAAATTCTGCCGCTTAGGGCTGGTTTGGGATCCATAATCCCCACGGCACGTTTCACCGGGAAGGGCGCTCGGCCTATGTGGTTTGGGATCCATAATCCCCGCGGCACGCTTCACCGAGAAGGGCGCCCGGTCTACATAGGCCGGGCAGATTTTTCCGGGAAGGAGCCGGGATCCCGGCGGGGGAGGAGACTCCCAAAGTTCCTAGATGTCTCCGAAACTTGTTAAGAACCAGAGGAATTCTTGTGGGGTACTTTTGCCTCTGTTTTGCCTACATGCCGGTCCCGCCGCAAGGGCTAGATGAAGGGGTTCGGTCCGGATTGATACCGGCACGCTCACCTGGCTCCCCCAATAGTTCTGTAACGGTGTGTAACCTATGAGTTGAAGCACATCTGAACCTAAATTAGTTCGAGACAGTCCAATCACCCTCGAGGCCTCTTATTCCAAAAATCTAACTCAAACCAAACCATCTGTTGGGCCAGGTCATTAAAAACCATTCAAAACAAATCCAACATAGACACCAAACCATTAAACTCAATAAAACCAAACCAATTAGCAGAGTGAGCCCGCAGTGGTGTCACCCCTATTTCGTCTCTGTTGGTTGCTGTAGGGATGGAAAACATAAGGGATGAATCACAGCTGAACAATCGGCACTAAACCAAAGCCGGGCTCGACATGATCTAGTATTTTGGTACATAATGAGAGGGCCGGAGGGGTCTGGAGAAGTGGAGTGGGGGGTCTCACATAAGGATCTGCTTCTGACTGATGGACCGTGATATCGCCAAGGTCCACCGGCTATCTGAATCGCCGTGGGGAATCAACGTTTTATCAATTTCGATATCGACCGATGGAGTGCGCTTTTTGCAGTGGCTGTTCTTCATGCTTCGGTTACTACTGGTGACCAGAAATAATTGACCATTGAACATCCTCACTGCTGACACCACACTCACTTCAGCTTCAGGTCTTCCTCGATTCCCTTCAGCTTCAGGTCTTCCTCTTATGAGTAGGGGTGGTAAAGGGCCCTCACTTTTATACTAGAAATTTTAAGGATCGGGCCGGATTAGTGCCGGATCAAAATAATACTAGTTTTTGAGCTAAATTTTGTTAGAACCAAGTTAAATTGTGAAGGAATAAACGGGCCATGATCCGTTACCACCCCTACTTATGAGGCCGAGCTCCTTGACAACCTTGTCAGTTGACGGTAGAAAGAAAGGCGAGAGAGGCAGAAGAACAGATGGTTTGTTCTGTTGTTGGCCACGTGCCCACGTGGAAGAGATAAGCATTGGTGCATCACTGGGAATGAACTATGCTGCCACGTGCAATGGCACAGCCGCGAACTCTTTCTGGTTTTTCTCCGAAACAAAAATACACAGCTTCTTGGCCCTGTTTAGTTCCGTTCCACTCCTCAAAATTCTCAACATCCTTTCCTTGCTGAGTGAATCCAACTTGAGCTAGTGGCTTTGAATCTCCAAGTGTATGATCATGAATCCATACCAATTCATAAGCCACTTCATCACATTGTTCAACAATAATTGGATGCATTGCATTGCTTCACTAGTTAGGCTTGATTAATGTCTAGAGATCAGTCCACAATACTAGTTCCTTCACCCTAGCAAAGTTCCTCGGCCACAAGACGACTCTTGTCCTTCACTTCGCTTAGTACCTCGTCACTAGCCATCTAGTTTGATCCCTTCCATCCTATCTAGCCGCTTTAAGTTTTGCTTTGCTTTGCATCCACATGAAATCCACATTGAAATCCATGTCTTCAACTATCCGAGATATATCCAATATCTTCAATTTAGTTGTCCCAATATCATTTGACAAGCTTCTTCTAAATGAGACCTATCCATAAGCATAGTCCTCTTGTCTCATTTGTTATTTCCATTTACTTGTCATTGTCCACTTTAGTTACATGGGATCACATCCACTTGTTTGCTTTCACAATATTACACCAATAGAGCACATATTCTTATTAACAATTACATGACATGAATATCCATTGACAATAAAAAACCTGCTCATATACCTAAGCAAACAAGTTAGATCACTAATCATGTTGTCATACAAATCACCAAAACACTTAAGTGCCTAGATGCACTTTCAGTACTAAACCTGGGTAAATAAAAAAACTAGTTGCATGGTTTTGGTGTACACGACGAGACGAATCTTTTGAGCCTAGTTAAGTCATGATAGGACAATGTTTACCACAAACAAACGAAAAGTGCTACAGTGTTCGATGTGACTTTTTTCACTTCACTTTTTACCTTTCTCCAGGAACTAAACACCCCCCTTATATCTTTTTTTTTTGAACTTCACCCCCCTTATATCGTTGGCCGTTACTTACAGACCAAAGCTGAGGTGGTGTTCTATGCTTCTTCTACATGTACATATGTTGTATGGTTATATTATTTATTACTTTAGTACATGTTAGCATCATATTATTTACTTAAGTACCACCATATACTAATGTCATATCATCGTAGTATTAAAGTTGTGATGTATATGTATTGATTATTGGGCAAGATTACGGCTGGCTGTAGAGTAGTCATTACCATAGTATAATGGTATAAAATTTATACTTTGTTTATCCGTAATAACAACATACGCGCTATATAAGCCCTAAAATAAAAGAAAATATATGATGTCAGCTGCCGAGTTTAGAACGAAGAAGAGATCGTCAGTCAGCGGGACCCAACAGTCAGCGTCCTACAACCAAGGGTCGGCAAGCAGAGCCGACGCGGGGGAACTCTCCCGTTTCGTCCCCAACGATAAAACACAACAAGGGGGAACCGGCCCTGTCCTCTTCGCGATTCAGCCCAGCGAACACTCGCCTGAGTCGGAGGCAGTTTCTTCGATCCCCCCTCGTCCCGGTGGAATTGGAGCTGCGATGGAGGAGCAGTTCATCCTCCGCGTGCCACCGTCCCTGGCGGAGCGGATCGAGCGCCTCATGAACGAATCCGCCGCCGCCTCCTCCTCCAACCCTGACGACGCCTCCCTCGACCTCTCCTTCTCAGGTCAGCGGCGGCCCCCGTCTCTCTCCCTCGAATCCTCTTCCTATCTGGGCGAAAACCTACCGCGCACTGGTCTAGCGGTTTCCTATTCATGGATTCGCTCGTGGGATTACATGCCCGTAGGCTGTTCGACGGAACGCGCAAGTAAGGTCAGGTGCAGTGGGGGCTTCCATGGTGCTGTGCGGGGAAGGCGTGAGGATGGAAATCAGCGGTAGGCTGGTAGCTTTTGGTCCAGAATACAGATTGCCCCAGCGTGCGGGGTGCCTGGCTTGGGCTTGCTGGGTTCCTGCCCTGAGAATGCTTAGCATCACTAACTGTTCGGTTCTTCGCACTAATTGGAAGTTGATACTGTGTTGCACAATTAGATAATGGAGACCACACGATGCCATGTGCGAGGGCTGCATTGTGTCTTAGGATGAATAGTTCTTGCTTCAGATTACGCAGTGATAGGTTAAAGTGTGATGTTAGTAGATTGCTCGATTGGTGTTAGGTTTATTGACTTTGCATGGATCAGCTTGCACAAGTATTTAGAGATCATTCATTTGGAAATTTCCTAAAGGGCTGGTATGAGTATAATAGATAGCCAAAGCAAAGCAAAACATTCCAATTTTGCTGTTCTGATCGGGAGCCAGCTGTTCTGCAATCCTATTGTTTACCTTTGGATAAGCGTTGTGGCTACTGGCTAATGACTCAAGGAAAGATCCATTTAGTGTCAGATGAGATGGTCAACATTTAGCAGCAAATGGAATAATTTAATGACACATAATTAAGATTAGGGAGTGCAAACGCTGTGGTTCATGCCTATGTTTTTTTTTTGAAACAATGGTTCATGCCTGTGTTAATCATACTTTTGCAAATCATGTTTTCCTGTCTGTACTCACCTTTTGTTTTCCATTTTAATGTTCGGGAGCAGTACATGGCACATATTCTTCATGTAGCACAATCTCTTATCTAGATGAAAATCATGAAATAACTCTGTTGCTGGAAATAACTCAAGATCAATAAATGTATGACTCCAAAGGGTTTTGAACCTGTCTCGTATTGGGCATGCTAAGTGCTTATTAAAAAGCCTTCCTTGGACACAGATAACATGATTGAATTGGTATGACATTCACTATGTGCATTGTTGTTCATTTGGTACATTTTCTCACTTCTAGTTATTGGGACTTTTCCTTATATTTCTTAGCATGCAACCTGACTAGATTAGACTGGATTTTTCTTCAAAAGCTGAAAATTGGAACTTTTTGTCACCTTGTGGATTGATAAGATATTTCTTCCTGCAGAGGATGGAAGAAATGGCACATTTATGATCGGCAATGAGAGCTTTCCTGCATCTCTCTTGGATCTTCCTGCGGTGGTTGAGTCGTACAAGACATATGATGATTCTGTACTAATTAAAACCGCCGATATTGGTCAGGTAAAAGTGCAAGTTTACTGTATGTCTATTTTATTGAATTCCATATCTTAAAATCATCTGATAAAACACAAATTGGAACAGATGATTATGGTAAGAGAAGAAAATGATCCTGCTCCAGAAGGAGTTGAATACAAGCATGGGCTTACACCTCCAATGAGGGATGCACGCAGACGACGCTTCCGCAGAGAACCAGACTTGAATGTATTAGAATTAATTGCCCTCTAGCTCTGTTCATTATCCATGTTCACATGGCAACACCTTTTGGGCAGAACCCTGATTCTTTCTTACACAATTTTGCAGGCAGAGCTGGTTAACCAAGTTGAGAAGCATCTCATCAATATTATGCATGGAGTATCTGTCAGTATCCTTTTGGTTGGTTTGATTTACTAAATACTAGCATGTGTTGTATTCTCGCAGTTAAATAAAATGGTATCATAGTAAAAAAAAAGTATTACTGTTTGGTTCTCAGGTTTTCTCACATTCTTTTGGCTACTAACGATAGTTGAAAAATGATCCTCCACTCCTACATTTAGCTCCCTCCATCTTTTACAAGGGTAACGATGTCATTCTTTAAATCTCGTCATTATTGTAGTTTTATCCAGATATTTGAAAGGTACATTTCAACACTTGTTATGCCTTGGAATTTGATGTTTGAAATTGAAGTTCATCATAGATTGTCACACTCATATTATAAATATGTAAGCCAAATAAACATGCATTGTTACCTGTTAGTTGTCATGACTGCATTTGGTTTGTTGGTTGAAGGATTTTGTCATTTGGTTTGATGCCTTTGAATTTGATGTTTGAAACGAAGTTAAACTGTTTTTATTCCCATCAGGTAATATGCATTGTTCCTTGACTTGTCAATAGACCAGAATGCCAGTGTCATAGGAGGTGAGGAAGGCAGTAAGAAACCTCCAGTACCTCGTGCACCTAAGCAGCCTGATGTCCAAGAGCCAGCTGCGAATGGTGAGGAAGCTGAACCTGAGAGGAGTGACTCGGAGGAGTCTGATAACTGAAGTGGACCAGAGTAGTGCAGCATCAGTGGCCCAAGCAACCCTGGTTAAACTTTGTATTTTAAATCAGAGTGTATATCAATAACGACAGTGTCTGTTGTCACTCATGCATATAGTTGACTAGCATACATGGGAGTTGCTAGCTCTATTGTAGTGCCGGATACTAAATTGCTAATGATGTGAGTGTACTCGTTTGCACACGAGACGTACTACTGCTTATACTAAGGCCAGCTAGCAGCAGCTTTCGTTCATATTTATCGTGAGATTACTTGACAGGAATCCTCTCCACTTTATACAGAGAACTATACGTTGTGCATTTATAAACACCGTAAGACCATTGAAAGAAAACCTTAGTATGTTGTGGCATTTATAAATACCGCAAAAGAAAACCTTAGGACTGCAGTTTTGTCCTTTGTTCAATTTAGTTTTCTGTTGTGATGGAGTCCTAACCTTGGTTTTTTGTAAATACCTCCACGACCAGCTTCAATTTATAAATACAGCCACGACCAGCTTCAGTTTATATTTTCTGTGCTTGACATCTGGACTCGGTCTCGGTGTAGGGGTCAGATTAATGCTCAACTGTACTTGAAAAACTGAGTTGGTTAGCAGTCCTTTTACGTACGTAGTATCTTGTGATTCAGTCGTTTACGTAGATATTGTACGGAGTATATTTACTCATGTGCATTGACCTGGACATAGTAATAGAATAATAATACATGTGCTGGTGAATGGGTCTGTAATAGAAACAAATCTGTAAATATTTCTGACAGTTGTGAAGTATGTGGATAAGATTCATCGTATCACTCTAATAGCCCCTCAAGGACTTGTTTTTCCAAGACATATTATATAGTAGCCTTTGTTTTTCCATCAATAACATTTCAAAGTTTCAATTCATCTTGAGCTTTTATATACTACTCCCTTCGTTCTAAATTACTATTCATTGTTAACTTTTTTCTGAAAACATTTGATTATCTTATTCAAAAATTTTAGTCCAATTATATGAAAAATAAGTTATCCTTAGAGTATCACTAATGATAAAGTAGGTCACAAATAAAACAAAATATACTTACATAGTTTTTAAAATCAGATAAATAATTAAATGTTGTAAGAAACAATCAATCGTGAATAGTAATTTAGAACAAAATAATAATTTGAAACAGAAGTAGCACTGAACAGAGAGGAGCGTTGACCCCTTCAGCTACTACGGTAACAAATACTGGTGCTCCTAGCAACATGTGTATACTTATTGATGCTACCTGGTCAGATTATAGCCTAGAGAGAGTTTTTTACGGGAAGAATCAACAGCACACGTCAAGCAAAGGGTTGTCTGCAATTTATTGAGGTTCCTCCGTCTAGCATTGACATTAACTAGTTCAGCCTTCTGCATCTTCTCAACTTTCTATTTCCTCTAATCCTCTTCCCCTACTCTTTTGCCAGTGTGTATATGTCAGGTCTAAGTGCCTCAAGTGTTGCTCCTCCTCGAGGTCGAGGTCGAGGATGCTGCTGTGCTGCGTTGTGCAAGATAGTTAAGGGCCTTTTACATCTAGCAATCCTAGGTATCTTATTCTTAGTGGTTTGTTCTGGTTTTATAGATTATAGCTTCGGTGCAAGGATTTTTCTTGAATTAGTATCATACTTTGCCATCGCTTGCATATATATTTACACCTCGTCGAACCGGGAGGAGAGGATTATTTCGGGTATATTTCTCGGCATACTTGCTGTGGTGATTATCACGGCAGCTCCCAGTTCCAAGGGCAAGACTGCTCCCGTCGTGGTCATTGCCGCGTGCAATCTCGTGGCTCTGTCGGTATACTGCCTCTGGAAAATCTGTGCACTAGTTCAGGCTTGTCTCCGACACCTTCGTGCTCGTGTCGCAGCAGCAGCTGCTGATGTGGAGGCGCCACTTGAGCCGGTGCAGAACGACGACCACGACGAAGAAGAAGAAGCAGCAGCAGCAGGGTGTAGAACAAGTACTCCCGTGCAGCCGACCACGTTCCACATCGAGGACCTGCCGCGAAAGTTCTCGTACGAAGAGATCCGTGACATCACCGGAGACTTCGGGAACTTGGTGGGGCACGGCGGCTCCGCCGAAGTCTTCCGAGGCCTCCTCGACGATGGCACGGCGGTCGCCGTCAAGCGGATCATCACCAGCTACAAGCTCGTCGGCGAGGAAGACTTCCTGAGAGAGATCTCCATCGTGGCGAACGTGCATCAACGCAGCCTGGTGCGCCTCCTCGGCTACTGCCTCCTGCGCGGCGGCGCCGGCGGCCAGTACCTGGTCTACCCGTTCTTCGAGCACGGGTCGCTGGACTGGTGGCTGTTCAACGGCGAGGAGCGGCGGCGCATCGCCGTCGACGTGGCCAGGGCGCTCGCCTACCTCCACCACGAGTGCCGCCGCCAGATCCTCCACCTCGACATCAAGCCGGCCAACATCCTCCTCGACGGCGGCTTCCGGGCGGACGTGTCGGACTTCGGCATCTCCATGTCCATCGCCCAGGACATGACCAGCGTCGACACCCGCGGGAGGGGCACGCCCGGATACATGGCGCCGGAGATATGGGTCAGCTCGCTGTCGACCAAGTCTGACGTTTACAGCTACGGGATGACGCTTCTCGAGCTCGTCGGCGGGCGGAGGGGTTTCAAGGCCGGCAGGGACTCGTCGGAGACGCCGCCGGACTTGTTCGCGCGCGTCGTGCGGGAGAAGGTGGCGCGAGGCGTGCACATGGAGGTGGTGGACGCGGCCATGGCGGGCGTGGACGAGGGGGAGGTAGAGGCGGTGGTGAAGGTGGCGCTCTGCTGCGTCCAGCACAGGCGCGACGTGAGGCCCAGTATGCTCACCGTCGTGGACATGCTCGAAGGCCGTGTCGCCGTTAATCTGCCGCTGGAGAGCCGACTGTCCGTCGTGGATTTCATGGAACCACTTTCCTCACAAGCCGGGCAGGAACGGTGACAATCAGGCTTCTCCATTTCAAATTTTGTATTTTGAAAGATTGGATCTAAGTATTAACTTTTACGACTTTGATTAGATCCAACTTTGTATATAAGAAGATAAGAATTACGTGTTATTTAGTATCCTATTTTTATTTGAAAAAGTGTATTTTTTATCTCTAAATTTATAAAAATGTGTTTTCAATCTCTTGATGCAAATTCGTAATTTAACTAACTAAACCAGTGCACCAATCATCCATACCTTGTCTTAACAATATTTTAGTGCTATCCAGAAGTGGTTTAGGCTATGTAATCATGAGATTGAGTCACCAAGCGTAGTCTGCCACGGTAAATTTGAGCTTTACGACAAAAATCTATGGACTTAGAAGCTAAATATGGTCTAACATTTTTTTTTTGAGAAGAATATGGTCTAACATTTAGGCAGACATGACCTAACTATGGTGAACAGTAAAATCCGGATGACTAGGAGCCGACTAGAATTAGGGAGGCACACCAAACCGAAAAGAGAAAAACTTTTATAGAAAAGTTAACAAAATTAATTCACATATGAATGTTGTATTTTTTCAACTTATTATTCAAAATGTTTGAGTAAAATATATTCTTTTTTCTTATTAGTATAAGTGTAAGAAGAACTTTCTAGTAATGATGATGTGGCTACGCAATGATTAATTAAATTGTTACATGGTCTAAACCATTGTTATATGATAGTAAAGTTTTGTTAAATCGAAGTATCAATGCATCAGTTTAATTAGTTAAGGGATTGATTTTTATTACTTAAAGCTTAATAGATGAAAATCACAATTCTACTATGCTTGAGAATGAAAAATACATTTCTTTATTTTTTTTTCTTTGATCTTTTATGCCTCAAAAGTTCTATACATGAACTGGCCATCCAAGAGGACGTGCCAAAGCCGCACGTGGTTTACACTACATATGAATTCGGGAGGATTTTTTTTTTTTTTGAGAAAGGGACTTGACTTTATTAAATTAAAACTCTTTTTACATATGAGATCTCAACATAAAATAAAATTACATTGAAGCATGCTACTAGATCTCTATACTTCATCTTTCATATATCAGCCATATCTTCTAAAGGTCGAAATGAGCATAAGATCTGTCATCGCTTACCGTGACCAGCAGCGGCCGGAAGGACAGATCCGCCACCGCCAGTAGTATCACCAGCGACAGATTGACGATTCCACATAGTCGGAAAATAAATCCAATCCCTCCTCAAAGAGGACTAGGGCAACGTACTTCTATTCTTTTACGAAGAACCCATTGTATTCGGAGAATATGACGCACCCTCTGAAGAGAATCCAGTACGGAAAGGAAAGCTGGATTGAAAACATCGAAATGAGGATTCAAAACCTAGCACCAACTATTATGGAGGAAAAGAGAATTATTTAAAGACAAACTGATAAATAATTAAATAATAGATCTACTGAATGACGGACCCCGCTTCTCTCTGCGCCGTCTAGGAGGACGGATGAAGCAGGGCTAGGGGTGACGGCGCTATAGTTGGCTATCAGGAACGAGGCACATAGGCTAGCACGCAGCCCCGAAATCTGGCCCGGATCAAACATAGCACGATCCGATGGCTGTCGGGCCCGTGCTGGCACGACCCGTGCCTTGTGCCGTGTCTGGACCACGTCTTGAGAATGTAGGGCGTGCTTGGCTCACGGCCATAGCACGCCACGCCACAGTGTTTTGGCGGCTGTGGCGAGGGAAAACGGCGCCTCGCTACAGTGGCGTGGTGTGGTGTGGCTGCCAGCCAAACACGCCCGTAGTGCCGGCCCGGACCGACATGGTTAACAGGCTGGCCCGACTGACTCATATAACTTGCATATATAATGTATCCCTAACGCCAAACCCTAATCCCTCTCTCTCATTTTTTTCCTTCGGTCGCCGCTCCCTCCCTTCCTGTCGCCCTCCACCTTCAACATCCGGCCGCCTCCCTTCCGCCTCCTATGCCCGGCTGCCGCTCCATCCTCCCGCTCTCGTCCCGCCGCCACCACGGACCCTCGCCATCGCTGCTACACGAGAGCGGCCGGTCGGCCGAGCTTGCACGAGGTGGTGTCCAGCGGTGGCTCGTCCCCTCCTCCTCTCCTTCCCATGGTGGTGGCTCGCTTCCTCCGGTTGGCACGCGCGGGCTCGTCGGGCCATGGGGCCGGCATGACACGGCTAATCGGCTGGCGTGTTGTGCCTGGGTCGCAATGCCGGCACCTGGGCCAACACGGCACGGCACGGTAGGGTAGCCATGCCGTGCCTCACCGTACCGGGCCTCGCCGTGCCGTGTCTGTCGGTTGGCCATCTATACTCGGCGCCGAGGCGGAGCGGTTGGGCGAGGGAGAAAAAAACAAGGAGAAGGCTCGTTTCAAAATAGAATTTGAGATATGGCTTTGTTTCAAATAGAATTTGAGATATGAATCCGGGAGGAGAAGGAAAAATGGAAATACAGTAGATGAAGTTGCTGGTCTCCGATTCGATTCCGAACGGCAACACTCCGATAGTCCGATCCCAGTAGATCCTACTCCACTCGATCGATTCCGAGCGGCGTACAGGCCTCCCAAAACAGTCGACCGACGGCAAATACGGCGTACAGCATAGCCGACTCCGACCCAATTCATCCCTAAATCGTCTACAAAAGTAGCACCTCAACCCTTTCCAGCTTCCCCCATCGTGGTTTGTTGCCCCAAATCCCTACGAGATCCACTCAAAAGAGAGGAAACTAAGAAAAAAAAGTTCCCAGCGACATGGCCGCCACCGCCACCGCCGCACCCCCCGCATTCTCGCCCTCCTCCAACCGCCTTCTCCGCGGCGCCGGCAACCCGAGCGGACTGGCAGCTTTTCGATCCCACCATCATCCTCATGACAGAGGTCGCCGACCCCGCCGCTCTCTGCGCCGCGAGCAACGGCGGAGACGTTCGCGTCTCCCTCCGTCTCGCTAAGCCGCCGGCTTCCTCCTACGTCGAGATGCACATCGACGCCGAGCTTTACGACGACCCCACGGTGCTGGCCGCGGACGGGGATCTCCTCCTCATCCACACGGTCGTCGCCGTCCGCGACCCGCCGCCCTGCTCCTACCAGAATAACTTCTTTGTGTACAGGGCGCATCCGGTGACGCCGTCGCTGCGGCTTCTCCCCCAGTTTGGCGAGTGGGCTGCCCCTGCCCAGGCATGGCACACGGGCATCTCCTGCCACCGCGGGGAATTCGTCGTGGCGGCGTTCCATACCAACATCGTTGGCGACTTCGAAGAAGAAGCGAGCTGGCACGAGGTGGGCGTGCTCTCGCGATTCTCGTCTTCCACGGAGCAATGGGAGGTCAAGGAGCTTCCGATCCCCTTCGATTCTGATAGAGGGCTGTATCCCTTCACCTGGAACACTGACAAGGTGTTCTCCTTCGGTGGATTCATGTGCTGGGTCGATTACCACCGCGGTATCCTGTTTGCCGACGTTTTCTCCGATTTTCCCGAGCTCCTGTTCGTGCAGCTTCCTGCGATCGAGATTTGGGATGACTCACATGACTACTCCTGTGGCCGCCAGCTGCCCGAGGCGTATAGGACTGTTGAGGTCAGCGAAGGTTTTATCAAGTTCGTGGACGTTGACAATGGCCAATTCGGTCGGACGAAGAGCTCTGGTTTTAGTGTCACCTCGTGGACTTTGAGGACTCCAGAGTTGCAGTGGGAGAAGGACTGTGTGCTCCAAGTCGATGATCTCTGGTCCCTTGAGAAATTCTGTGATTCACCTATGCCGCGCTGGGTGCCAGAGTTCCCTGTTGTGAGCAAGCACGACTCTGATGTTCTCCATTTTGTGCTGCGGGGGCCTCATTCTGGTGCAAAGGCTTGGGTGATTTCGGTCAGTTTGAGGCAGAAGCTGCTCAAGTCTTATATGCCTTACACGAACAATTACACTAATCTACCAAAAGAGGAGGATATAGACCTTACAAGCTTGTTTTTTGATGTGTCCTTCATCTGCAGTGATCTCTACAAAGATCATGCCATCATGGGATGCTAATAGGTAACTGAACACCTGCCATTTGGGCACATATTATCTAGTATGTAGCTGCTTTGGTTTCTTTGTGCTGGGATGGATGGCAGAACTTGCTGCAACAACTTGAGTGACAATCTGTATCAATCTGGCCCACTTGTGGTAATGTATGGTGATTGTTGCTTATATGTATGATGCTGGACATGACCAGCGTCGACACCCGTGGGAAGGCCACGTCCGGGTACATGGCGGCGGAGATGGGTCAGCTCGCTGTCCGCCAAGTACGACGTGTACAGCTGGCATGACGCTCCTCGAGCTCATCGGCGGGCGGAGGGGTTTTGAAGCCTGCAGGGACTTCAGAGACGCGCCGGATGTGGGTTGCTATAACTAGAAAATCACCATTACGAGGCTAGTCGGTATAGATTTCTAGCAAACTGTCAATTGTTGTAACAAAGTCTTACGATTGACTATTGGTATGTATTAATATTTCAATGCCCTGTCGAGTCAGCGGGGTTGGTAATTCATAGTAAATGGGACTAAAAAATCGGCATATAGCGGTAAAATCGAGTTTGCCCGTTCTCCGAGTTGTACTCGGCCCACAGACATGACAAAAAAAGTAGCGACGCTGGCTCACTCGCAGGCACTCAACGCCGCCAAACCCTGTTCGCAGGCACTCGACAGCCTGCTCGGAATCAGCACAAGTCATCCGTAGCCAACAAACTAGCAGTATTTTCTCTCAAAAAAAATCAGCACCAACCAGCCGAATAGGGATAGCCCAAAATTTCCCAGCCGTGCACCCACCCCTTCCCAAGACTACCATTTTGTTCTTTACGATCTGCTAGTATACGAGGAACCCTCGACCTCTCGTAAATACTGAGACTACATGTGGCCTCATTGCATAATAATCAGTTGAATGAGAAACTTAGGACTAAATTTCTGTCTTTTGTTCAGTTTATTTTTCTGTGATTTGAGTGCCACATTCGTGGAAACTCAACCATAATTTTCAGTTCTATTTTGGGCGATTGAGTACCAGAGATCTTGACTAGGTCTTGCCAGAATAGTTAGATTAATACTTAACTGAACACTGAACGCAACCAACTGATCAGTTCTATTTTTGGTGATTGAGTACCAGAGATCTGGACTAGGTCTTGCCAGAATAGTTAGATTAATACTTAACTGAACACTATTACAGAAAGCACATGTACGAGGAGTGCTTTCATTACCAAACGTCCAAACTCAACGACTTTTTCTAGATATGAAAGGGTCAAATGCTTAATAAATATTCCCTTCGTTATCGAATGTATGTCTTTTAGGACAAGCAGATTGATTAGTTCAAATAAACTAATTTGTGTGACATAAACATCATATATTTAAAGAGGAATTTTACAATGATTAGGATTGATTAGAGCCATCCATTTCGAAAAATTTTTTTGACGGGAACGGCAGGGGAGTCCCCTACCTGTTTTTTTTTTGTATATATATAAATAAAAGAAAGTATTTACAATTTACAAGGCCTCAGACCCAAAGTAGAAGAGGTGAAGAGGAGACTTAAAGGAGACTACTCAGCCAGGTATCTATCATCAGTTTGATTGAAGGTTTGGCCCTAATGGTAACCTTCTTCAGGGCAAATTCAAACATTATCTTCCACTGAGCAAAGGACAGTGAGTCACCATCAAAGATGATGCAATTGCGATGACACCACAGTGCCCAACAAGCACCAATAACAACCTCTCTAAAAATGACTTGACCAAAGGATCTTCTCGCCTGTATGATCATCTGCAGAAACTGCAGATTTGGGTCCCATTCAATTCCAAGGAAGATCCATACTGCCTGACTAAACGGGCACTCAAAGAACAGGTGTGATCTTGTTTCCTCGACATTCTCAATGCAAAGAACACAGGAGTAACTCGGTAGGTGCTTGTGTTTCCTTCTCAGAAGATTTCTCAGATTTAGGCGATCTCGAAGGAGCAGCCAGAAGAAGAATTTGAGGCTGTTGGGCACTTTAGATTTCCATAACCATTTAAATAGAGGTGAGGCAGGGATGGTACCACATAAACTTTTGTAGGCTTTCCTGCTAGTGAATTCAGCGCTTCCCCAAATGTATGACCAGGTATCCTTCAGATGCTCATCGAAGGGTAGCTGCTCCAAAAGTGCTTGAAGTTGAGTGAGTTGACTGGAAGCTTGTAGCGATAGTGGCAGCCAGAAATTAGAGCTTGCATCTTGGGCATGGAAACGGCTTGCTAGAATATTCGGTTTTCTTGCAAAGGAGTGGAGTTGGGGAAATTTCCATTTAAGAATGCCCAGGTTCCATAGATCATTCCAAAAGGACACAGTGTCACCCCTAAGAGCATTGCAGCTTGAGATCATGAAGAAGTTGTCGGATAAAGACATGATATCCCTCCACCAGAAAGAACCCACATTCTTCCTCTCATGTGGTGGTTTGTCTGATTTATACATGCAGCTCCAAGTAAGCTGGACCCATGGTATCTCGAGTTTGTTAGGATGGTCGATTTGGCGTTCGCCATGGGCGTTGGAGGCGAGTAGGCGTACAACGAAGAAAAAATGTCTATTTTCATCTGGATTGGAAAAAGACATGATTTTTCTTATACCGGATCGGTTGAACATCTTGTGTGATTAGCGTTCATGCATGCGTGGTGCTGTGATGGATATAATTCATGTCATAAATCATTAACATTAAGTACTGACAAATGATCATAACTGGCAAATGATGAGTGAGTAATTACCTTGTCATCCACTGTCCAACCACTGTGGTTCCTAGCCTCAATCTTGGACAGACAACCACAAAACAGGTTCACATCATGTTGTATACCGGACCAACGGTTCAGTAAAGAACTTTCTGAACGATTTGACTCAAACGTCCTGTGTGCATGGAAATATTCATGTATTCTTCTCCATATTGTGGCATGTGTTTGATCAACTCCTTGAATAGGATCCATGCCCACATTTAACCAAGCCGACACAAGAAGAATGTCCTCCTCATCTCTGAAATTTTTACTTCTACCCTGAGAAATCATGGTTGTTCCACGAGCATGATTGATATGCTTGGATCACTTCGTGGTGTGGGATCAACAGGAGGTGTGGGCTCTAGAGTATCTTCACCACCATTTAGTATGAGGTCAGTATAAAACCCTGAATCCATAGAACCTGTCACAAAAGAGTAATAATTGCTGCTGTGAAGTAATATAAAAATTATGACTACGAGTTCACAAGTGATGAATGAATTGATTGATACGTCCTCCTCGGATGATGAGAATGATCTATTTTTCGGCACCGCGCATATGATCATCGAGGATTCCGTAAATCATCCAGGTCGAATTGGTTCTATCGAGGGACATGAGACAGTGGATCGTGAAAGACTGTTGCATCATGCACTTCTTTACAAAGACTACTTCTCAGATAATCCTACGTTCAAAGCGAAGACTGTGAGTAGCCATGGCTTGAAAGAGTTTTGTGTTTTCGTCCCCAAATCTAACCCATCGAACAGTATTACGCTGTTTCCAGTACAATCTTTTGGCCTCCAATAACTTAGCTAGATGTGCCTTGACAATCAACCTGAAGCTGCTCTCCAATCTGCTTAAGGTTCTTTGCTCTTCAAGGCCATCAAGCATTGCAAGAACGAAATTGCAATTATTTGTCAATTTTCCCAACTTAGACAACTCTCTGCTCCAAGTTTTTAGACCTGCTCTAACTTGTTTAAACTTCGCAGAAAGTGTCAGAGCAGCATTGGCAAAGAATGGCGTCGTGCTCCAGTGCAGTTCGACCGTACTGAGGAAGTCAGGGAACTCTGTCCAGTAATTTTCAAAGCGAAACAGGTTTGACTTTGGTATGTGGGTGCCAATTTTGATCACGAAGGGAACATGGTCTGAGACAGGCCTGCCCAAAGCTTGCACAGATGTTGCTGGGTAGGAGATAGACCAAGACGAAGATGTGAAGACCCAATCCAATTTTTCAAGAAGAGGATTATTTTGCATGTTGCTCCAAGAATAACATCTGCCCTGAAAATCAATATCCACCAGGTCTAGGTGCTGGATGAGATCGTTGAAGAGGAGCATCTCCTGTGTGTTGGCCCCGGGCTTGTTTCTATTCTCTGGAGCTCTGATTAGATTAAAGTCCCCAGCTAAAATCCAATCCTCCATGTTAGATGTGTCAAAGTTGTACAGCCAGTTCACAAAGGCAGCTTTTTCAGAGGAGGTGCATGGCCCATAGATGTTGGTCAGGTGAAAAATTGCACCAGAACAACAGCAAACAAAGCGTATGGTGATGGAGTAGGAGTTAGCCAGCACCAGCGTGCCATCAAACCTATTTGGGTTCCAGATCACTATCAAACCACCTGAAGCTCCCACCGAGGGGGTAAACTCATACTGGTTTAGGTGCCTTGGACAAAACTTCTTCAGATATGCCTGATCAAAGTTTTCTCTTTTGGTCTCTTGTAAACAGACGATAGCTGCAGCACTCTCAGCAATTTTGTCTCTGATTGCATCCCATTTACGCTGCGAGTTGATACCTCTGATATTCCAGACTAGGAGATTTAGAGCTCTATTGTTATTCATTTGGACATAAAAAAGGAGCAGCGACAAAGCTGGTAGGATGTAATCCACCAGACACCGAGCACAACAGGTAGGCGCCATTTAGGGACATGCAGATAAAGAATATAAATATCACACCAAGAAAGTTTGAAGTAGCACAAAAAGGACTGAGTAGTGTTTTGAGAAGCAAAAGAAAGACAGTGGGTAGCCAAGATGACTAGCATAGTAAGCCCCACCGTCGACCTAGTCCTATTACAGACTGAATTAATCATCGATGTCCAATTCAAGCAGTGTTGCTGCAGATGTGGCCTCAGGCTTCATCTGGAGGTATCCCTGGGCGATGCCTTGTATGTTGTCGATGGAGAGGTATGGAGCTGGAGAGGCATCTTCAGTGCTGGAGGCAGCATAAACTTTGGGGAAATCGGATGCAGCTTGAGCCGCAACAGCCGAGCGAAAGCCGCCCATGTCGGGATTAAGGCGACTACTGCGCCTGACCAACTTTGCGTCAAGAGGCTCCTTGAGCTTGCGGGAGCGCTTGCGCGGGGAAGACTGGATCAGTCCCTGAATTACCATCACCTCATCGTCATCCTCACTATCAGAGTAGGGGACCAGAGGGAAGCCACTTGGAGGTCGAGCAGGCCCAAACACGGGCGAGGCAGAGTCCTGCTCAGAGAGAATGGAAGCTAGGTAGATAAGAGTTGTGTCATCAGAGAGGTAAGATGGAACAAGAATGTCCAAGTCAACTGCAAGCCTGGATAAGGACGGTGGAAACAAAGGAAGTACCCAAAGGTACCAAAATAGAGGTACCTGGAGGTATCCAGAGGTACCAAATTCGTGGGACTAGGTAGCAAAAATGGTGGGAACCACTATAATTTTTTTGAAGTAAAAAAGGCATAAGGGTAATTTCTCGTGGCGAAAAATTTTGTTTTTTTCACCGTCTTTGCTTCTCCGCCGGCGCTTGGTCTTTGATCCCCCAAGATTTCATCCCTTAATCTTCTCAAAAATAGTTCCCAATTAAACAAGATTACCACAATGCTCTTTTTTATTTAATTTAATTTTTTACTTAAAATACCAAGTACTTTCAGGTACCTCTGGGTACCTCTCCAATCATTGTAAAACAACTCTTATTTAAAAATCAAGGCAGTAATAAACTCGACGGCATTCATTGAGTATTTTTCTTATTCATCTTGCTATTTTAGTTTGTGATTAAACTTAGTGGAATATAGCGATCTATATGCAATCAAAGGACTTTACTTGATTTCTTTGAAATGACGGAATTCCCCTTTCTTGGTTTTCTCTCCACTCATGTGTGGGACTCCATTGCATCCAAACATCAGCATGCGTGAGCAGCGTCCAATATCGACCCACCAAAGCTAACCTCATAGACTGCGACAGCTGACAGGGATGACGAAGCCTCCAAATTAAAGAGGGGACGACGTCCACAGACGCCAACAACGCAAGCCTTTTCAACCGGAGAAACCCTCAGGCCGGAAGGAGAAGCATCTAGCAAACTGCCACAAGCCTACAACCAACCGGAGCGGGATTCAATGTAGTTGTGAAGCAAAGGCACCGAGTACTGTAGCGGTGACTTTCATCGTCTGTAAACCACATCCCCTTAAACCTATTGAAAATGAATTTGATGTAATTTGACGTCTTCACCTCATACTTGCTTCATAAACATCGTTCCCACTTGCTCTTAACTTTCAGTGAGAGCGTGTTATGGTTGTCGGCAGCATAAGCACTGTGTTACAGCAATGACTCATATCGCATATCGGACTAGGTCTTGGCGCACTGAAGAGTCAGATTGAGTAGTAGCTCTAAGTACTGTAATTAGTTAAAGAAATCTGCAATTGGATACAATTAGCTCAAATCAAATGTACTAAAGACCAGGCCCTACAAGTAATCGGAGTGGCATTGTCAATTGGATCGGATGGAAGCACATCATTTTCTTTTTCCTTTTTCTTTTCGGGTGAAGGGCACATCATTTTCGAATGCGACGCAAGCAACTTGTTTCGCGAAGCGAAAAGCTTCGGCTGCTTGTTTCACTACCGGAGAAACCGATATTTGCACCGGTGCTAAAAGTGGGGGCACTAGCTAAAAATAATTAAATATTTGCATATTTGTGTGTTGCGGGATTGGAACTTAGGACCTCTTGGCTCGCGCGCACCCACGTAACCATCTCACCTATGCAGCACATGTGATGGGATAGAAGATGCGCTCCTTTTGAAGTAGCACGTGACAACCCCATTAGCACCGGATCATATTTACGAAGCGGTGCTAAAGGAGGGGACCCTTTAGCACCGGTTGGTGTTTACCAACCGGACTTTTAGCACCGGTTGGTAACCCGATGCTAAAGGGTCCCCGGGGGCACTCCAATTTTACGTCCGGTGCTAATGTTACATTAGTACCGGTTTTAATTGCACCGAGGCATATGAGGGGGGCGGATGATGGTTTTTCTGGTAGTGTTTTGTCCCGGAAGGGTAATGGAAAGAATGGTTCCTACAGAAAAACAGCTCCAATTAGAGTATCTCTTGTAACTTGTGACGAAGTCCTTATATGTGTATAGACAATGGACATAAGAGTATATTATATTAATATTATGTGTTCAAGTTAATGGACTTAATATCATACAATAAACGTACAATAATGCCCTGTGGACTATAAAAGAGAGAAATAGACGACTAAGGTATATGACTAAGTATACCCCTACCTTTCGACTTGTTTTAACATTCACTCCAACTTGTAATGTGGCTTTAAAAATTGTTCAAACTATCTTTCAGAAAGTCTTGATTATTTTCCAAAAGTTACTGTAAGGTTTCAACAATTATGGCACAAAAATTGTTCCCGCTTCTCGCACCTTTTTATGTGATTTACCAGGATTTACCGGCGCTATGCGTTAAGTGGTAAGCGGCGTTCCCGTCGATAACGAGGCGTCAATAGTGACTTCGGGAATCTTCAGTTCTGCCGATGCTCTGCTCAATCCTTCAGAGATGCTCATAGGGGTAGGGTTTGCGTACGTGTATTCATAGGGGTGATTGTGCGTGCGTGTGTGAACGTCTGCGTTGTATTATGTAATCTCAAAATAAAATGTTGAGGGGGGTAGTGAACACTTTTTTTGCGAGGGGACAACGAACACACTTATCGTATAGAGTCTCTATACAGTATAATTTTACTAAAATATACAAACAAGAAATTTTTTCCCGGCATAAAGGAGATAACTGTAAATGGTCTTGTCCATACTAAGAATAGATAGAAAATGGAGAGACTCTAGAATTTTTGTTGTGGTTTTTCGCGCTATATTTGCAAAAGAAAGGTCGTTTGCGTATTATCTTGGGTGATTTTCGCCCAAAAAAATATCTTGGGTGATACTAATAAACAGCAGAGAAAGCCCTCTTGGGTGCTTTCTTTTGACCTCAGCAGAATGTTGTTCCTTTGACTCCTTCAACTCGCACGGTTATTGGGTTTGGAAAGCCCAACCGCTTTTGCAGCATGTGTCTAGTGATTGAGGCTACCTGGTCATATGGAAGCCGAGCAACTCCAACAGCTTCTCCAAATCTTTAGCTAAATATAGAGATTTTCCTCCTTTATATAAATATAGAAAAGCTCCTTTTTTGTGTGGAAACCAACAACTTCTCTAAATCCTGCTTTCCATAATTTAAACCGTATCCACGTCAGCTTCTCACGATTTTTTTTCCGAGATCACGCGCCCGCCGCCTGAAGGAACGCGTCTGTTCTGTACGCATCTGTTCTGAGTGTTGGTGATTGCGTCGTGACCGGCGGGAGCGTCGTTGTGCTGGTGATTGCGTCGTGATCGGCAGGAGCGTCGTCGGCGCCGAGTCTGCCGGTAAGCTCCCCGGCCGGCCCCGTCCTCACACGTTTCGTTGTTTCAGAATTCAGATGCATCCATATGCATGCACGCATATACTTGAAGAAGCTCAATCGTAGTATACTAGCAAATTTCTGCTGCTCCGGCCTACTTGGCACGTAACACGTCCATGCTGCCTTGTTGGGGGTTGATGATAGGTGATCACGGCGGGCGAGCTCCCTCGTTCGACTGGCGGCGAGGTCGTGGTTGACGCCGGACGCCGCGAGGTCAAGGTCTTCTAACAGTGAGCTCGAGTTTCCGTGGCCGGGAGGTACGTCACAACGGCATGGGATTCAATGATGGATCCGACGATGAATAGGTTAATTCTAGAAGCTCTGAGAAAGTTTGTAGTAGCTATGGTTGAGGTTTTTGGACCGGAGTACATGAGATTGCCTAATGAACACGATACCGCTAGATTACTTGTAATTGGAGCGAGCAGAGGATTTCCTGGTATGCTTGGGTCCATAGATTGTATGCATTGGAGCTGGAAAAATTGTCCTACTGCGTGGCACGGGATGTATACGGGACATAAAAAGGACCCTACAATTATACTCGAAGTAGTTGCATCGAAAGATCTATGGATATGTCATGCATTTTTTGGCATGCCTGGTTCACACAATGACATCAACGTGCTCCAAAGATCTCCTATATTTGCAAGGCTTGCTGAGGGGGATGGTCCACAAGTTAAATACAACATCAATGGACATGATTATTCAATGGGCTATTATTTAGCAGACGGTATCTATCCCTCGTGGGCAACTTTTGTGAAGACCATTCCAGAACCACAAGGTAATAAGAAAAAATATTTTGCAAAGGCACAAGAAGCGTGTCGAAAGGATGTTGAAAGGGCATTTTGGGGTTCTGCAATCTCGCTTTGCTATAGTTCGTGGGCCGGCTCGATTGTGGATGAAGACACGCTCCATAATATTATGATGGCTTGTATTATAATGCATAACATGATTGTTGAAGATGAGCGAGATGCACGGGGAACAATTCGATGATATGGGACAATATATTTGCAACTATGAAGACATGGGCGAAAGGGTGAATATTTCACATAGCGGTGCACCTGAACTTGATGCTTTCATTCAAAATTACAAAAACATCAAGAACAAGGAAACCCACAATCAACTCAAGGCTGACCTGATCGAGCACTTGTGGCAGAACCATTCGGAGTTATACAATATTGATTAATGTTGCTTCTTTTTGTGTGCTATATTTAATAATTATTCGAGAATATGATAGTTTTATTTATGCACTATTTATTTTGGTGTGCATATATTTATCAGATATTTATGTGATCGGCAGGCAACCAGAGTTGCTAGATAGGCAGTTTCTAAATTTCTTCCATTTTGGGCTCAGACAATTGTACTTTCGCTGTCGGATGACAATGAACTAATTTTTTAGTGTTTGATACCTTCGATCTGTTGGATCAAAGCCTGATTGGTTGGTGATTGTTCTTGAGGTTGACTTATCGACTCTGACCATGTGCTGTGATGAAAACAATGACATGTATATATTGGAGTCGGCAACAGCCAACAGGCATTCAGATTGTCAAATCCTCTTTGGCTAGAATATCGTTACGTATCCAATGGCCCAATGGGCAGGCTACAAGAGATCAACAGGATAGAACTAGCTACAGGAATAACATGGCCTAAGGTGCGGTAGCACCAGAACTACTCTCTGATCTATCAGGTTATTCCCATTGCTTAGAATGACCTGAACCAAGCAGGTTCATTTAAAATCCAAGCACAAGATCCATTTAAAAAAAAGTCTATATAATTCACCAGAGTATAATCCATCATTTGCAAGGGAAAACATGTTCTGAACATTCCAGTGCATCACCAGGTGGTAGAAAAAATACTGAATAACATGGATCTGATAAGTTGTGAACTGAACTAAAATTAACTCAAAGCACACTGATTGTAAACAACAACTAGAGAACTCTACATATTGCATCGTCTTGCAAGAATCTCATTCTGACGCACTTCATAGTATTGTTGTTGTTTGTAGCTCATAGTGGTCAAATCCAATCCAAGAATTCTCTCCTCTTCTAGGTCTCTTTGGAACTCCAACTTTTCTTTCTCCAATTTGATCCTTCCTTCTTCTAGGTCTCTTTGGAACTGCAACCTTTCTTTCTCCAATTTGATCCTTTCTTCCTGCAGAGCAAATGCTTTGTTGCACCTCTCTTCTTTCTTCAAGTCTTTCTCTAGATCAGCTTCTTTCTTTTGGACCATTAGATAGTCCACTGCTTCCTTAGTCGAACGTTGTCGTAGCTTCTGTTTCTCCTTCTTCTTACCATCTGGTCTTGCTGATGGTTCAACATCATCAGCACCACCAGTAGGGGCAGCAGCGGCGACTGATGCAGGAGAAGAAAGTTCCACTGTCTTCTGTTTCTTATTGCTTGGTTTTTTTGCAGATCCAATTTCCTTCCGCCTCTCCATCCACTTGGGCTTGTCCTTCAGAATTCTCCAGCAATGCATGTAGACAAACTTCCTGTGCTTCGGGTCTTCGGACTTGAACATTGCTAATGCTCCTGCAATCTGCGCATTTGAAACCAAACAAATCATTAACATTAAGTACTGACAAATGATCATAACTGGCAAATGATGAGTGAGTAATTACCTTGTCATCAGCTGTCCAACCACTGTGGTTCCTAGCCTCAATCTTAGACATAGAACCACAAAACAGGTTCACATCATGTTGTATACCGGACCAACGATTCAGTAAAGAACTTTCTGAACGATTTGACTCGAACTCCCTGTGTGCATGGAAATATTCATGTATTCTTGTCCATAATGTGCCATGTGTTTGATCAACTCCTTGAATAGGATCCATGCCCACATTTAACCAAGCCGACACAAGAAGAATGTCCTCATCTTTGAAATTTTTACTTCTACCTTGAGGAATCTTGGATGTTCCACTAGATTGATTGATGGTTGGATCACTCTGTGGTGTGGGATCAATAGGAGTTGATCAAACACATGGCACATTATGGACAAGAATACATGAATATTTCCATGCACACAGAACGTTCGAGTCAAATCGTTCAGAAAGTTCTTTACTGAATCGTTGGTCCGGTATCAATCCCCTCGTCGTTTCGCGCCGAAGGTCGTCGGGGCGGTCGCAGCGGTCCCCGTCTTCATCGCCGTCAAGACGCCGCGGCAACCCTCACCGCCTTCACGCCGCGGCCCCCTCGCCGTCTTCACGACGCGGTCCGTCCTCACGGTCGTCGCGGTCCTCGTCGTCCCCCTCGCCGTCTCCCTCGCCGTCCTCGCGCCGCTGCCGGACCCCGCCGTCGTCGCTGTCATGGAGCCGCTTGTGCGCCGTTCCAGCGTCGCCGGGCCAACGTCGCCGTCCGCCATGTACCGGCCTCCGCGTCCCCGTTCCACGGTGGGTGCGGATTCGAGCTCGTGGAATGGCAGTGGTGGTAGCCTTCCCTTTTCTCAAGCTGCGCCAGGAAGGGTGGATTCTGATGCACCGGATGGAAATCTTATCTTACTATTACTAATTAGAGGCTCCTTTTGGAGGCTCCACGTTAATTCTCAGGAGAGACTCTGGAAAAAAAGATAAAGTTTCAGAGTGAATATTATTGTAAAGATAACTATAATGAGAGTAGCCATTGCTAATTTCCTATCAGTGCATAAGCTTTTGGGAAAACTGGTTGATAAAAGAAAACTAACATGCCAAACGTTCCTCAAATTTTAATGAAGTAATCGTGAACAAATATGTCCTATGATGCTCTGATACTCCATCAATCTACTGTACTGGTATCTGCTTAGTTTGAAGCCCATTTCAGATATCTCCACCCCGAGCCACAAATCTCTCGGACTCTCCCACATATTCACTGATCCAAAGTGTGCTGTATTTGCATTACATGGACCAAGCAAGATTCATGTCATGGCATGATTTAAACATGTGAGTACAGATTACATCTTTTTCATGAAGTACCTTCAATGAACAGCTAAATCAAAGTATTTTGCCAACTAAAATTGTGTACCGAACAATTACCATCCATGTTGAACAAATGAGCAGGTAATAATTGAGCAAGAAAATCTCACCATTGCAAGACTTCATGTTCACTTGTTCATCATTCAGCAGGCCGTGATCCGGCCCCCGGCCATGGAAGCTCGTGGGAGGAATCACCCGACGCCGCATCGATCCCAGTCCTGATTGATCCAACTCTCCATCCGGTGCATCAGAATCCACCCTTCCTGGCGCAGCTTGAGAAAAGGGAAGGCTACCACCACTGCCATTCCACGAGCTCGAATCCGCACCCACCGTGGAACGGGGACGCGGAGGCCGGTACATGGCGGACGGCGACGTTGGCCCGGCGACGCTGGAACGGCGCACAAGCGGCTCCATGACAGCGACGACGGCAGCGGCGCGAGGACGGCGAGGGAGACGGCGAGGGGGACGACGAGGACCGCGACGACCGTGAGGACGGACCGCGTCGTGAAGACGGCGAGGGGGCCGCGGCGTGAAGGCGGTGAGGGTTGCCGCGGCGTCTTGACGGCGATGAAGACGGGGACCGCTGCGACCGCCCCGACGACCTTCGGCGCGAAACGACGAGGGGATTGCGGCGCGAGGGGGCCGCAGCGCGGGAGGGCGGGAGGTGGAAGTGGGCGCGGCGCGGGAGGGCGGGAGAAGGGTGCGGGAAGGCGCGCGCGTACGCGGGAAGATCCAGAATGGAGAGTGGACGCGTTCGGGATTTTTGCCGAATGAAGAGGAGGAGATGGCGAGGCGGATGGAGCAGCGAGGAGGATGCCGAGACTGTTGGAACGCAGTTTTCCGTCGTTTCCTTTTTTTTGGCGAGAAAAATAGAGATAGAGAATCTGTTGGAGTTGCTCAAGAGAGCAGAAGCAGAGCATTACACATCAAGTTTATAGACGAACCAGCTGCAGTACCCTCTGTGTACAGCAGAGTCGACGTTCTTCTCAAACCAGAGGCCATCAGTTTAAGAGCTCTGCAATTCCCGTCGTTGCAGCGTGCATCTTTCATTTTCCTTGCGAGTGTCCAGCCATGTCAGGTCCGGATGACTCTACCGTAGCTCCTCCTCGAGGCAAAAGCTGTGCCGCCTGTGCCTCTGTGTTGTGCAGGATACTGAAGGTCCTTTTACATGTAGCGATTGTGCTTACCGTATTCGTTCTAATCATTCCTGATATTGTTGATAGCTTCGGTGCAAAGATCGCTCTTCAAGCAGTCTCCTACGCTATCCTCGCTTGCCTATACATTTTCACCTCGTCCGATCGGTCAGAGAGGATTATCTGCGGTGTATTTCTTGGCATCCTTGCCGTCGTGATCGTCGCGGCAGCTCCCAGTGTGAAGGGCCACACGGCTCCTGTAACTGTCATGTCCGTCTGCAACCTCGTGGCACTCTTGGTATACTGCGTCTGGAAGATTTCTAGACTAGTGCAGGCCTGTCTCCGGCGCCTTCGTGCTCGTCGCAAAGCTCCAGCTGCTGATCCAGAGGCGCCACTCGGACTCGCGCCGCTGCAGAAACCAGCAGCAGTCTGCGCTGCTCCCGTGCAGCCGATCATCGCCACGTTCCACATCGAGGACCTGCCGCGGAGGTTCTCGCACGACGAGATCCGCGCCGTCACCGGAGACTTCGCGACCGTGGTGGGGCGCGGCGGCTCCGGCGAGGTCTTCCGAGGCCTCCTCCACGACGGCACGGCGGTCGCCGTCAAACGGATCATCACCAGCGACAAGCCCGTCGGTGAGGAAGACTTCCTGACAGAGATCTCCATCGTGGCGAACGTGCACCAGCGCAGCCTGGTGCGCCTCCTGGGGTACTGCCTGCCGGAAGGGGCGCCGGGGGGCGCCGCCGCCGGCCAGTACCTGGTCTACCCGTTCTTCGAGAACGGGTCGCTGGACCGGTGGCTGTTCAGCGGCGAGGAGCGGCGGCGCCTCCTGCCGTGGCCGGCGCGGCGGCGCATCGCCGTCGACGTGGCCAGGGCGCTCGCGTACCTCCACCACGAGTGCCGCCGCCAGATCCTCCACCTCGACATCAAGCCGGCCAACATCCTCCTCGACGGCGGCTTCCGGGCGCACGTGTCGGACTTCGGCATCTCCATGTCCATCGCGCAGGACATGACCAGCGTCGACACCTGCGGGAGGGGCACGCCCGGGTACATGGCGCCGGAGATATGGCTCAGCTCGCTGTCGACCAAGTCCGACGTGTACAGCTACGGCATGACGCTGCTCGAGCTCGTCGGCGGGCGCAGGGGCTACGAGGCCGCCGGGGACTCCTCGTCGGAGACGCCGGACTTGTTGGCGCGCGTCGTGCGGGAGAAGGTGGCGCGAGGCGAGCTCATGGACGTGGTGGACGCGGCCATGGCGTCCGTGGACGAGCGGGAGGTGGAGGCGGTGGTGAAGGTGGCGCTCTGCTGCGTCCAGCACCAGCGGGAGCTGCGGCCCAGCATGGTGACGGTCGTGGACATGCTCGAAGGGCGTGTCGCCGCCGATCTGCCGCCGGAGAGCCGTCCGTCGGCGTCGCCCGTCGTGGATTTCACGGAGACTCTTTCGTCGTCAGTCGCGCAAAAGGGTGGCACTGAGACTGAGAGTAATGGGACAAGTTCTTTTAGCTCAAATTGTGCTTGACGACAGTACGGGGTTCCCAACCTTTTCTTTTCTGTGAAGCTATATGCATATAGCACCACCTACCAAGACTGATAATTCAATCGCGCGTCTTTTTTTTTGTCTCAGATAGTCCGATCGATGTACTATAATAGCACATTATATGCATGCAAGAATTACTTTGCGCTCTACTTCACCACCAATCTATGGATTACAATGGACAAAATACAAATATCTCATGAACTAGAAAAAATAGACATAAAAACAAGATCTACTTCAGAAACAACATATAATTAAGCACACTTTTGCTTTTTCTCCGCATTCCTCCCGATGATCCCCAAAGGTATTTTAGGATCAAAACACTGAATTTTGAACATACAACAGTTAGCAAGGCATCTCTACCAATACAAAAGGTAACTTTTTACCACAAAGGGTTTTCCAACGAAATTCAAACCCATAGACCATCTGTCATAACTATGACAAGGTGCCTTGAAGTCCAGGTCCAAGACACCAGCATTTGGGATTAAGGCGTGACCAATGCCAGGAACACAGCAGCTACATAACACATGAAGATATCCATGTAAAACCAGGCATCACTTTTCCTTTTTGAGTCTTGGTTTATCAGTTTGGCAGCGCTCGTTGATCCTACAATCGAAGAAGGTCAACGTTATGTTTCAAGATAAAGACAAACAAAAGCTTTTGATGGCCAACACGTGCCCTATATACTTCAATGAATCCGTACATTAGAACATCTTCACCACCTAAAGATAATAAACTTAAAACCTGGCATCACCTTTTCCTTTTGGGGATTGGCCCATCAGTTTGGTGGCGCTCATGGATCCTATAATCGATGAGGGTAAACATTATGTTACAAGATAAAAGATTAAATCAAAAGAATCAGGAGGTATTTGTATTCATTATATTCCAGGCATCAACTTCAATGAATCCCTACATTAGAACATCCTCACCAACATATAAGACCATAAACTTGTGCTTCGAATTCACTGCCCGCTTTTAATTAACTCAAGCAAATCAATCAAACATTAAAGGCCAAGTTAACTAGATTAATCAGCCAGGTCTCTCTAGTCAGTAAGCAGATAGCATGACCCAACAAGTTTAAGCAACTAGAAGAGAAGATATAAGTTTTGATACTCTTTAGAAGGGTTATGCCTCATATACTCCAATTCATTATATGCCCTAAATTTGGCTGCGCGTATGACGTCCATATTTGCATCTCCTCCATCTACTCAAGTCAGGAATCATATATCACAATGTCACAAGTTCTAAGCAGAAAATAAGAGTTTGAGGCTTCAAGCCTAGTATTTTGATGACAAATCACTAATACATTAAGCACATCCCTATGAATGTACCTGTAGCACATTCCTTCTCTCCTGAAACTCAAATGGTATAAGACTTGCAATGAGTGCAGTACAGATTTCATCCACAGAACATCTTTGTTGGAACAATTATTCCCAAAAGGACCAAGAGATATCACATTATTTGCTTAACACTCCTGAACCATTGGTGCAATAACTAGTTAATTATTCATTGTATCAAGCGTCAACTTGAGTGCATGAAAGCTATCTATTGGCTGCTATGATCTCTCTACCACATGTGCATGGTTAAAAGCTCAGGAAAAGATAAAATATGCTATGGAATTGATATAACGAATTTAAAGTTGATTTAATTCACAAAACCAAACTGAAAGCATGCCAAACATTCTTAATACTTACTAACTAGTTCGTAAAATATAAACAATGAGAAAGACCAAACCAAACAGCATTTCTTGAGAACATCTACAAAAACTGAATCCAAAACATGAAACTGAATTGGTGCCTCAATCATGTAAAAAGTACATACACAACAGGTAGTACAAATAATACCCTTGGATAACAAGTGTAACTAACTAGGAGTCTAGGAGAAATGATGAAGCATCAGATGATATGCAAGATGCAAACTGCTACACCAATACAGCTTTGGGATAAAGGGCTCCAAAAACATAGGGTAGCATTAGCGTACACTGTGATAGAACATTTCGCAAAGAAAACTAGATCCCCTCCATGTATCTTCAATACAGCAGACTACGCAAATATATGGGCAAATCTACTAGAAATACACCAAAACTAGGGTGGAAAATGAACAGACAGGTTTGACAACCAATAAAAGCTTGCAACTACAAATAGAGCTTAGAGCATAGAAGACCATATTCTTCAGTTTATTAATAGTTTTGGTTTTGTCATGGCACCTAATTGTGTAGGGATTTTACTCTAGTTGTACTATTGCATGGCATTTACGCTAGTTTATGCAACAAACAAAATGGCCAACTAGTTTCAAGCCGGCATTGCTCACAGTAGCATCAAATCAGCCAGTCAACATGATCTGTTATGCTTCTTAAGCACAATGCAATCTAGCCTGAGCAAACTCATTTTTCACAACATGTAGCAGGATGTTCAAGCATGACACAGGATAGTGAACCAAACGAATATATCATAACATCCAGTGCTTTGGGTGGCATTAAGAACACTCAGATAAATATATTATACAATGTATCTCTAAATAATTGTTGACTTTTGGAGCAAGTTGTATCCAACATAACACATTATAAAAACCACATACAACAACTACTTTTTCTGTTCTATAGCTCAGACAACACATAAGCATGGTTGAAGGGCCATAATAGAACAGACAATCCATTTTTCCTAAGCAGTACAATGGACAATATGCTACAATCCCAACTCACTGCAGCCAGGGTCATCTGGATCCACGCATCCTAAGATTTTCCAGCTCGTGTCCACGTAATTAGATGCACAGCAGCTAATCATGGACCATCAACCAGAATTTAAATCCTAGACAGCATTATACGTAGATCAACACAATACAGTTCTAAAATTCCCAAAACACTTAACTATCTATTGTAAATCCAAAGTCCTCCACATTGGAGGACAACATGTAGCTAGCTACATCATCGAAATCTGATCAATCAATCATGCACCATTGTACCCGGGAAGTATATCAGACATAGCCATCTTCACTGATCCGCATTGAGAAAAGATTGCATTTTGGGGGGAATTTGCTAAGATTGACTAACTACAAACGCAATTCATAGTCTCCATGTGCCCATTGATATGCTAAAGCATGTAATCAGAGTGAATTAGAGCGGCATAGCCACGAGCATTACCTGCACGGGGCGCCCACGTTAGCGTCGGCGGCGCGATAGTTAACGACGAGCCGACCGAGCTCATCCAGCGTTGCGGCATCAGCCCGGCCCAGATCGACCTCCACTTTCCCCTTCTTCTCCAGCAGGCACACACCCCGCTCCTTCAGGACCCTGGCCGCGGCCCGCTGCCCGGGCACCGGAAGCCCTGTCAGATCGTCGGTGATCCTCACCCTGCGCTCGGCGTCCGTCGGCGGCGCGGGCGGCATCTCCGCTTCGATGGAGGCCCAGCGGTCCTCGAAGATCCCGGAGAGCTCAACGGCGCTCTCGTACACGGGGTCGCCCGGGTTGTTGTAGGACATGGCGTTGCTGAACGTCAGGCGGACGTCGGCGGCGAACGCGGACGGGTGGGCGTAGCGGCGGCGCTCGAGGCGGTGGAGCACGGTGCCGAGGTCCATGGGGTCGGCGATGACGGTGTAGTAGTCGCGGAGGCCGAGGGCGCGCGCGTCCACGGGGGCCTCGAACACCCACCCGTCGTCGTCCCCCAGCAGATCGTCCAGGAGCGCGCGGCAGCGCCCGAACGCGCGGACGAGGTCGCCGGTACGGCGCGCACCTCCCGCTCCCCCCGCGCCGCCCCCGGAAGACGGAGCGTCCGCATCGGCCGCCGTCCCCCGCCGCGGGTGCCTGGACTGTGGATCGTTGGAAAAGCCAGGCGGCGGGCCCATTGGGCGGCGCGGCATCGGTGGGTTTCGGGGAGGGAGAATTCCTCCGCCGACTCCCGGCTCTAACCCTACCGGAGCACCTCCCGCGCCGCCCCCGGAAGATGGAGCGTCCGCCCTCCGCCGCCCCGGGTGCTTGGACTCCGACTCCTTGAAAAAACCAGGCGGCGGGCGGTTTGGGCGCGGCATCGGTGGGTTTTTTGAGGTTTCAAGTTTGGGCGAGCGAGAATTGCGCGGCCGACTGCCGACTCTAAACCTACCGGAGCACCTCCCCTGTGAAAGCGGTGGGAAGCCAATCAGTATATATGGACCAAAGGTAAAAGGAGCTTATCTGGCATGCTGATGGTAGGAGGTACTCCGGAGGCGAGTCACAGCTCAAGCAGTCAAGCTAGAAACCATTATACATTAAAGGCTTACATTATGGGTGAAAATTTCGAAATGGTTCAATCCTCCGTGTGAAAACGATGTCGGAAAGAAGAATCGGCGATAAGGCCAGTCTCAATGAGGCGTTTTGCTACACTGTTTCCCATACGCCACGTCATGTATAGCGAGATGAAACAATGAATGAAACAAACCTTCACAATGAAGCATTCATTCACACGGTTTCCAAAACAAAATAAAGCAATTAATTGCATTAGGCTGTTATCACTATGGTGAAACGAAATCCCCCTCAATGGCCGTTTCACCGCGTTACCGAGGCCTAGGTAACAACGCTGGGTCGTTTCACAATGGTGAAACGATTTTCTTCTCTCTCCTCCCCATTTCATGCAAAAGTTCTCCTTTGGCTGATGTGTCACCTCATTAAATGTGCATGACACACCTATAAAATGGTCATTGAGAATGGCTTAATGAAACAAGGGGATTTGGGTTTCGAGAGATGATCGAATCAGAGAAATAGGTGGATATGGTAACATCGGCTCCCAGCGGCAAGAGGCATGGACAGCGATAATGATGATGATGATAAGGCCACTTTCTTATTTACTGAGACCAAAAACTAAGTAATTGAGTCAAATGAATTTTATGGAAACAAAATTCTCTCATATGCCATGGAACTCCATCTCCCCCCTTCACTGCCACATCAACAAATTTATTGCTCTAAAAGTCCTAGGGGTGTGAAAACAAGTTGTTGACAAGGAAAAACAACATTTAAAGATGATTCAAGGTGAGATAAGGCATGAGAGCAAAGTACTACATAAAGTTTCAAAAGGAGAGAGAGAGAAGAGAAAGGAAGTTAAAGATGACTCAAGGTGAGATAAGACATGAAAGCAAAGCACTACATAAAGTTTCAAAAGGAGAGAGAGGAAAGAAAGAAAGTTAAAAATGACTTAATGTGAGATAAGACATGAGAGCAAAGCAGTACATAAAGTTTCAAAAGGAGAGAGAGGAAAGAAAGGAAGTTAAAGATGACTTAATGTGAGATAAGGCATGAGAGCAAAGCACTACACAAAGTTTCAAAAGGAGAGAAAGGAAAGAAAGGAAGAAGAAACAATCTCAGTGTACAGTTTTTATTGCACTGTTACCTAAACTATAAAGTAGGTACCGTACCACAAGAGTTTCATGGGCATGACCCACGTGCTATAAAACTCTGGATTCTCTCTCCTCTGCTACATCATCAAAATTAATGACATAAAACTCTCCATGAAACTCCGCTGAGATTGACCTAAGGGAGTGTGAAGACAAATTGTTGACAAGGAAAACAATTGTTAAACATTACTCAAGGTGAGACAGGGAAGGAGAGCAAAGCAGGACAAGAGTTTCAAAAGGGAAGAGAGGAAACGAAGGAAGAAGAAATGATATGTTGTAAAAAAATATGGACAGTGGACAATGAAGAGCATTCGTTATATTGAAATATATGGTTAAGAATTACTCCCTCCGTTCCAAAATGTAAGTCGTTTGACTTTTTCAACCACAAGTTTGACCGCTTGTCTTATTCTAAATGTTTTTGAAAAATATAGTCAAATTTAAGGTATATTTGAAGATTTTATATCAATAAAGCAAGGCACCACAAAAAATATAATAATTTGCACAAAATTTTGATTAAGACGAGCGAGTCAAACTTGTGGTTGAAAAAGTCAAACGACCTACATTTTGGAACGGAGGGAGTAATATAATCTACCAAATTTTCTATGAGCTAATTTTTCAAAAAAAATCCCTCTAAAAGTTTCCACCTCTCTCCTTCACAATACCCAAATTCACATTTTTACATGATTACATGAAAAACTTTGGATAGAAGAAAAAGATATCCATGTCCTTAGTATAGTTTGAAACAGAATTATCGATTGTGGCCTAGATTCAATGTGAGGTCAATTACTGTAAACTTCAACTACATGTTAATTTTATTTTTGAGTTATAATATTTAGAAGTGATTCATGTATATTTATTTCCAAAAATAGCTTCATAGAAATATAAATTTTTCTATATTTTTAGATATATTTAATAAAATCATGTAATTAGAATTTAAAATGGGTAAATTTACAAAGCTTTAAAGAGGAAATCGATGGAGCGGGTGCGGACAATAGTACTAAACAACGGCAACTAAAGCGGTGCTTATTGCACCCTTCACAAAGGGAAAACCTAAACATTGCTCCGTGGACAAGTAGAAGAAAACCACGTTTGGATCCTCCGGAAGTCACGAACCGCAAGCGGCTATTGGCATGAAACACTTGGAAAGCGGGATCGGATTTGAGGGTGCGAATTATCAGGAGATCATCAACCGATTAGGAGGTGGAGATGCAAAAGCCATCATCAAGATATCTAGGTACGCCCATAGACAAGAATGAGACCATTCATCAACCAATCAGCTGATAGAGAATTCAAATCATTACACCATTCATCAACGGACAATGGGTAGATGGTTACACAATTATATGCAAATCGTTAATTGTATACATGGGAAATCTTTTGTGTGAGGCTTAGAATTCAAGCTTAATTAAATAATGTACCTCTGAATTTAAATATAATTTGAGAAACACGGAAGAACTTGTGACATAAGTTCCACAGAATTTAAGTATTCAGATGTTAAGCTGAGATATTTTAACAGCATTTGATGTCAGTAATTATCTTTACATATTGACATTCCACATTGTTGTTAATTGACAATTCATAGAACAGAGAACCTATGCATGGATATATATATAGCATATTTGAAAGTTTAGAATTTGCATGTCTTCTCATAGTACTTATCATGAAGTGGAAACAAAACACAGTGTAGTGTATGGATCATTCATGTGGATTGTGTAACATAAATAAAAATCATGGTAAGTTCAAAAATGTTCTTGTGACTTTCTTTTTTAATAATCAATGTGCATGTGTATAGGTGCGCAGATCAACATATTCATAATTGAAACTATTCTGGCAAATTAAAACTACTTATCACCACTATGCACTAATTTGCTAGCCAACGAACCTATGCAATTTTTCTTAGAACCATTGATCATCGTAAGAGGTAGATTGCGTCTACGGATGCAACCTCTTTGGCATGAAGTACCTGTATGAAAATAACGCAGACAATTATTACATATAATAATAACATGTTTAAGTGAGACATGACAAGTTTTTGGCTGCAAAGCGCAAAACATGCCCATACATCAAAAAATTTAGACACTAAGGAGCTCATACACTCTTTGATGAGCATTTCAACATCAGATAGGTCATATTCCTGATCATGAAGGATTCATAAGAGTTAGGTGCTATGCTTAGAAAGCCCTATCGAGTAGAATTCCATGACCATGTTGGACTTTGCATTCGTCACTTGTTATTCCTTGTCCGACAATCATTTAGCTTTGCGAGACGTTTTGTTCCAGACGTGGACCGAATTCCATGACGAGTCAAATCAGCTCAGCCCATAATATACTAGCACTTGCTATCATAAATCCTAGTTGGCAGGGGGTGTACGTTTTCTAACAGAGACATCTTTGGATCAGAGGTATTTTTAACAAAATTCAATTAGCATGTTTTGTCGACATCTCCTGGTGTTTGAAATGGAGAAATAAAGCTATTCTAACATGCATCTTCAGTCCTGCCCTCTCTGTAGTTACACACTGCCACATTGCCCCCGCTCCTCCCCCTCCCCGATCCGCTTGGGAAAAAACAATCCCCCTTCCCAATGGCACCGTGCAGGACTCACGTTGCCATTGTGGCTTCAATGCTACCGATGCCTGCTGCATGGTTCTCTCCAATTCCACCGCTTCATACCCCCCTCATTTTTGTTAGTCTAAGAGCAACTCCAGCAAGGCTATGCAAATTGAGGCCTTCAAAACTAATTTGCAGGCCCAATTTAAAAGTAGAGGCCCTTCAAATTAAAGCTCAACTCCAGCAACAAATCAACTCAGCTCTCTATTTGATTGTGGACCCGATATGT
>OAMR01000299.1:764594-874091 GCA_900205405.1 Echinochloa crus-galli
CAAATCTGAAACCAACTTCATACCTGTTGTCACTAGTGATAGTATTTTCGCCCTCCAGTCACAAATACCTGTTATTTTGACATTGCATGCAAACATTGTTTTGATGATGGACTACGAATATCTTTTGAATATTTTAGACTGGAAAAGTAAAAACCATGTGGATATATTTGTCTCAATAATATATACTCTACAGTACTACAGTAGTATAGTTTTATTGGGTTTAAAAATATATTACAATTGGTACTAGCAGTGCTAGACTCTTCACTTGTGGCCTGAAGGTCCTGGCTTCAAACCACTCTCCTTGCAGAATTTTAAAAAGAATTTTGTAAGGGCAAGGTTATCTAGGAATTCCCTTCCCAGACCTCCACCTTGTGTGGGAGCTTTTAGTACTGGGTACAATTGGCATTAGCACTCGAAGTTTTCTTTGTAGACCGTGCCAATGTACAAAACAACATACTTTTGTGTCTGTAGGTGTGAGCACACTTCTGTTTGGCTTATACAAGTTCAGGTGACGCTAGCCACATGATTGCACTTGGCTGAATGATGAATTGGATGGTTTAACTTTATAGTAATATTATAAGCAGAATGTGTTCTTGTCTTAGCTTGATCGTATAGGCCATGATTTCTTCTGCATTTTTTCCTTGCTACCCCATGTTAGGTATGATTTTTCTTCTTGCTTAGCAAACATTCTTTTCAGTAATCGGGAATGAAAAGGAAATTTTTTTACTCCATGTATTTACTGAAGTTCAGTAATGTTCAGATTGATGTTGAGAAACAGCATCGAGTACACTGTTAATTAATCTTGATGCAACTTGGTGGGGTATTACCTTGTCATTAATCTCATAATTTTTCTGTTGGGTTACGCACAGGTTATCACAAAGTCTATATCTCTCCTAACACCAGCAGATGTTGTGAAGCTTCTCAAGTTCTTCGTATTGCAAATACAATCTAGGTAATATTCTATGGAGGCTTTGTGTCGGTTTAGTATATAAAATCTTTTGTGGTGCATGTAATGTGGATCGATTATGAATGAGATAGCCTCTACATGGATCACATGCACCAGCAACTATATTTTCATGCTTATGGTGAACCAGGACGATTCTTTCAGTACTTGGCCTCTTGTGATTTTTTGAATCATTTTTCTTATTCTTTCATTGCTTGGTTTTGTTCGTCTGTGTGTTCACTTATTGCCATGCTTTCAGGGACTGGATTTGGGAATTAGTTAGTTATATGATTACACGAGGGTGGCTTCTGAGAGACAATTTGATGATTATGCATTTCTGATTTGTATGTGTGTTCACTGTGATGTGCCTAGGTCGAGCTCATGCTCTCAGTGACTGTTTGTCTGCTTGTTGAGTTCCTTATTCTTCTGTAGTGCTGTGTAGTCATATTGTCATGACCTGTTTACCTTTTGGGATGGTGTAACCTGACTACTCAGAGGATGCTAATGCCGCACTTTTCAAAGTTTCGGTGCAACTCTTAAATTTGATGATTTGACACAACTGCCTTTGCCTTCACAGGGGTGCAGTATTGGTTTGTTTACTTCCGTGGCTGCAAACTTTACTTACTCGACACATGAGCAGCATAGTGTCTCAGGAGTCTTCTCTGTCCTTGCTTAACTCGCTCTACCAGGTTAGGAATTATTTTCACTTGCTCTACAATGAAGTAATTGCATAGCTGTGAAGAGTAGTCTGGGCAATATCTTTGTCGATAAGATGTTCTAAAAAATCTTAATAGAACCCTGCATGCCAATCACTTACACTATGCTTAAAAGGAACACACACCCTATGCTCATTCGCTGATGATTAACTGGATACGATCTTACCGCCTCATTGAAGAGTGAATTGCATTGTAGTAAGGATATTTCTACTCATCACAAAATACTACATTGTTTCCTTGATTATGCTGAGTTTGATCTGCAACAAGACAATGTTGCCCCAAAATCTATACCAATTCTTTGGGTCACTACAGCTACACATAGCAATTTTAACATGTTTATTGGTGGACACTTATGTTACTGGCTACAATATTTCCCCCAGCTTATTGATGCAAGGACGTCAACATTCAAGTCAGCACTTCAACTCTCTACCACTCTAGATTACCTTTTCAGTGAGGTAAGTTTCTTTCCCACAAAGGGGGTTCATTTTCGGAATTGCAATTGATACTAATATTATGGTCCAGATTGCTGATGATGAAGCCGATGATGAAGAGGTAGTACCACCAATAATTTATGAGGATAAGGACACTGATGATGAAGAATCTGAAGCTGATGCTATGGAAACTGATGGAGAAGAGGCTGGAGAGCTAGGGGATGTTACTGATGCCTCTGAGCATTCAGATGGAAGTGAGATCATGAGTGACTGATTGACTTGTACCCTAGTACAGCTCTCAAATGCCAATTATCCTGATAAGGTGGATTCACGAAGGTTAGGATGGCTGCAAGTTCCATGATTATGGCTTACCATACTGTGACAGCTGGTTGCAAGTTGCTAATCTGGATTCACCTGTTGGGTTGGCACATAGTAGAAACTGGATATTGTATTGTAGGATTCGAATTTTGATGAGAGCTTGTACTTTGCGAAGCTTCATTCTTGCATCTATCGCTGAACTGTGCTTGGTAAATTTTGCCAGCAAAGTGAATGTTTTTCGCAAGATTTTGAGTGGCAATCGAGCTGAGAAGGAAAGTAAAGGGAGTACGAGTTAACGTTTTTCACCAAGGAAATTTTTATTCTCTCTTGAGTCTTAAAAATGAGAAATAAAACTCATTAAATTCAACTAATGGAAGCATAAGTGCTGTGTATATGGAAGACTGGTACAGAAAGAGGCGTAAGATTCCAGCCCTGCACTGTTCGTTTGACTTATCAGTCACCGATCAGTAGTATTTTTTTCTCAGCAGAAATCAACATCATCCACGACAAACCACCACTTCGTTTGGCTTATCAGCCACCCTCTCAGCAGAAATCAGCATCATCCGCGACAAACCACCAGTTCGTTTGGCTTATCAGCTACCGGTCAGTAGTATTTTTCTCTCAGCAGAAATTAGCACCACCCGCGATAAACCACCAGCTAAACGAAAAAGGCCGAAAATCCCCAGAAGCTGTTGATTAAAAAAATATCCACAGAAGCTTCTTAAAAAGGTTTTCCTTTGAAACCCAAAGAAGCCAAAACCCTTTTCCCAGTTCCCAATCGCCTTCTGTGCGTTCAGATCCCATCCCACACGAGCCCTCCCCATTTCATTTGTCCCTCGCCTTCGTCCTCCGACCCCGGATCTCACGCGCCGCTGCAGCCAAACCAATCCACAATGAGGCCGTCCATGATGAGATCCGCCTCCCAGCTCCTCCGCCGCCGCCGCTACTCCTCCGCCTCCGGGCAGCCCGAGCGGAAGGTGGCCATCCTCGGCGCGGCCGGCGGCATCGGGCAGCCGCTGGCGCTCCTCATGAAGCTCAACCCGCTCGTCTCCTCCCTCTCGCTCTACGATATCGCTGGCACCCCGGGTGTCGCCGCCGACGTCTCCCACATCAACTCCCCCGCACTGGTGCGAGCCCTACCCTCGCCACGCGCCGCGCCGCTCGATTCGGTGGGATCTGTCTCTGTAGTACTGACGGCGCTTGTGTTTTGGGGTTCGCGCAGGTGAAGGGGTTCATGGGTGAGGACCAACTCGGGGAGGCGCTGGAGGGCTCCGACGTGGTCATCATCCCGGCCGGCGTGCCGAGGAAGCCCGGGATGACCAGGGACGACCTCTTCAACATCAACGCTGGCATCGTTAAGAACCTCAGCGCCGCCATCGCGAAGTACTGCCCGAATGTAAGGTTCTTACTGTAGATCTCTGTCTCTGGTAATTAATTGCTATAGATTCTGCAGATATGGTATTACTACAATTCCTTCTAGGGACTGTTTTAGATTTGGACAGTGCATTCACTTGTAGAGTTGGAAAAAAACTGACCGGAACTTGAGTAGCAAGGAGTAGCAAATTCCTTGTGTTTATGTGTGAATTTTGAAATGTTAATTCCTTTATTGCATTCAGATATATATCAGTCTGAGGTAGGAACAGTTAACCTTGCTGGGTGTGCTGCTATCTCATCAAGGTTGCTATCTCAGGATGCAAGTGGGTTGTTTTTGGTTGACCCAAAAACTGACCCGTCAGGGACGTGCGTGCTGGAGTAACATCGGGTGGAGGGCCAGGAGGGATGAGTGCGGGCAAAGCAAACCAACACCGGCCACGCTGGTCATGACTAGGAGACGGGCCTTAGCTTCAACTGCTCTTGCCGCCGGTTTGGTCCTCCCTCCGGTGACCCCTGGCGACGCCTGTGGCTGCACCGGCGCCGGCACCGGCGCCACCATGGCAGCAACAGCGACTGCGGCGGTAGGGGCGCCGACGACGAAGAACCGCCATGGACAGCGGACCTTGCCTGGCCTGGCTTGCACGGCGAGACCGGCATGCCGAGGTAACGAGTGCGGCGCCCGCACCGGCGCCGCCCGAGCACGCATGGCGCGTGGCGTCGGCAGCGGCGGGAGTTCGACGTGCGGCAGCGTGGAGCTCGGCGCACGAAGTGCGTGAAGAAGCACACCCCCGGCGGCGGCACCCCGCCCTGACCGCCCGACGTCGCACATGCGGGTGCGGAACCACGACGGGTGCAGCCACAGCTCGAACACCCCGTCGGCGTACTGGCAGTCGAGGCCGTGCTCGCAGGAGGATACTGCTGCAGCTGCTCCGGCGGCGGCGGGACGTGGTGGTCCGGGCAGTTTACGGGGAGGTACGGGAAGCGGTCAGGGTGGCAGCACCGAGGTGCACGTACGGGCATGTCCTCGGCTCGTGCCGTTCTTGAGCTCCGGGCATAGCTGCACCTTGTAGACGTAGACCTAGAACGCCTCCGGCGTGGACGCCAGCACTCGTGCGCATGTATTCATGGCGAACGACGGGGCCTAAGCAGACAGATGCAAGAGACAACTGACGATTTGGGTTACCCAATAACCCAATGACCCAGACATCAACTGGAACTAAAATTTAGTGAGTTAATTTGTTGGGTATTTACAGCACCATTCATAGTTTGGGTAGTGGGTCATTGGGTTGACCCACTAAAACCTGCATCCTGATTGCTATCTAATATTTCATCAGTATTTTATTGTGGGGTTATATGGATTTTTCTTTTTTTTGCGAAGGTTTTTGCTGATCTTCATTTATGTAGTCATATATGTTTGTGTCAGCATTTGTTGAACCCATCTGACTTTGGAACCATGTAGTTTACAATATCTGTTTTTATCAAAGTGGGATGATAGTTCTTTTGTGCAGACTCAGCTTCACAATATTTCAATGCTGAATTTTGACATTCACATATCTTATGGCGGCTTTGTGTTTTCTATGTATCCTAGGCCCTTGTGAACATGATCAGCAACCCTGTGAATTCAACTGTACCAATTGCTGCTGAGGTTTTCAGGAAGGCTGGGACTTACGATGAGAAGAAGTTGTTTGGCGTGACCACACTAGATGTTGTTCGTGCTAAGACTTTCTATGCTGGGAAGGCCAACGTACCTGTTACTGGTAATAATTGAAAATTACTTCAAAATTGTGGAACAAAAGAGTTGTATTTTAACATTTTATCTATCTAATAATCCATTAGTTTTGACTCTTTTTTTTTTTGTTTTCTTTGCCAGATGTGAACGTCCCTGTTGTTGGTGGTCATGCGGGTATCACCATTCTGCCACTGTTCTCACAGGTAATTGGCTTTAGTTAGCTTTGTCTTAGTATGGATGTTTTCATGTCATGCGATTGTATTATGAATCGTCATGCATGAAGTGTAGATCAGATTTCAAATGAGTAATATGTTTTTCTCAACATTATATTTTCTGTGCTAAGATAGAAAATAGATGTTCATGTGCCTCCGACAGTGAGAGTAAACTGCTAGGTTCGTTATAGCACCATATGCAAATGTTTCTATATTCTAAGTTGCATGATGACCTTTCTTGTTGATAGAAGCCTTTGTACCTAACTTGCTTTAGTAATGCGAATACGGCTTACATGTGGTTAACTTTCTTTTGGCTATTCTGAACGGTGTTGATGCCATGGCTAAATACTGCTTTTATTTTTTCCACTTGTAACTTCAATAACCTCATTGGAGGAGTTTTTTATTCGAAATAGGCAACACCTGCAACAAATGCATTGTCTGCTGAAGACATCACGGCTCTCACCAAGAGGACACAGGATGGTGGGACTGAAGTTGTTGAGGCAAAGGCTGGAAAGGGCTCTGCAACCTTGTCCATGGCGTAAGTCAAAAATATGAATAAACCATGCATCTGAGGATATCTTACTGCTCTCTGGCTAAATAATAATTTTGTTGCTTTATCTGTTTTGCTAATATCTTTATATCTTTGCAGGTATGCTGGTGCTGTTTTTGCTGATGCATGCTTGAAGGGTCTCAATGGAGCACCTGACATTGTGGAGTGCTCTTTTGTGCAATCAACAGTAACAGAGCTTCCATTCTTTGCCTCCAAGGTACATGCACATTTCAGTTATCTTTATGGTTACAGTTGTCATTCGTCGTATATCATCAAATATTCAGTGCATATGCCACTATTTCTGTTACTAATTGGTAGTTATTGTACTATCCTTTTAGAAAGATTGTGCACTTCTACCTGTCACATGGGTATCCTAGTTCATCTCTCCCTTTTTTTCTTTTGTGCTATGGTGGTTCTGTTTGGCTTGCATTGTTGCATGCGGCTTCTAGTTGCATCTTCCTTTCTGGTTTTCTTGACTGAGACCAAAAGCTTTGAGAATAAACTTGATCTAGCTAGGCATCTGTCCAAGTTGTTGAAGCATACATGTATCAGGCATAAATCCTTGGAGGTGCCTCTTTTATCTTTTCCTGAAATGGAGTGTGTTCTTTCCCCTTTTTGTGTGACTGAACATGTGTTTAGGTCTTTTTACCCTTCGATTCATGGAGTGATGTTTTGTGTGATACTGGATATTGGGTATTTTATCATAATCCTTTACAGGATGAGCCATGAAAGCCATTTTCATGGAAGGTACATTTTGTTTTGGTGTTAATATCATTGGTTCATTGGTTAGTTAGAAATTGGTTTGGTAGGATATGAGGGCATCACAAACTTCCAATTCTAACTCTTAACCATATTGGCATCGTTGTTCCTGCTGCATGAACATTGTGGCACAGATTGTGCACGTGATAACATTTTCCAGAAGATGTCTTATTACATGTTACTCTGGTAAAAGATTCTTTAGTTTGGCATCAATACATCATTTGCCTTCGTATTGGTGTTCTACATTCTACATTGTGATTTTTACCTTGCAGTCATTGTGATATATTGTGCTGCAGGAATCTTAAATCTGAGCCATATATTTGAATTCATGGTGACGCTTGAGAAGAGTTGCAATCTGGAGCATTCACATTTTTCCTTTCGGTTTTGATGTTACAGGTGAGGCTTGGGAAGAATGGAGTCGAGGAAGTGCTTGGGTTGGGTGAGCTGTCAGACTTTGAGAAGGAAGGGCTCGAGAATCTCAAGGGCGAGCTCAAGTCTTCGATTGAGAAGGGTATCAAGTTTGCAAATGCGAACTAGATAGGCCATTTTACAGATCATAGCAGCAATTGAGACCTGTAGTTGAAGGATGGATCTCCTGTTTTGATTCTTATTCTTTTTCTGCCCCTTGTTGGGGGTGTGGGAGGATCCAAGCTACTTACAATAAGAACCCCGGCGGCTTTATTGCCAGACAGAACAACTTCTATGAGAGATTTATTCGAGCGGCATATGGATTGTCTGAGATTTGAACTGAAGCAATTGCCTATGCACTTCTGTTGACTGGTTGCTTGCAAGTTAGGACTAGAGGCAAAAGAAACCAAATTACTTGCTCAAATCTACCGGTTCAGGCAGGCAACTGGCTGGTTACGGTTTTTATTCTGGTTAGGCAATTTTTTCATGTCGTTCCTTTACATACTGTTTCCTCGTATTATATTTGTTTGTTTTTCAGAAGCATTAACAAACGATCACATTGTCTGGTTCTCTGATTGCAAGTTGCAACTGCATTGGGTGCCTGCAGCATTCATGCTGTGGTGTACTACGAATGTACTCCGTATGATACTTTGACGTTTCATGTGTAGAGCCTCTACATATCCCACGACGTCTTAACCCCGCGCTACTGTGCCCTGCAACTCCTGTTGCCGGCTTGCCGGCCCGCCATGAGCAAGCAGAGTTGTCATCCTTGGGTGGTGGTGTTGTTCTGCTACCTTTTTAAATGACATGGCACTGCTCCTACCCTTTTACTTCAAATAAAAAAAAAAGACCTGGACTCTGCTGCCATGAGCAAAGTCCAAACGTGGACGAGCAAATGGATCCGGCTCAGCTGCTCGTGGGCCTTAGGTTACAGTTTGCTCGTGGGCCTTAGGTTACAGTGGGCTCACAAAACGGTAGCTGGCGCTGGTTTTTTTTTTTAGCACGGTAGCTGGCGCTCGTGCCCGCTAGTGCTGTCTCGACGAGAAAATCTCGGCTCAGCTGCTCGCGGGCCTTAGGTTGCGATGGGCCAACAAAACGGTAGCTGGCGCTGATCCCGACGTGGTGGTGGCCCGGTTGGTTGGTGATCCCGACGTTTACACAAGACATGACAGCCACACCATAACATTTTCCCGTCATAGTACTTGTTCAGTCTCTTTCTCCCGCACCCTCCTCTCCAGCAGTCCAGCACGCAGCGCCGAGAGGCAGGGGCGGAGCTACGTTGTAGCTGCTGGGCGCGGCCGCACCCACGGAAAATTGAACTTCAGTCATTAGCCTCTAAATTTTCACCATATTTGTTCAAGCATCATGTATATTCTCTTAAGTATCGCACCTCTAGCAGTCTAGCTCCACCGCTGCCGAGAGGAGAGGCCAACACGTACGAGCCCAGGAGAAGCAGAGGCCATGGCTTCCTCCCCTTCCGGAGGACGAGGAAAATGGCTGTTGTTCCCGATCGTGGTGGCCGCGCTAGTCGGGGCGGCGCCGGCGTCCGCGTGCTACGCGCGCCTGTTCAGCTTCGGGGACTCGCTGGCGGACACGGGCAACTACCGCTTCCTCTACGCCAACGCCTCCGACCCCGCGCAGCGGCTCCCCTACGGCGAGACCTTCTTCCACCGCGCCACCGGCCGCTTCACCGACGGCCGCATCGTCCTCGACTTCATCGGTAAGCTGATCGAGTATCCCCTGACCAATTCAGGAGCAGCTAGCTAGCTCTTGTTTTGAGGCTCCAAATCTGCAGCTGACGCGCTGGGGCTCCCGTTCGTGCGGCCGTACCTGGGCGGGCGGCGCGCCGAGGACTTCGCGCGCGGGGCCAACTTCGCGGTGGGCGGCGCCACGGCGCTCAGCCCGGACTTCTTCCGGGACAGGGGCTTCGACATGGACGACGAGACGGTGCACCTCGACATGGAGATGGAGTGGTTCCGCGACATGCTGGGCCTCCTCTGCCCTGGCGACCTCGCCGGTGCGTATGCTTGAATTTGGCCTCTCCTCTCGAATTCTACCTCTGTTCATGAGACCGTGGTGCAAAATCGCCGGGATTACTGGTAGTATGATAAACTCGGCTTTTATGGTTATACTCCGTATATGGGATGAGTATTTTTCTTGCCGTGAGCCTGTCAACGGCAAACTGCTCTAGAATTTTTTTTTAGATTAAAACTAATCTAGCATATACAGTATTTGTGGAAGCACAGATGTGCGGAACAACAAGTTGCCGAAGACGTTAACTGTTCTTGAAAATCTGAGTAACCTCACAAACAGACAAGTGTCATCATTAGGGCAGTCCCAACCCAAAATATTAGACATGATTTCCATAGCCTCCACATCATCAAGAAACTAGTAGTAGACATTACACTCCCAATGCAAACACCACTCTTCCACCTTTCAATTTAATGCTAGTTCTCTCACATCTTGTATTGGATGGTGTGTAGACACCATGCCTCATGCAGGACCCGGTTTCCTTCTCTTTCTTCATTTAATCACTTGCCACATCATCTTTCATCTTAGGTGGCAGTCCATTTAATTCTATAGACACCATCCTAGTCACTGGGTTGGAACTGCGTGCTAATTCATTATTGCACAGGTTGCTCGGACATGATGAACCAATCGCTCTTCATAGTTGGAGAAATCGGGGGCAATGACTACAACCTACCTCTTCTCGCAAGAATGCCCTTTGATACTGTTAGCACTTTCGCACCAATTGTTATTGCCAAAGTCTCTTCGACCATCACCGTGAGTATCAGTTTCGCTGTATTTCTCGTTGTTTACATCGTGTACACATAGCAATGCAAATGCATCGAGTTTGCAGGAGCTGATTGGGCTAGGAGCCAAGACTCTGGTGGTTCCAGGGAATCTCCCTATTGGGTGCATTCCGAGCTATTTGTTGGCATTCCAGAGCGATAAAGAAGAAGATTATGAGCCAGACACAGGTTGCATTGGATGGCTGAACGACTTCGCAAGGTACCACAACAAGCTTCTCATCGAGGAGCTGGAGAAGTTGCGCAAGCTCCATCCTGGCGTGACCATCATCTATGCTGACTACTATGGAGCCGCTATGGAGGTTTTCGTTTCCCCCGAACAATACGGTGAGTTCAAGCATATACATGCCTTTTATTTTCTGCTACAAGTTTGCTTTGGCAAGAAATGGTTTTATAGTACAGTGGTACGATGATCTCATCGTGTCTTTATATATCAGTTGAGCTAGTTTAGTTTCATCATGTCAGGGTCTCATGGATAGAAAATAGAAATATGCTCACCTCACAACATGGTGCAGTACACTGATAGCAACTTCACAGATTGTAGCTAGGTTATGTCGTATATTCATTCTCCAACCTTTCATGATAGGAAGAGAATTTTGAAATTTATAGTAGGAAGAGAATGACATGAACAAAAGTTAGGTAGCAATATGCTCACCTCACAACATGGTGCAGTACACTGATAGCAACTTCACAGATTGTAGGTTATGTGGTCTATTCATTCTCCAAGCTTTCATGATAGGAAGAGAATTTTGAAATTTATAGTAGGACTAGGTAATGGCCCGTGCGTTGCTACGGGCATAAAATTTTTGAAATAATAACTTCTCCGCTAGAGCTATGGCTGAAAATTTAGCAAACTGTAATTATACACATCCTTCCTCACAATCCAGATTTGCACTATTCTTTTTATTGTAAATCCACAATTGATCATGTATATATGGACATGGGAACATGGAAATAGTTAAAACATGAACTACATGAAAAAAACGTTTCTTATGTTTACTCCTTTACACCGAGTTCAAGTATTGGACCCCTGTACATAATTACATTTTAGACATGGGAACCCAGAAAAGCATCTAAAGAACATAAGCATGGCCAATAAACAAAGATATCTACACCAACAAGTTCAGCTAAGTAAAAAAAAAGCACAGGGCAGTGGAAATATTGCCTCTTTGATCTTGTCCGTTAACGCTTCCATGGCTGAATTTTCTATCAAATGTCTACACCAACAAGTTCAGCTAAGTAAAGAAAAGCACAGGGCAGTGGAAATATTGCCTCTTTGATCTTGTCCGTGAACGCTTCCATGGCTGAATTTTCTAGCAAATGTCAATCAAAGAAGAAAATTAGTACATTTGCAAAATCAAGTACGCTGAGTGTTGGAAAAAAATCCATATCTACAAAAGTGGTCAATGCAGAGCTGCTCCTACATGCATCTGAATGCTGCTGCTGCCAGCCTAGACCTTATGCGTGTGCCTGCATGCTGCATTGCTGGTTTGTTAGGCCTGGATTGTTATCCTCAATATTGGTAGAGCGCATTATCAGCAGAGAGTCAAGAATAGCAAGAAATTATAGCAACAACATGCAGTCCATAATAGCATCTAAGAAACAAATGCAAGGGTTGTATGTAGAATTGCTTACAGTTACAATGCTTTCTGAGTGGCCTACATATCTCTTAATAGAAGCATCCTCACACACAACATAAGTGGCAGCACCAACAAACCAGTGCTCCAGCAACTTTGCACCTTCTCTAATAGCAGCATCAGATATCTGCAGTGAAGGGGGTTCAATAATCCTTGTGGACTAAAAAATTCAGAGAAAACTCATTTCATCATTGGAGTTGATCAGAAATTCTGTCTGCATGAAGCTTTAACTGTTTCTCGTTTCCTGCTTAAAAGTTACAGTTTTGTGGTTTCTGATAATATAACAACCATCACAACAGCAGGAAAGAAGTGAGTTGGACAATACCTTTTTCTTCATCTCACCAGATATCCCTCCCATCAGCTTGACCCTGATGGTTCCATCAAACTGATGGTTCCATCAAACTGATGGTCCCTTAATGAGAACATGCAAGACTGGTCAGTTACATCTTTTAAAAAAGTGGTAAGGAATAATAAAAGCATGGAAACATTGTAAGTATTAAAGAGGCAAAGCAATGGAGTATTGTTTGATGGTGTCAAACTACTCAGAAGAGCTACTAACAGATATTGCCGAACAAGGGAAGCAGTAATTCAGCAAAAAATGATTCATTTTCGTTGGGAGCAGCAAGATGGGATCTAAATATTACAAATAGTGCCAATCAGTGTGCAATATTATAAGAATATTCAGCAGAAAGTATGGTTAAGCAAGATAGTTTAAATTCCTAGATAAATTTTCACTAATAATTTTTTACTCTAAAACCAGTTAATTTTCGATAGTCTTGGCCTGGGTCTGGATTCTCTACATCTCATATGAGCCTCTCAAGTTTCAGAAGAATTAACAAGTCAAAATTTTCAACTGACTCATTGTGTAGATAATTGCATACAGTAACAAAAAGAAATAGGCATAAAAAGGATCAAATTATTACAGACCTTAGTGGCTAGCTACTTCAAAGAAGCCTTAGGTTTGGCTTACTTGAAAACAACAAAGAGGTAATCAGCAAAATATTAGTCAAACTGTGTTGCTAATTCAGTTTTGCCGTACTGGTTATAAACAAAAAAGAATGGGAGAAAACAAAGCAAAGGTCTAATATCCCATTTTTCTTGTAAAGTAGATAAATGGAATTTTGAAAATGCCATGTAGAAACCGTCTTACCAGATATCACCATATCCTTGTGCTGCTTGGAACAAATGCACCATTGTGTCCCCAATGTCCCGATCTATCTTGCTGGATAATTGAAAGAAGCACAGTCAGATCTGAACCTGCGGCAGTGACATATATATTCGAACTCTGAAATTTCGTGGCGTAGTGCATATATAAAATCTGCAAGATAATAAAGAACATCAGTGTGACAGCTCTAAATACTGGTAATAGAAATTAAACATAGGAACAGTAAAAAATAGTTTGCAGCTAATAAAGTAGAAAGGGAAGGGGTAAATGCATTGCTCACCTTTCTTGCACTGTCTGCCAATCAAATACATATGCACGGTTCACATGTGTCAGGTGAATCTTTCTATTGACATATACCTTCTGTTTTACCTAAAATAGTAGAGAGAAACATAATGTAATAATTCTAGCAGTGCTATTGCTTGAAGAAATAATGTAAAAAATAAAAGTGAAGGTAGAATGCAGCTATAAAACTCTGAAAGTCGTAGAATAGATCACACCATACGCCTCTGCAGTAGTAATTTCTTAGGCAATCATACATCTATTTGTGATTAAGCACCCAACATGAATCATAAATGATGTACCTCATTATTCGGAGCTCCTGCCTGTCGAGATGCAGATGTCGCTGGGCAACTACACATCTTCTGTTGCTCAAATCGACCTGCAGTGGTGGATGACGACATCATGGGCATGAAGAGGGCCGGCAGACAGCAGTGGACTTGGTGGTGCCGCCGGATCTGGCCTCCCCCATGCCGTATCGGGCCGCTCGGCGTGTCATTGGTGTCAACGCTGAAGCCCCCCACCGCGCCGCTACTGCTCGCGGCGCCGAGTCTGCTCCCCCGCCCTGCACGACACCACTCCTTGCTCTGCGCGCCGCCGTCGCCGCTCCTCGCTGCCGCCATGAGTAGCTCTCCACCATGAGCGGCGAGCGGAGGTGGAGACGGGCAGCAAAAAAAAGAGCAATCGAGATCCAGGAGAGAGAGAGGGATGGCCGCTGCAGCCTCCCTGGGTAGTAAAAGGGGAGCAATCGAGATCTGGGAGAGGGAGAGGGAGGGGGAGAGGCAGGGCGTGGAGACAACGGCGTGGGTGCCGAGAGGCGGCGTCGAGAGGGGGAAGGGGATGCTGGCGGCGCGGGTGCGGGAGGTGCAGCGTGCGGGTGCAGGAGGAGGCGGGGAGGTGCGGCGTGGGGGTGGACGGTCTGTACTTGCGGACGGGAGTCGGTTCATGAATCCGACGGTGCAAATTGGCGGGAGGGACGACCATCGCTACTGTTGTCATTGACGGACCGTAAAAACTACTACTCTTTGCTTTTTTAGGAGTAGAGAAGAGAATGACATGAACAAAAGTTAGGTAGCAATATCTCAGGTGAACAAAAATAAAAAAGATCGAATTAACAAAATGGTTGGTTTCATTAGATAGACTGCCTAGAACATTAGAAACTAGGATACATGCACCTGTTACCAAAAATTATCTTTGCTTTTACTGGTTCAAAATGCCATATATGACTGCGGTTTAGGAATCAAGCATCCGTTGGTGGCTTGCTGTGGTGGAGGGGATCCCTACGGTGTGACCCCAGGCGTAAGATGTGGACGTGGAGAATACAGTTTGTGTCATAATCCGGAGAAGTATGGATCATGGGATGGCATGCATCCTTCAGAAGCTGTATACAGGGCTATTGCAATGGGCCTGCTACGAGGCTCATACACGCACCCTCCAATTGCCACCACCACCAATTCATGTACACATCTTGCTGAGCTCGGCTTTTCTATTGAATACAAACCCCTATGAGACTTGTATATATAACAACATTTAGATGTCTTTATCAAATAAATCAGTATGGTTATGGATGCATGGTGTTCTCACCAAGAAAAGGATGGAATGATTGTCCCATCATTTTGCGAGGGAATTCAAAGTTTAATTAATATATGATGTGCTCCTATATATATAATACTAGGTGATTCTCCGCGCGTTGCTGCGGGACCAAAAAGCACGATCATTGGTGCACCGGGGCACTCTTCCTTCCAGCAACAGCGGCGATGCTCTTTCGTGCCGCGGCTCTAGAGCGTGGAGACTTGCGGCCGTGTTCCATTATATACAGGATGAAGGCAGTAAGGAAGAGATGCAATTAGTTTCGGAGGGAACAAAAAGGCTTCAGTTTCAGAAATCAAAAGGTTGCTGATATGTCAGTGGGCAGGCGAGGTGGTGGAAATTAAATGTCCGAGTAAGTGGAGGATGACGTGGCATAGCTGAGAGTTCAAAATTTCCTTAGTGGGGAGCTAAAACTAAGTTTTGTATGATGAGCTCGCTATCTTCAAGGCCGGCAAGGTTGATCGCGATATGTGTACTAGCTAGTTTGTAGTTCGACACCATCTTAGATCATCCATAAAGCCCTCCCTAGAGCAGAATGGCAATTCTACCCATGGGTATAATCACCCGCGGGTTTTGTAAACAATGGCCAAGGTATGGGCATGAAATGTTGCCCACGAAGGTACACGTAAGAAATTTTACCCGTAGGTAGAGAGTGGACATGACATCTTACCTACAGGTATTTTGAGTTACTTGCTTTAATAGGTTATCCTTTTCTAAAGGTCCAAAGGTCCAACTATACACGTGGTCCTAAGGCCTAGCAGGAAACTCTGTCCCACACCTTATTTGCTCCTAACCCCGATATCCTATTCTAGCCTCTCCTCAGTTCGTTCTCCACGTCCCACCTCATTGTGCGGATCAGATCAAGTGTGTTGTGCACGTCTGTCGACGCGAGGCGGTGTGGCCCGTACGCCTGCACCTTGCCTATTCGACAGTTCAACCCCATCAACATCGCCGCCTCCTCTACCCTCCTCCCTCGGCACTTATGCTATTGCGCCTCACCTCCTCGCCCCCCTAACCTCTTCCCGTCGAAGCTTGGTAAGGTCACCAGGCCAGCCACATCTGGCAAGCCGCCATCACCCAAGCAAGCTCAGATATCCTAGGTACTCCATAGCTCCAGAGCTCCCCCATCAATTCCTACTTTTCTTGGGTTCTTGATCTGTTAGCATTCATAACCCTATCTATTTCTGTTTTCAGTTTCAGATTTCGGTTATTGTAACATGCCATGGTTATTGTAACATGCCATACGGATGCCCTTTACACGTTGAGTGCCTGATAGACACGAGCTCAGGCAGGAACTCTTATCCGCCATGCTTAGCGGACATGAACTTAGTAGTGTTGGGCATACTGTCGGACTGGCAAATGCCTTATCTTAAATTTACCTGACCCACTGCGACGTGGACACGTGGTTAAGTGATTGTTTATTGGTTTCCTTGGTTGTTGTGCTTGTGTCACTACTTTTTCTTTTTTTAAAAAAAACTTCTCCTATGGCAAGCCCATCCTAGATTTGTTGTACAACTATTTGAGCTGTACTGCTCTTTCACTGAGCAGTGAGCACTAGATGCACTCGAATATCACATCTGCATTTCATTGGTTTAGACTTGAGAGTGACACTTCAGCGTGCCCCCACAACCACAAGTCGCTACCACATCTGCATTTGATTGGTGGCTCTCGTCATGTTATATTGGGAGTAAAGTAGGGTGGGTGTGGATCAGCCATATTCCCAGAATCCCAGCTGGATTGGTTCAGTTTCTCCGGGAGCCTCCAGACCTGGTCGCTGACCCTGGTTTCCAAGCACAGCGCCACGGCTTCCTCACTGTGCTCACTGTCCATCTATTTAACATTTCGCCGCATCTTACTCATTGCATGTTCTTTTATAGCTTATACATTAATTCTCACGAGACATGTTAATTTTTTTAAATATTTTTATAAAAATAAAAAACATCCGTCCATTAACTCGATATCATTGATAATAATAGTGGCTGGTGCTGTCGGAGCTCCAGGAGCACAACACGGTGCGCATCGGCGCGTGCGCACGGTGGCGGGATGAGCACGGAAATGTTTATGTGTTGGCAGTTGGGCTCTCCCACGTAACAGGAAGCATATAGCAATCCAAGAGTTGAATTGATATATCTGGGTTACGAACAGAGAAATTTAGGTCATACCCGCAAAAAATTTAGAGATAACAATCTATATATCACTTTTGTTAGTTTTTAGGTATAATAATCTAATTTAGATATAATTTAGATAAGGTGTTGGAGATGCTCTAACGGTACAGTTATAGCTAGGTGCAATTAGCTTTCTTATATGGACCCTCTAGCGCTTGACAATTTTACCTCGCAAAATGCAGACGGCCGATTTTCGAACCTTTGTTAGCGTTTTTTTTTTTGCCTCACGGTGCTTTGGAATTCGTTTGGTGATCCCAGTAGCTAGCTACGGAGTAGGTTGTAGTTCAACACCAGCTTGACAACCCCTTCCTTGCAACCGTCCAGTGATTAAGTGATCAATGGTTGGTGTAATGGTGTATCACTAGTTTAGTTGTACTGAGCACGACATGCACATGCACGAGAGGTGAAACTTGATAGCGACACTTCAAATTACAACTTGCCCACAAGTCAGAAGCTGTTGCTGGCTGCCACATCCACATGTGCATTTGGTTGGTGGGCCTCCTCGTATTTGTTTATAACAACTTTATATACAGAGTAAAGTAAAGTAGCGTGATTGGCCATCTTCCCAACTGACCAGTTCAGTTTCTTCGACAGCCTCTCCACCCGATCGCTGACCCTGCGGTTTCCAAGCACAGCGCCATGGCTTCCTCCGCCTCCGGGAGGGGAGGACGAGGGCTCCTCTTTCCGGTGGCAGCGGCGGGTATGGTGCTACTCGTACTACTGGTTGGCGCGGCGCCGGCGGAGGGTTGCTATCCGCGCGTGTTCAGCTTCGGAGACTCGCTGGCGGACACGGGCAACTACGCCTTCGTCTACGGCAACGACTCCGGCCAGCCCGCGCTCCGGCTGCCCTACGGCGAGACCTTCTTCCACCGCGCCACCGGGCGCTTCTCCAATGGCCGCCTCGTCCTCGACTTCATCGGTAAACTGCCGCCGCCACCAGTCAATCGATTGATCAATTGACCAATTAGCCTGCGTCTGCTGTACTGATCTGGGACTTGGCCGGATCCGCGCGGATAATCCTGATCATGGTTGCAGCGGAGATGCTGGGGCTCCCGTTCGTGCCGCCGTACCTGAGCGGGCGGAGCGCGGCGGACTTCGCCTGCGGGGCCAACTTCGCCGTGGGCGGCGCCACGGCGCTCAGCCCGGACTTCTTCCGGGACAGGGGTTTCGACGGCATGGGCGACGTAGTGCACCTCGACGTCGAGATGAAGTGGTTCCGCGAACTGCTCGACCTCTTCTGCCCCGGCAACCTCACCGGTATGTATTTTCCATTTTAGCTCATCTCATCGATTCCATCCTTCTTCTTTGACCTGACCCCTTTTTGGTCGTTTGGTGGAAAAAATCGTACTGGTTATTATTATTATCTGATAGGTTGGTGGGGAAAAGGACCAGCGATAGCGAGTAGTAGAATTCATTTTCTGGAAGGTGCGGTGCACCTTTTCAGGACGTTTTGGGATGGAAGGGGAAGATGCTGAGTGGGTGCGGTGCACGGAAAAGTAGAGAGACAGAGTGCTGGATAAAGGGTTCATCTGCAGCCACTAAAATCATGCTTCCAAACTCCAAAGAGAAAATGCACCCATTGAATCGTGATATTGGCCGCGTGTTTAGTTTCCAAATTTGGGAGTTGCTTTTTAGAGTTTGAGGTCTCTGCGTAATCATTGCGCCACTGTAGCATTTCGTTTGTACGTGCGAAAAATTATCCAAAAATTGATTAATTAGGCTCAAAATGTTCGTCTCGTAGAGTACAACAAAACTGTACAATTAGTTTTTGATTTCATCTATATTTAGTACTCCATACATTTTGATATGATGGAGAATCTTCTTTTTACATAGTGAATTTGGGAGTCACTTTTTAGAACTAAACAAGGCCATTGCCGAAATGAATGATGCACAGTTCAATCAATTGGCTTTCTTATGTGGTTGCAGAGGCTGGAAACATTTCTTTTTTCTAAAAAGACAGTTCAATGCAACTAGCCGCCCGGTCCATATCAGTCGTTGTCCTAACAACTTCAGCAGAAGATTTGAGAGAATATCTGGCTTCTTCATTTTTCTATTTAGCTTTTGGCACCACAAGTTGTCACCCCGCTTTGCAGAAAGAGGCAAGTTTGCGGTCAGAAATGGAATATTTTTTTAAAGGAAACTATTAAATCTCCTCAAGCAGTTTCCTCTGTTAAATTCAGAAATCATTTTCTTACAACTAGTCGAGCTCATAATTCATGACTTCTTTTGGAATAGAATCGCAGTCAACAATTATGAAGTCAGATTACTATAGGATAAGCTTGACTTGTAGTAACACCAAATCATAGAATTAGAATGCAGTAACTTCACCACTCTCTTTTGTATGATGATGTGATATCTGAAATTCAGAGAGTTCTGTTTGTTGCGCAGGTTGCTCTGATATGATGAACAGATCTCTCTTCTTGGTTGGGGAAATTGGGGGCAACGACTACAACATTCCTCTTTTATCTAAAGTGCCCATAAAAAAGATCCGTGCCTTCACTCCAAGTGTTGTTGCCAAAATTTCTTCGACAATCACTGTGAGGATCAGTTTTTCTGTACCTTCTGTAGCTGCTGACATCATATACAGATAGTAATGTACAATAAGTTGAGTTTGCAGGAATTGATTCAACTAGGGGCCAAGACTCTTGTGGTTCCCGGGAACCTCCCAATTGGGTGTGTCCCGAAATATCTGATGACGTTCAAGAGCAATAAGGAAGAAGATTATGAACCACAAACTGGTTGCCTTAGGTGGATGAACAAGTTCTCACAGTACCACAACAAGCTTCTCATGAAGGAGCTTAAGAAGCTTCGCAAGCTCCATCCAGGAGTAACCATCATCTATGCTGATTACTATGGAGCTGCTATGGAGATTTTCCTTTCCCCTGAACAATATGGTGAGCTTGGTCGTTTGCTTTTTATTTCTACTATGAAATTTTTTTGGTACTTATAAATATTGTTTGACAGATTAGGCTATGTGCCATCAAAATTTCTAAAACTATTTAGTTAGGCAGATTAAAGCTATATGGTTAGTTTGGTGGTTCAGATTTCAGAATGTGCTTTTTAAAAAAGTAAAATTTAGATTTTACTATGTTTACCTTGTATTTTATATTTTGTTTTCTTAGAGCACTTTATCTGCATAATTGATCTAATATAAGTCCCTTATCGAAATGTGTACAATATGTATTCCTTTGTGGCTTGGTTATAATTCATCATAACTTCAATGTTTTAGGATAGAATTTGTAAATTCTATGGCAGCTCGGTCAATTTGGTCGTCTCTCATATTTCATTCACACTGGAGTTTGTTTGGCAACAAAAGGTGATATCAGTTTACATATATCACTTAGCATTGTTCTTTCCCCACTGTTAACAGGATATTCCTTGCAAAAGAAAAAAGTGATATTGGCCTTCAGATTTAGCAAAAGCTATTTGGTTTCATTTGGTAAACTGCCAGGACCTCCCAGAGATCAGCGCATAACATAGAAAAAGAATCCTGTTTCTTGGCAAGTGATACACTAGTTAACATTGCCATAACTGTGCTGTGGTCCAGGGATCGAAGACCCACTGATGGCTTGCTGTGGTGGAGGAGAACCCCACGGAGTGTCCCCAACTACAAACTGTGGACGCGGAAAATATACAGTGTGCGATAACCCAGAAAAGTATGGATCATGGGATGGCTTCCATCCATCAGAAGCTGCATACAGGGCCATTGCAATGGGCCTTCTACGAGGTTCATACACACATCCGCCAATTGCTTCCGCCACCAGTTCATGTCCACAGCTTGCAGAGCTCGGCTCTTCTACTGAATACAAGCCCCTCTACGACATGTAATATATGTGTAACTACATTTATTTTTACTATACTTGAAAAAGTCCAACTTCATTAATTAGCTTTGATTAATAGCTAGGCAAATTACATGCATGTTTAGTGTAAAGTTTATGTTCTGAAGTGTTTTTAACACCATATTGATTGGGAGGAAACTCACAATATATTGTAAGATAAACAAATGGTCAGCACATACTTTTGAACACATGTTTGGAAATGACTGCAGTAATCAGTTTGTTCCGATGAACTGTATTTCCATTATCAATCAATTTTTTTCAATTCTTCACTAGCGATTATTTTACCATCATGTACTCCAACCGTTCCAAAATGTAGGCCCTTTTAGTTTTGTTTGAAGTCAAACTAATCTAATTTTTATCAGATTTATAGAAAAATATATTTAGCATCTAAAATATGAAATAAATTTGTAACGAGATTCATAGTGTATTTAATAAAACTGAATTGGTTTTAGATGATAATAGTGACTTTTTCTATAATTTGGTCAGAGTCAAAAGAAATTTGACTTAGGAAAAAAACCTAAAACGACCTACATTTACATGGTGTTAGGTTTGGTGCTCCATAACACAATATGATTACATAGAGACAAAGACAATCAATACCGTTACACCTCTTTGTTTACACCAAGCTGTAATCCGAATATGGCGTAATCGATCGGGTACCGTCGCAATACGATTCTGAATTTCTGATACCGTTTCTACCCCATTGCAAATGCCCCGACACCAAAGGGACACCACCATCCACCACGAACAGCATTACAGAGAGCCAATCAAACAAAACCTGCTATCATCCATTCCACCGCTGATTACACTGCAATCTGATTACATAAGTTACCAGCACATGAACCAAATAGATCCAGGGAGTATACGGGCCTATTTAGCAGAGCTCTAACTCCTACCGAAATGGCTATGGCTGCGGCTTCTCCTGTGAAACAACTTCTCTAATGGAGCTAAAGCTGTTTAGAAAATGTTTAGCTTCTCATGTTTTTTCAAAAATAGATGAAAACACCGAATGTCAAAGATACCCTTTAGTTATATGACTTAGTTGTACATATGGTTTTTTGGCTGTTAGTTACCACTAGTTGGTATGCACGTGCCACATGCACGTGTTTTAAAAAGGGCATGAAAAAAAATCTTGAATTCAATAGAAAGTTCATTGTAATTTAAACAAAGTAGTTGAGTGCACGTGCTGCACGCACGTATATAAAAAACAAACGGTGAAGCTTAACCATGGTTGTAAAGAAAATTCAACCACACCCGGCTATAATAATCATAACGAAAATAATAAGTTGTTGTTTTCTTGCAAAATCTAGGAAGCATACATAAATTATTTGAATCATGATTGTTTTGCTTAAGAGGACAACTAAATATTCCAGAGAAAGAAAAAGATCACAACGTTAATGTTCACATCATACATTTATACAAAATTATATTATTTATTTAAGAAACTATATATATTGTATAATTGAGACAATCACCGGTGCTTCTACCTGTGGTCAACCCTAGCACCACGCCCAGCATCTTGTCACACACACATATAACCATTTCGAAGAAGGTATATTACTCATTTTCACAAATGGGGCATGGGGCATATTGGATTAATCCTGAACCAGTCAAAGATGCACTCAAATGTCGTTTCCAAAATAGGATATATCATCAAATTACTTTATAAAGTTACGATCAAATGACATATGATTTATATAGCCATTTACAAATATATTCAAATCAATTACATTCACAGTCAAACGTCATAGCATCACAGCAGTCCATCCACACTCAAGTTCCGCTGCAGCAGTACATTTACTGTAAAAAAAGGAGTTGAAGATTATTAGTACTACAACGTTCTCACTGCTAAAATACTGCAGTGTTCTCACTTATAAAATACAACATCACTAAAAAATATTTTAGAGTTCTCTCCAAGGATCGATAGGTTCCAAGCTTAAACAACATATAATGTAAGTAGAAAGTAAAACCAACACAGAATTCCTTCATATATACAGAAAAAATCTAGCTCTTGTTCACCAAAATTATACAGCTTTTAAGTAGAAAGTTTTTCACTTATATATACCACATCTGATTTAAGGATGAAATGAAATAAAATTTTGTAAGGCTAGAGAAAACTGAACTATCGGTACAAGTAATTTCCACCTATGCTGACACACCAATTTCACTGAATATTGGGTGATCCTACCAAACTAATAGAAAAGATTGAGACTGCAAACAAAAATAAAATTCGAGAAAACAGGGGAAAAACAAGGCAATTTGACATAACTTTAGAAAACACTTGACAACATGCTCTGTATTCAATTTAACATCAACAGGCAACTTCATTTGCAGCACAACATGCCCTTGTGTTCATTTATTATCAGTCTGATGCTATAATTATTCCAATTTCAGAAAATGCCCTGTATTCAATTTAGCAAATTTAAAGAATTATGACGGACCAGATGCATAGCCTCACTGTGGATGCTAGGGCATGTACAGCCCACAGATCGCGGGTCGTCTGCAGAACCTCGATTTTAGCATACAGACAGATATATAGACAGCTCATACAACCTATAGACAGAAAGGTCGTCTGTAAGCTGTTTAATGCTTTACATTAGTTTAAGATCAACTACGCATACATTTGTGTATACTATTGTGTGGCTATTTGATACAAGAAAATATTTGTGTATACTATTGTGTGGCTATTTGATAGAAGAAAAAAAATACTGTGCCTTTTTTTTATTGCCAAAAGCCACGTCGGAAGCTACTGGACACAAAAAAAATCGCAAAAAGAAACCGTGGCCTCCTTTATCCATTCGTCCAGAAGCCTCTCATCTCTTCCCTTGCAAGGCTGTAACTCCTGCGATTGCGAGTAGCTCAATCCTCTCGCAGATTAGTCCGCACCGATTGCGATTTCTACCCATGGCTAGAGGTGCCCGCGGCAGGCTCCGTGCCCAGGCAGCAACGCGCTCCACGGAGATCGCCGCGGCCGGGGCGGGCTCCACGGAGGTCGTCGCCCAGGCGGCGCCAAAGAAGCAGAGGCTCCACGAGCCGGCCCGCGCGGTGAGCGCCGAGGCGGAGGCCGAACCTCGGTGAGCCTTGTGGTCTCCCTTGACCTCGGTGAGGCCGAACGCCGGCTGCTGCTCCTTCCTGTGCTGCCGGCGTCCCTGCCTCTCTTCTCTGCGGCGGATCCGACGACGGCGAAGGTGGGCAGCTCCGGCGGCAGATCTCTCTCTCCCCTGGTGCTGCGGCCGAGGCTGTAACCGACGAGGGCCGCGGCAGGGTTGCGGTGGCGGGCAGAGGTGGTTTTGGCGCGGGAGTCGTCTGTCGCGCGCTGGCGCGGGGGATCCGAGCGGGTCGTCGCCTGGAGAAGACGACGCGTACAGCCCGCCCGCAATCGGCCGCTCCGCCTGGGAGAACGGGACCGCAGCATCGCCTGGCGAGGCGACGGGGAAGCCGTCTGTAGACCGTACTGGGGGGCGATTTGCAAATTTGCCAACATACCGACGCCTCAAAACGACGGCCTGTACATGCCCTAATCCCTGCATCCAGCCCTTGGCTTCTCCTCGTCTGAGCTGTGCCTACAACCAGCAAAAGAGAAAAGGTCCAAAATAATGTCTACGGTAATTCAAATGGACAAAGAAACAATTTTTTTTCGAGAAGACAAAGAAACTATTTATGCTATATTTCCAAGGTATTTGCATTCTAGTGAATGAACTGCGACTTCTCTCCCTCTTTCTTGGCGTACTTCACTTCCAACTTGCTATACACAGCTCCCAAAACTAATACCAGATCGAGAATTGTAAAATTATCTCTGAATTGGAATAGCTGAAAACAGAATGAAAACAGGGAATAAAGCTTTATTTTGTAGGGCACTATACATTTTGTTCACTTTACAATTTCAGTCTAGCTACAATACACCGATTCTTTTATTTATTTGTGCAACAAACTACGAGTCCAATTCCTAAAAAAGTGGATCCTATTCGTGAGTCCAGCTCTAACAGATGAAGTACCAGAGAGATGGTACCAGATTCTTAATTGTGTTGCAAAATAATTAAGAAAAAATGGCACTCTTATTTCTCAACAACAGAAATAAAGGACTGTAAATGCTAACCAGTAAAATATGCTAACCAGAACTATAATATATAATATGTAATGTCAGCTTACTGAAGGATCAAATAGGTGACCTGAACTCCTCGCATTTCCTCCTATCTCATTGCTAACAGAACCATTGTCAAAGAGAAATGGTAACCAAGACTGTACAATCAGAAAATATTTGTGAGTACAAAAAGTGCAAGTAATATGCGACATTTCCATGAAGGTAGTGTTTTGATGAAATTATATTATCTTGTTACCTCTTTAAGTACAACTAAAGATTGGTGCCCACCAGAATCTGTCAAATATGTTCTTGGGTATTGCTACAAGACAAAAAAATCACCAATGAAGTGAGATATTTCCTGGTAGGAGTTGCATAGAATTACAAGGTAAATCAGTAAAGCTCCCCTGAATCCCAAACAGAAAACGGCAGGGTGCGGACTGAATGTCAGTTGTGCAATAAACAAAAGAAATGTTGGAGTTACTAAAATAGCCAATGGCATTTATATATCCCTTTTGTCTTTTTTTCAAATCAGTTTGGCCACCAACATCGCCAAAATTTCAGGTCGTTGTGGCAACTTCATTTACGCAATGATTTTGATTCACATTCTCAATTTTGCGTGGTGTGTGCAGATTAACTCATCAGCAGTCGATCGCCTGCATTTCACTGCAGCCTGCATTTCACTGCATTTCGCTCAAAGCCTCGCCTCCCCTGGTATTGTCAGTTTACCTCCTCTTCCAATCGCCAGCGCCGGTGGAGTCTGGGAACTCGAAGGTCAGGTTGTGGCGATGCACCTCCTCGCAGAGTTAGTTTTCTTCCTCCCTATCCACCAGCAGCAGTCACCTCGATTCCTCTCCGCTGCTTCCTCTTCCTCATCAACGCTCCCTGTTTCCTCACTGCAATCTTTCTTTGGTTGGCCTTATCATTCACGTCTGTAGGATCAGGAGAGGCGAGATTGGGGATGTGCATCAGGATTTGAAGGATTTGGCGGTGACTCCATCAGCAGCTATCTCCCATTGACGGTTAATATGCTGTACCATGAGGTTAATTCTTTGCCTATTTATTTGAAGGTAGCTAATTTAGTTCCCTTGAAATTTTGATCACTTTAGCCAGTGATTTGCCGGGCTTCAGGCATGGCTGAATAAGTACATCACTGGCTAAAGTGATCAAAATTTCAAGGGAACTAAATTAGCTACCTTCAAATAAATAGGCAAAGAATTAACCTCATGGTACAGCATATTAACCGTCAATGGGAGATAGCTGCTGATGGAGTCACCGCCAAATCCTTCAGATCCTGACGCACATCCCCAATCTCGCCTCTCCTGATCCTACAGACGTGAATGATAAGGCCAACCAAAGAAAGATTGCAGTGAGGAAACAGGGAGCGTTGATGAGGAAGAGGAAGCAGCGGAGAGGAATCGAGGTGACTGCTGCTGGTGGATAGGGAGGAAGAAAACTAACTCTGCGAGGAGGTGCATCGCCACAACCTGACCTTCGAGTTCCCAGACTCCACCGGCGCTGGCGACTGGAAGAGGAGGTAAACTGACAATACCAGGGGAGGCGAGGCTTTGAGCGAAATGCAGTGAAATGCAGGCTGCAGTGAAATGCAGGCGATCGACTGATGATGAGTTAATCTGCACACACCAGGCAAAGTTGAGAATGTGAATCAAAATCATTGCATAAATGAAGTTGCCACAACGACATGAAATTTTGGCGATGTTGGTGGCCAAACTGATTTGAAAAAAACAACACCACAGTGAATTAACTAAATAATAGAAATGCTGGCTGACATCATCTATCTAAAAAATTGCCTATCATAATGGCCAGGCCACCAGCGGCCACGGCCAGCAATCTGCAGGGGAGGAATAAATGCATATATTTTTACTTTCGAGGAAAACAACAAATGGAACAATTATCAGAATGAAAAGGTGATAGACCCTGATTTCATGTATATAATATATTACTGAATGAATAAATTTGTACAACAATTATAGATGCAGCACAATAATTAAGCTTATAAATATATAGCAAAATTAACACCAATAGATTACATGGGTGAGCTATTTTTTTTACTGAATACATGACACTTCGTGCGTTGCTACGGCAATCGAAAATTTACAATTCAAAACATAAAGCATGGTGTTGATCTTAGCAAGATGTTAGGGTCGAACAACATTATTATACAGCAAGACAAAACCATTTTGTAGTCAATATATTAGAGTATTTAATTCGCGCACAATGCCGGTATTAGACTGGTAATTCGCTCATATGCACGGCCAGGCCATAGCAACGGAAACTATGCATCAGATTTACTCGGTTTGGTCAAGGAAAAAGGCGACAGACTAAATTCCATGAATGCCTTCATATGGTAAATCATATACCTGAATAACTCGATGTTCAGGTTGTGAAATTGGACCTCGATCTTGTGATCCTCCCCTGGTTTCTGTTTTGCTTCGTGTGTCGCGTCCTTGATATTGTTCTCCCTGTATGCCTCCCACCGGCGCCTGCGCTCCCGCCGCGGATACCAGCTCTGGCCAGGCCGACGGCGGTAGGCCTCCCAGCATCTGGTCGAGGAAGTCGTCGTGGACGCCGTGCCGGCAGCCGCGCGGAGGTCGTCGAGGGAGATCTGGTCGGCGGCGGCCATGGCCTGCATTTCCCGCGTCGTGCGCGACTGTCGACGACGGACCGCGGCGGCGGCAGCGACGGGCGGGGGCCACCGGTGGGGGAGGGAATGGGGCCCCGACCGAGAAGGGAAGGGCCGCGGCGCGAGGGAGGAGAAGGGCTGAGGGGGCGGGCGGCGGAGGCGTAGGGGAAGGGATGGGGCCGGGCCGCGGGAGCTGCAATATATCCATTTTCTGAACTGAAGTTCAATACACAGAAATCTCAGAGCCCAATCATGATATTCGCTCGAAGGAGATGCAAGCAGGTGACTTCAAATGCAAATTCAATTAGTATGTAACCAACTCACAATGAAGGGGCTGGATTGATACAAACCAAGATGGGATATTAATTTCATGGATATATCAACATTAAGAATCGGAGAAATAAGTGGTTCTATCACCTGGTGGAGAAAAAACACTTGGGAATGTCCCTCCCCCCTCCTTTTCATCGTCTTTCATCGTCCTAGTTGCTGGCAGGTGGGGCCTTTTGTGACTTTTGTGAGGTGGGTGGAAGTGGTGGGTGGGCCTAATCTTGGTGAGAAATGTTCTCAAATCTCATTCTCTTTATTGACTGTTAGTTACCATAACCGTTAATTAGTGCCAAAGGCTCCCCCATTGCTGGGCTGCTGGCCTAACTTCATTAGAGACAACTGATTAACATGTCAAAGTTTCGTCTATTGAAGATTTGGAGGACATGCCTTTACACATCTGCAACTCAATAAAAACTGCAAAATCTGGGATGAGTGTGTCTATGTGTGTGAGCGTCTGCATTGTACTGTGTAATTCTTAAAAAAAACTGCAAAATCCCAATGCCTTGAACAGCAGCGCCTCCGTGCCACAACGGAGACTGGAGCGGAGGCCGAGGCAGGCGAACCCACCCAGACTTTGTTTGGAAATTAAAGTAATAAAGTGGATTAGAGGGGTTTGAAGTAGAGCACTATGTAAATTAAAATCTTACTAAATCCTTTTTAATCTCTCTCAGTAATCTTCAACATACTATTTTCCAAACAAAACCCAAGTAGCCGTCGTCCCTCCTCCCGGCCACACACGCCTCTGCCTGGAGCCGATGCGGGGCCGCCGAGCCATCCCGCACCCGGATCAAGCGCGCACGCGGCGGACGTGGCCGTGTCCCCGACCACGACGCCGTCTTGCTTGCGCTCGCCGTAGCCACCAAAAACGATTCACCCCCGCGCGCTGCCTGGTGTTCCGATGAGGGGCAGAGAGTAGGGGACAGGGGTGGACATCGAGCCAGCTCGGCTCATTTGAGCTCGTTAGATAAACGAGCTAGCTCGGCTCGGCTCGTTAAGGAAACGGATAAAAGTTATGACCCGGCTCGACTCATTAACCTCACGAGCTTGCTCGTTAAATTCGTGAACTAGAGTTAAATTTTAACTTTATCATAATAATATATATAATATAAAAATCATAGTATTTATATGGTCTTAATACCACTAAAATCTACTCTATCATAATATAATAATAATTATAAAAATAACATTATTTATAACTACACCTAGCATACATATATTATTATTAATTAATAATTTACTTATTAATTTATTAATTAATAATTTACTCGCTCGTTATATTAACGAGCAAAAGCTTTTATCCCGTTAGAAATATATAACGAGCAGCGGCTGCGCGGGCCTGCGGGGAATATGGGAGAAGCGGTGGCATTTTTGCGGTAAAGATTATTATTCGTAGGGGGCTGGGCCGGTTGGGGACGGAGCTCGATGGCCCAGTACAAAATCGCGAACCGCTCTGGGACACTGGGTGGGCTTCGCGCATGAAGCCGGTTTGGTGCAGGCGTCACTAGCCGGCCGGGGAGCTGTTGTTGGAGCCAAATGAACTGCATATTTCACACGGCAGCTACGCCTTCAGAGTTCAGACTGCTCATTATAGTCAGCGGATTATTCTTTTCACAGCAAGAATATTTGTTGGCCCCCCTGTCTTTAGGAAAGAGTTCACTACTACAAATTGTTTCCCCGGCTTTAGTGCAAGCATTTTTTTAACCAACGGCATTCGACGAGTGCGTTTATATTAATATAGCAGAAAAATACAAACTACGGTCCTGAAAGACCGTAGCCAGGCAACAAAAAAGAAAGAAAACAACAACAACTCGCCCGGTTGAATTGGGACGTCAACACAGGTTACCGCTCAACTATGCTCGCTGGCCAGTTGAATTGGAACATCAACACGGCCAAACTCCACTCACAACGACGACAGAGGAGACAACACCCCCGCAGCTTCCATCCACAAACACAATCAAGCGGTTATCGAACCTCAGAAGTATCCCAGCGCTGATAGAGGAGCCGAAGGAGCAGACATCATCGCACCAAAAGGCCACTGCTATGCAGGACCCAACGCCGCCATGCCGCTGCAACTAAACCGACCGCCCGACGGCATGAAAATACCAAGTTCGAAGCAACCCAAACGCGCGGGGGCTTCGCCACTTCCGCCGTTGGACACCTCAGTAGCGTGCGCGGGGACCCAACCCGCCACTCAGCTTGCCTCTCCCGTGTGTTGGGACCCAACCCACTACATGGCACCACACTCCGGACTCGTCTCAGGAATTGCCGTTGAGGCAGCAAGAAGGGGTGCCCCGCCCCCTCCGGGAACCAAACCAAGCCGCCGGACCACCGCCGTGGTTCGACATCATCACGTTGCTTCCCCCTCGCACGAAGACGCCGCCCTCTAGCCAGAAGGCCGAAAAAGTCGCTCGCGCCGCCTTCCGACGTTGTACCACACCGGATAGGTTTAGCCATGCTGTCATCTCTAGTTGTCGTCGCCGCAAGCGCCGTCCTTCAACGCTGTCCCGCACCGCGCTGGGGTTGCCACGCAATACCAGGCGCCGCGGGACACTGCAAGCAGCTGAACAACCGCCAGAGATGACCTCCGGCCACCAACAGGAGAGCAGACGTCTTGGCGTGAAGTAGACAACCCCCTGTACGCGTGCCTTTTGACAGATTTGTCACCACCAGCCGGAGCAGTCGCAAGCGGTAGGCCAGCCATACCGCCGGTCGAACGGTGTCTCTAGAGACGACGCCTCCAAGGAGGTCACGACGCCCATAGGCGCCGCTGTCGCTCATCCAGAACATGGACCGGGTTTTCACCTAGAGACCTCGTGCGTCAGGGTTGCGACTACCAAATGGCGCCCTCAACAGGGAGAGCGATGCCCGAAGACGCCGCCGTCATCCACCAGAAAATCTGGCAAGGGCTTTCGCACGGAGTGCCAAACCCCTACCACACGCGTTCGTCGCGACAAGCCGGCACCGCCACTGCAGCTGTCCAAAACCTTGACGGTCGCTGCTGGCGGCGCTCCTGCCCGGCCGCTGCTGTCTCGCATCTTGCCGGCGACCTCACGCTCGCGGCCCCGCGCGCGCCGCAGCCACCTCCAGCCTCCAGCCTTGCCGGCCGCTTTGTTGGTCGCTGCTGGCCGCCGCCGCGCTCCCAGGGCCCAGCCGCCACGCTAGAGCAACAGGGAGAATCCCACCGCTACGGGAGCGACGCGGGGGGGGGGGTGTCCCTAGTGCAAGCATTTTTCTTTGCTGAGAATAAACCACTTAGGGACAACATGAACTAGAATCTATGTTGTATTGGGGAAATTTGTATGGGTAGTCAATTTTGGGAATCGAATATGTAATCTTGCAGGTTCTAACCTCTCAGAAATACAAAGAAATTTTAAATAAATAAATAAAGAACACATAAAATTGAAAGTAGAGAAACATTATGATGTTCTATGCGACCGTGTCACTGATTGGTTCTTGATATGCCATTGCTTGCTTCTTGGGGTTAGGAGGACGACGATGACTTATTACCGCTTACAACATCAAGATACCAGCTCAACCGGCTGTGCCTTTTTGTTGCGGGTTGTGAAAGTGTGTTTGCTTTCATGTTTGTACTAGCTAGCCAGCCTCCCGAGTATGCGCTGCGTACGCCCTTTGCAGATCCACCAAGTCAGGTCGCTAGGGTGCCGTGCCTGAGATCTTGTGTGCAAAAAACTACACATTTTATGTGCACTCCAACACGTAGCGACGACCAAGTACCATTAATCCACAATAGTTAATTTAATTGATCATTTTTTAACATTAATCGATCATTTTATTGTTATCCATCACCTGTGGCATCAAAGAACTGTGCTGCCCCCGCCAATTCAAATGCGCACGCACGGCACGGATCGGCACATGAGAGACGGCTCCACTCCCACTGCCTTGCGGGCCACAAATCAATTCGGGCCCACAAAGCGGTTACTGGGCCTGGCCACGTGTCCATCGTCTGCTACCACTCTGGGGTCAGGACGTTCATAAAAGCAGAGGGTCAGCGTTCTTTCCTCTCCCAAATCAGACCAGTCGAAAATTCATTTCAATTTCTTGTGCAGCCGCCTCGAGCAGCGCGGGCCGAGGAGACCCCGCCCGGGGAAAGAGGCCATGGCTTCCTCTGCCCCGGGGAGAAGAGAAAAGAGGCTGATCTCACCTGCGGCGGCGGCGGCTGTGGTGGTAATGGTACTGGTTGGGGCGGAGCCGTCGGCGGCGTGCTACCCGCGCCTGTTCAGCTTCGGGGACTCGCTAGCCGACACGGGCAACTTCCGCTTCTACTACGGGAACAACTCCGGCGAGCCCGCGCTCCGGTCACCCTACGGCGAGACGTTCTTCCGCCGCGCCACCGGCCGCTTCTCCAACGGCCGCCTCATCGTCGACTTCATCGGTACGCTGCATACGCCAATTCAATTGATTCGTTCGATCAAATTAACCTGCGCAGTAGTAGCTGGAGTACTGATTTGAAATTTGGGGCTCGGTATTTCGCGTGTGATTGCAGCGGACACGATGGGGCTCCCGTTCGTGCCGCCGTACCTGAGCGGGCGGCGCGCGGAGGACTTCGCCTGCGGGGCCAACTTCGCCGTGGGCGGCGCCACGGCGCTCGGCCCGGACTTCTTCCGCGCCAGGGCTTTCAACATCGGCGACGGGCGGGCGCATCTGGACAAGCAGATGAAGTGGTTCCGCGACCTGCTCGACCTCCTCTGCCCCGGCGGCCGCTCCGGTACGCCCGTTCCCTGTTTCCTCCTCCGATTCCTTCCTTCACCCTTTGACCTGACCTTTTTATTTAATTCCGCTGCTAGTGGGGGGAGAACAAATTCTAGTGTATGATGGGAAAAAGTAGCATCTAGCAGATAAACAAAAATAAAAGTTACAAATCTAGAAGGTGCGGTGCACAGGTGTTCGCCGATGGAACTAGAAAGGTGCGCGTGTGATGCAAAGATGTTGGATAGGAATCATTTGGATTGTCTGGAACAAGGAAAGGGATTTTTGAAAAACAAAAGGCTGCTTTCATATTCCAAAGAGAAGAAATAGACCAGAGAATGGTGATACAGGCGAAATAATTTGTAATTGATGCTAGCAGCAACAAGTTGAAGATTATCTGGATGTTATCAGTTCAATGCTACCCAGCCAGTCCATATCAGTCATTGTCGAAAACCTGAACTGAAATTTCAGCCTAAAGGTAGTACTATCAGCAGAGATGTGAGCAAACATTATGTTGCTTTAGTTTTTCTTTTGCCACCTCAAATAATCATCACGTTACTGTTCCCTGAGGTTGACAACCTATGGTTAGAAATGGGACATTAAACTTGTTTAGTCTCTTGAAGCAATGTGCTGCAACACAACCAGAAATAAACTCCTTTTATAAAAAACCCCCAAATATCTCTACTTCCCTCGACATACCCAGCTTGCACAAGCAATCTATTTATCTGCAAAGGGGAGCAATTACTTTGACAAATCTGATTTGTGCTGGTATCAAAATTCAATATAACAGTAAACTGCAATGCCAGTGCTCAACTACTAGCGAATGCTGTAATTCTTTCTCTTCCTTGGAACCTTCTCTATACTGTGATTTTTACATTCTAGTAATTCAGAACCCTGTTTATTGCACAGGTTGCTCTGACATGATGAGCCAATCCCTTTTCTTGGTTGGAGAAATTGGGGGCAACGATTACAACCTACCTCTTCTCTCCAGAATACCAATTGACAAGATCCGCTCCTTCACACCAAGTGTTGTTGCCAAAATTTCTTCTACAATCACCGTGAGTATCTGTGTTACTGTAGCTTATGACATCGTATATAGATAGTTATGTAAAGAGTGGAGTTTGCAGGAATTGATTGGGCTAGGAGCCAAGACTCTGGTGGTTCCAGGGAACCTCCCAATTGGCTGTGTCCCAAGATATCTATCGATTTTCAAGAGCGATAACAAAGAAGATTATGAGCCAGAGAGCGGTTGCCTCAGGTGGATGAACGAGTTCTCAGAGTACCACAACAAGCTTCTCGTGGAGGAGCTGGAGAAGTTGCGCAAGGTTCATCCTGATGTATCTATTATCTATGCTGACTATTATGGAGCTGCCATGGAAATTTTCCTTTCCCCGGAACGATTTGGTGAGTTAACATATTTGCTTTGCACTACCTAGTCCCTACCATTAAATTTAGTGTATGCTAGGAAGAGATTTTGAGGCAATGAACTTACGCACGCTTCCTTGATGCATCTTAAAAATGCAATGCATTTTTTATGTTCGTAAAGAACCAAAACTGTCCTTAACTCTGGAAGTTGATGGTAGGCTATTTGTCAGTTCTTACTTGTGCTTTTCAAAGAACCTAAACAGAACCACAAAATCTAGCCATGAAAAAATGCACTCTTCTACTTTTATTTAATATCTGCATTGCTAATTTGCTATCATGTTGCAAATCAGTATGTGCAATACCAATAAACATACCATAACTTAAATTGAGTTTCGGACCCGACAGGCTTGTTTGTTTCACTAAATAAATTGTTTAAGGTAGATGCCCTAGAAACTCCGAGATAGAAGGGATGTGGCATCATTAAAAAAGACATTTAGTATCATTTCGATAAGTAACTTTAGTTCTTGGTGATGCCGTGGTTAACGTTGCCGTGACTGTGGTTAAGGTATCGAGGAACCTTTGGTGGCTTGCTGCGGTGGAGAAGGAACCTACGGTGTGTCTCCAGCAGCAGCCTGTGGATATGGGGAATACAAGGTGTGTGATAACCCAGACAAGTATGGGTCATGGGATGGCTTCCATCCGTCGGAAGCTGCATACAAGGCTATTGCAATGGGTCTATTGCGAGGGAGATATACACAACCGCCAATCGCTTCCAGGACCAGTTCGTGTCCAAAGCTTACTGAACTGAGCTCCTCTGTTGAATACAAGGTTCTCTACGATTTATAATTTTGTAGCTACATACATTCAGTTTTTACTGTTATAGAAATACATGTGCTTAAACATTTTTTGGACGCGGACAGTGTGGTTAAAGATGTAATGATTTTTGACATTTTTGCCTGATTACAGAGCCGCGGTACTGTACTGCACTTCTCGGCTGTTGCCCTAGTGATTGGCTGGGTTTTATTTTACCTTCTCTTTTTTTAGTCACAGGTTACCTTTGTCCTTCTACTGTTGCTGCCTCAAGTTCTGTCTTGTTGTCGCAAAAAAAAAAACTGTCGTCTTTATCGTTTTAGATTTAGATGTAGATATATAGTAGTGCTAAGCGTCTTCTCTTCTGTATAGTGCTACAGTTAGCCATTATAGGGTCAGTATATAACAATTTGCCATCCTGATTGGATGAGTGGTGAACAATTTGCCACTGTCATGACCCTATTATATAAGAAAAGGATACCAACAATTATTTGATCAAGTTTTGACTGGTTAACCGGAAATGTTGTACTGTATATCTATACTTTGTTTCCATTTCTTGTAAATGTGAGAACGAAGTATGCATATCTCCTTGGTTTCACGCCGCGTGGCGTCCGAAGATGAGTCGGGTCCCGTGCATATCCTCTCTGGTTCTTACCGTGAGCACACGCTAGCCCCACGGAGGCCCGGCTTCATCTGTTCCCACTCGGGCGCCCGAAGCCCTCACCGCCACCTATACTGCACGGATTACTAAAAAAAAGCGTCATTAATGGGACTGTTTCAACCCACTCCAATACACTCCACATCAAAATCCAACCCATTAAATTCATTTGAATCCAAACCGTTTGCAGGGCTAGCCACCATCTCTTCCCTTTGGGTGCCCGCCTCCACCAGTTGTTGCCCTTTGTTCACGACTCAACCTTTCCCTTCCCCACACCCTCTCCTCTATAGCTCTCCTCATGCAAGAGGCAAGATCTGAGGGTAGGCAGCGGCGGGGCAGCAATGATGAGCACGAGGGGCTGGACTAGGAGTCTAAGAGGAGGCTTTTGCTTCTTTGGGGATGTTTAGTTCATGGAAAAAGTAAAAAGTGAAGTGAAAAAGTCACATCGGATACTGTAACACTTTTCGTTTGTTTGTGGTAAACATTGTCCTACCATGACCTAACTAGGCTTAAAAGATTCGTCTCGTCGTGTACATCAAAACCATGTATCTAGTTTTTTTATTTACCCACGTTTATTACTCCATGCATGAGGAGAGAGATTTGATGTGATAGGTGAATAGTAAAGTTTGGAGAGAGAATTTTAGAAGTTTGATGAGGTGACCGGGAACTAAACAGGGCCTTTGGCGGTGTTCACTTCCCTGAAAAGGAAATGTGAATTTGAGTGAAAATGTCACATCGAACACTATAGCGCAATGTAGCACTTTTCGTTTGTTTGTGGTAAACATTGTCATACCATGACCTAACTAGGCTCAAGAGATTCGTCTCGGTCCATCTACCCAAAGTACTACTGTACTCCCTCCATACTCATATTAGATGATGTTTAGGACAAGGTTTGGGTCAAACCTTGGGAATATAAATCATAAATAACTTTTAAATCGTTGAGTTTAGAAATGTGAAAATCATATTAATAGATTTGTCTTGAAAATTACTTTCATAAAAGGATACATCTATAACTTTTTAATAAATATTTTTTATACAAAATAGTAGTCAAAGTTGTACTTTGGAGACCGTGTCGCTGTCCTAAACATCATCTAATATGAGTATGGAGGGAGTACTTAGTTTTTTTATTTACCTACGTTTAATGCTCTATGCATGAGGAGAGAGATTTGATGCGATAGTGAATAGTGAAATTTGGGAGAAGTTTTGGATTTGAAGGGAAGTGAACACCGCCTTTGGATGCAAAGGGTGAAGCGGAGGTCGGTGGCATGGACTCACATCACATATGCATATAAACACTCACATTTATAAATGCACATACTACACATTGTACCAACGGATTTTGAGATGGATGAGATCATTATATTCACATTGCCTATTAACAAACGTATTGCCTACTAATTCTAAGTAATTAGTCAAAATTGTGAGCACCTCAATTGATAGGTTCCACCAGCTCAACTATTCACGGGATAACTGTTTCGCGTCGACATTTGTGTAACTGTAAACCAGCTAGAATGCGACGACCTTTGACTCTACAACTTTTTATTGGAGACTAATAAACACGACTTTATTCTCAATTCTTTTTTCTTAATCAATGTATTGACAGTTTCCAAGTTTGTTGCAAATAAAAAAAGTAAGGAAATGAATTATAGGGTAGGTTCGTGCGTACTAAAACCCTCCGCTTATTCTTCCCTTAGCTCAAAAGCCAGCCGGACCTCCCGTTGCAAATAGAGAACTTGTATCATCTTCACAATCTGGACACATTAGCATTTCAAAATAATCAGGGATTATTGCATTGGATATCCGAAAACTTTGGACGGCACTTTATATCTTGATTGAAAATAAAAGAATTATCAATTGAACCTCACGGATTTCAGTCATTCTTTTTCAACACTTGGAGGTCATGTTCACATTCCTTCTGCACGTTTATTGAAGTACACTAATGGAGAAGACATGATGAAAATCACTATTTATGGGTAGAACTTCAGAGAGAATATGAACAGTAATTGCCTTCCACTATTGACATGCATATCTTTTTCGATTATTTTACGGTGTGCCTTAATTGTTCATAGCTATCTTCTGAACAGGAATAAAATCAAATAGGCCAGTATCCATGTCTTTCCGTAAGTAAATTTGGAGTATATACTACGTATGCAGGGAAGTTCCTTTTGGTAAGTCATAAGCAATAATATTGATTTTGGTTATCGTCCAAAAAGGTACTCCCAAAGTATCAGGATATTTGGCTACGATAAGGCAAGACTTCAAAAAACCATCCATGATGGCGATGGATACTATACATGATATATTAATGCCTTTCCGTATATATTTACTGTGCAGGTAAACTCCTTTTGGTAATAATATCATAATAAGGAATAAACAGATTTTGGCATACGGCTTGAAGTAAGGCAACAATTAAACATCCCTATATTGCCGGTTATATTCTTCACCACATCTTACACATTTATTTGCTGGATGATTTATTAGTGTACTAAAAGGGGCTTTCAGCCCTTGTACCATTGATAATTCTCCATACACTCGACTGCAAACCTGTGTACTATAAAATTTTCGAAGGGGCTCCCATCTATGAAACCACAGCACAAGATCTAGGTACTCTTCTAAGGGTATCATCTCCCTGCCTGGATTTCACGTAAGTACGAGTGTCTGTAGAGAGTAGCAGTGCACGTTCAGATGGGGAGTGCCATCCTCCTCGTTTCCATTGTCCTCTTGCTCAACTCCCCGGTGGGTCTCTGCGGCTGCTTCAAACGCATCTTCAGCTTCGGGGACTCCATCATCGACACCGGTAATTTCGCGCGCACGGTCAGTTCGACACCGATAAAGGAGCTCCCATACGGCATGACCTACTTCAACCGCCCCACCGGCCGCGTCTCCGACGGCCGTGTCATCATCGATTTCTACGGTGAGCACGCGTCGTGCATACACCTAACCCGGCTGGCGTTACGCATGAACCTACTCGATCGGTGGTTGTATCTTTGTGCTCACCGTGTGTGTGCATGCATGTATATGTGCGTCGTCTCAATCAGCGCAAGCGCTCGGGCTGCCACTGATTCCGCCGAGCATACCGGAGGAGGGAACTTCGCCATTCCCGACCGGTGCCAACTTCGCCGTGCTGGCGGCCACGGGCCTGTCGCCGGACTACTACAGGACCAAGTACAACTTCAGCATGCCGTCGCCGTCCTGCCTGGACCTGCAGCTCCAGTCCTTCAAGAAGGTGCTCGCGCGGATCGCTCCTGGAGACGGTAAGCAGCACTACGGACACGGATCAAATCAAAGTTTCGTGAAGAGTAAATTAACGAAATTTTCGGTGAATTTACATCGTTTAATTTATTTGCGCAAATGCAGCGAGGAGCCTCCTTGGCGAGTCCCTGGTGGTGATGGGCGAGATCGGCGGGAACGACTACAACTTCTGGCTCCTGGGGCGCAACGACCCCCGCGACACGCCGAGCCAGTACATGCCGGACGTGGTCGGCCGCATCGGCGCCGCCGTGCAGGAGGTGATCGACCTCGGCGCCAGGGCCGTGCTCGTCCCGGGGAACTTCCCGATCGGGTGCGTGCCGCAGTACCTGGGCACGTTCCAGAGCGCCGCCGCCGCCTCGGACTACGACCAGCACGGCTGCCTCGTGTGGTTCAACGACTTCTCCAGGAAGCACAACCAGCTGCTGCAGCAGGAGGTCGCCCGGCTCCGGTCGCAGAACCCCGGCGTCAAGGTCATCTTCGCCGACTACTTCGGCGCCGCCATGCAGTTCGTGCAGAACCCCACGAAATACGGTGAGCTAGACATCGGTGTCATATATCCCGACGTTGTGATAAACTGATAATTGTCTCCTGTACACTCATCAGTGGCGTGAACATCTCTGCTATTTTGATGCATGGGACGTGACGACAGGTATCGATGATCCTCTGGTCGCGTGCTGCGGGGGCGACGGCCGGTACCACACGGGCAAAGGGTGCGACAAGAACGCGACGGTCTGGGGCAACCCGGCCAAGTTCGCCAGCTGGGACGGCATTCATATGACGGAGAAGGCGTACAGTGTCATCGCTGACGGGGTGCTGAATGGGCCATTTGCGGACACGCCGTTGCTCAAGGCCTGCTAATAAGCTAGACTTCTTGCATGTAGCTCGTTCACGTCAAGGGATTAAAGGGGTATACCGAAAAAATTGTATAGGTCCTGACAGGATCTGGTAGAATTTTTTTTGGAATAAACTACGTATAATTACACTTAGTTCTTGTGTTGAAGCTGTTCTATTCAAGCTACGAAACATTTTTATAGGCGTACAATATCATTTTTTTGTACGGAGTATGTATGTGGATAACCGTAGATCTTTAATAAAATCTGTGAAAAGCTTTTAAGCCGCAGTTTGAGAAAGGGCAAATTGAGCCTTAATTAGTATGTGGAAAGGCTCCAGGTTTCCAGTACTTCATCAGTTGGCAACATATTTATCTCTTGCCATGCCACTCTGATCCATATTAATATCTTCTGAAATTGATTTTTGCCTATGCAGGCTTTGATTCCATAGAATGTAACATCATATCTTCCAAATTTGGTTCTTCAGAGTATGGCAGGGAATAAATGTTGCAGTAACGTCAGTCAAAAGAAGAGATTCAAATCGGTCCTTCACAAAGCACTGCATATCACAATTCTTTCCATCCTTCGTTCAGCGGTTCAACCGTAGATGTGGAGAGATTAATTGCTGCTAGATATATTTAGTATGTAATATGTCTATATTGATGTCTCCCTAACCTCATCCAAGCCTGCATCCATGCTATCAGCTGTGACGTGGGAAGTGATGATGATACCAACTAGCTCTTCTCAATCTTCAGAAATTGTAGCATTGATGGCTGACCGCAAATGACCGTGCACATTAATTTTTTGATGTTGCAATCTTCATAGTATTAAATGGATCAACACCTTCGACGTAAGAGTACAAGCTATGCAGATCGATTAGACTTGCAACCACGCACGATGAGGAACAGTTTCACCTTTTTTTTCTTGCATCAATCAGCTTGGGCTCCGAGGATACAAGGGATCCTTGCCTTGATCAAGAGCTTTGTTTGACACAGGTCATTTACCGAAGAACAATTTGCATATACACTAGTATAGATCCAATCCAATAAACTATAATTTCTGGTGGTCATTGCATCCTTGCAGCTAAAGTTGCAAGTCCTGATATAACATTTTGCAAAGTATTGCCTCCGTGCCATTGGTGCCATTGGTGGTCCCCAACAATAGCCTACTCACTTGTGGTTTGATTATTTCTTACCCATATACGTACCATTACTTAGAGCATGGATCCCTTAAACCTACATCACAGAAATGATTGTGGCATTGATCCACCTCTCCGGCATATCGGAAATGATTTTGCAATCCTCGTTGTGGTGTTGAGTACAAGCCGCGTAGATCGATCAGACTCGTAGCGACGGTGAGGAACAACCCAGCCTTTCGCTGTAGTGGTGGGCTTGGGACTGGAGGGTATAAGGGATAAGGACCTTGACGTGATTCACAAAGGGCGCCTAGTCAGCCCATGGCGTCGTTGCTAATGGCGGTGCCGAGGAAGACGATGACTGCGCAGACAAAGACCAAACATGGCGCTCCAGAGAGGTGGTGATGTTCTTGGCTTGGTGGGCAATAATAATGGCATTTGTGGTGGAGGCGCTCGTGGTGGGCTAGCGAGCTGAGTAGGAGATCGAGGATGGCCTGATGATAATGTGAGCATGTCTCATGCCCATGTATTATGATTCATCCATGAATGAGTGGCCTATATATAGGCTATATATGGCATCACAAAGCATAGGGAACTTGGTGAACTCGGAGCTAATCCCGGAGTGGTGAGTGGATGCATGTAAGCATGTTACGACAGCCATGCAGAGGAGAGAGGATGAGAAAGAGTGGCGGTGAACCTGAACAACCGCACAAGACAGGTTCAAGGATTTCGCAAAGGAAAGAAAAGACAACTTCAATAAGGCAGCGCTTCTTGTTACTATTTGAATCGGTTTGTGGCTTTGTGGCGACAAGGACACGGGGCGGCTAGTTTGCGAGAAATGCTCGCGCTGCCCATTTCAAAATCGCCTAAAAAAGGCACACCTGATCGACTACCCATCTTTCCTAGGGCTTTTCTTCAGACGTGCGGGCCGATGCAACATCTTGGTTTTCTGGATTTTATCTAGGTTGATATAGATAGAGAAGAGGGGTGGATTTGCACGATTTCTAGGAGAAATATCAGCTATTTTTCTTTTGTGAGAAAACAGCAATTGAAGTCATCTTGCCAACATTAATATGGAGTATCCATTACCACCCGCCATGCTTTCCCAGTGACTTGCTTAGGGAGGCCAAATAATTTTTCTAGCACTTTAGGACACTGTTTTAGCAAACTTCCGATAACCCATTCTCTATATTTCATTCCACTTCTCTTCTACTTCTAAATTATTATTTGTTGTTGATTTTTTCTCATAATATTTGGCCATTCATCTTATTTAAAAATTTAATTCAAATATTCAAAATAATAAGTCATACTTAGACTTAGAGTACTTTGATGGTAAAATAAATCATAAAATAAATGATACATAGTTTTTTAATAAGATAAATGATTAAATGTTATTAGAAAAAGTTAACAATGAATAGTAATTTAGAATGGAGGTAGTACATATGAACTCAATTCAAACTGTATTTTAATAACACAATAATTGAAACTTTATATTTCTGCCACATGTAATTTATGACAAAAGAAGGACGTAAATATTTGATCATATTACCCATATTCTTGTTGGTGATTAGGCTGGCACAGCGGGCACGCGATGCCGGGCCGCCGGCGCGTGCATGCGAGCCGTCCAGGGATTCCGATGCTCACGATGCGATGGCTTGTGATAGTTCTCGTTTGTTTTCCCCTGGTCGCGTGCTGTGGTAGAGATGGGTCATACCACACCGCCGCGGCGTGCAACAAGACGGCCAATGTCTGGAGCGAACCAAGCGACTTCGTTAGCTGGGATGGTCTGCACATGACGAAGAAGGTGTACGAGGTCATCGCTCACGGACTGCTCAAAGGCCCATTCGTTGACCCGCCATTGCTAAGTTGCTAGGAATAATTCCTGATGTAGCTGAGAATTGTAGGACACCATTTTTATAACCAATATCCACCTATGAATTCGTAGAAATAGAGTGACCATTTTTTATTAAGCAACTTTAAACATTTTGCCACTGCAAGGCCCCAGCGTCGCTCCCTGCTCGGCCGACTCGGATGTCACATGGAAACCTTGCTGCCGCCACCCCCACCCTCCCCTTCTCTCTTCCTCGCCATCAGGACATGTACAGCCCGTCGATATAGTCCCGTCGGTATGCTATACATTTTGCAAACAGCCCCCTGCACGGCCAGCAGACGGCCTTCTCGTCGCCTCGCGAGGCGACGCTGCTGTCCCGTTGCCCAAGGCGGAGTAGACGGCCACGGACGGGTTGTATGCTGTTGTCTCCTCCAGGCGACGGCACACTCAGATCCCTTGCGCACGCGTGGAGAAGCTGCGGAGCTCAACGGAAATAGGAGGTGGCGGTGCAGTGGAGCTGCAGTGCTGCACGGTGGCGGTGGACTGCCAACAGGGGCGGGGAGCTCGATACGGCGAAGAAGATCGGCAGACGAGCGGTGCCGGAGCACCAGGACTTCACCACAACTTCATTTTGGCCTTTTCGGGGGGCGAGGAGGTCGGAGTGGTGGTGTTTGGCGCCGGCGCCCGACCTTGGGCTGACGGCAATGGCGGAAGCGTGATTCGAAATTGCTGGCACTCCAATGGGTGAAACTGAGCAAGAGGTGGGTAGGAAGAGGTCTTGGGAGGTGATGAAGATTTGGGAGGCAGCGATTTGAAGAGGGTGGCCAGAGCACCATGGATTTGGCCGGCGGATGGAGCTCCTCCACCCAGCTCGGTTTGTCTCCATGGATAGGAATGAATGGACGGGATGAGTTCGGGAACGAGAGAGAGGGAAATTGGAAGGAGAAATGGAAAGAAAAAAAAAAAGAGAAATAGGGAGCCGATCCTTTGCTCACTGCAAGCTGCGATGGGGAGGACCTGAGGAGAGCAAGAATGGAGCTCACTGCGATCTGAGAGAGGCCGTGGTCTGAATGGAGAGATGGAGCTCGATGTGGACTAGGAAGATTGGCGCGCCCCGCCGCGCCTGTAGAGTTTTACGTGCTTGGTTATGTGATGCTATTTACATATGTATTATGGTTAGAATATTTTTTAACTGGAAACGAATTGGACTGAGATAGTTACTGGCCCTGTTTAGTTCCAAAAAGACAACTCCCAAATTCACTATGTAAAAAGAAGATTCCCCATCACATCAAAATGTCATAACACGTATGGAGTATTAAATGTTGATGAAATCAAAAACTAATTACACAGTTTTGTTATACTCTACGAGACGAACATTTTGAGCCTAATTAATTAATTTTGAATAATTTTTCGCACATACAAACGAAATGCTACAGTAGCGCAATGATTACGATGTAACATCATACTCCCAAATTCACCCACCCAATTTCAACATCTAAACACGGCCTATGTTGCTAACACCTGAAATGGGCTTGTACGTGGCCTGTCTTTGTGTGCCTATAGCACGCATTGAACACTATGAAATCAATACACATCAATTTTTCAGGGAGGAAAATACAATAGCTTCGATGTGTTGGGTCATCACACAAAACGTAGTACCATGATTAGTCACAAACATTTCTAGTTCCAAAGATGACAACCATCCATATGTACTTAATGAAGCATCTTAAATAAGTTTAGAAAGAAATGCCAGGCACCCAAGTTCATCCTTACATGTTCACTTCTCATCTCTCACTCTACAGAAGCATGGAAGATCCGAAACATAACGCATCTTACATGAAACCAAACTGAAAAAGAAGAAGTAAACATACATATCTTAAGAAAATAAAAGGCTCTACTTTGTAGTCCACGCCATAAGATAAGTTTTTAGATAGTTCCATACTCCAGCGTATCCTTGCTCAAATAGATCTGCTGAGTGATTCACATAGCACTCAGACTTAAACAAATCTTACAATTCACATGATAAAGTGAATGTATGGAGTCACATCCTGCAGCAACAAATTCGAAAGTGAATGATTCAAATTGCGTGGCAGTAAATAATTCGTGGCGAGAAAGAATCAGTTGGGTCACTATATTACCATAGCAGCTAGAATAGTTTCCAATCACTGAACAAAGGTTGTCCTTTCATACTGTCATAGAACCAGCACCAAGATATTGTTATCTCGCTGAACAGCAAACCAAACCTTGAGGAAGCCTGTAAGAAATGTGAGGGGAAAATATGCAAGGCTATGAAACTGGAAGGAACAGTTACGTACAAAATAGAATAACAGAGGCCTGAAGGTATCCTACAATTAACTGATCATATGTAGCTATAACAGGTCTCACATGAGGAAAAAAATATTTGATCTTAGGAGGCCTATATAATTATCAAGTAAAATCTGCAGTATTTGTTGGAAACTTACAAATTTAATCATATATTCTGGTCAACATGGTAAGAAGAAAGGTCTGAGAAAAAAAGGAAGGTAATTAATCATCCTGTTTGTCTAAATGCACCTTGAGATGCAGGGCATTGTTTAACATATCTTGTATCTAAAATATGGTCAGAGTTGTTGAAGAAACACTAAAAAGGTAAAAGTAGCATGGTTCATGTAGAATATGGATATGCTAAGATAATAATCAACATGTGTGCAACCTTGCCATGTCCTGAATTAAACATAGAATAAAAGACAGCCAACATGCCCTTGAATGTTTGAAGAGCAGCAGTCCAGGCGTCAGCTATGAGATTATTTTTGGCACATATACATACTTAGTAGTAGTTAAAACCACAAAGGAAGAGGAAAAGTAAACGGCATACTGATACTCTAAGAACAATAAGTAACATACTTGTCTTTCAAAAAACACTACATGACTCTTTTGTTTGGCGAATGAGACACTACATGACTCTAACTGGGAACAGAAGGTCAAATTTTTTAAAGAAAAGGAAATCGGTGGAAATAATGGAAGAAGAAAAAGAATAAATATGACAGCAATGTTAGCATGGTGAGATCACAAGTATCGTTGTTCATAAAGATGATTACCAAGGCAATGATGGATATGCAGTAATAAACATAAAAAAGATGCAATGAATTGATCAGGTTGAACAGGAATTTCATCGAACACCTAAAGTGCAGACACTGGCAGCACAACACCAAGAACAGCAAAAACAAACCTTGGGCGTGGGTCGATGGGCGGTGGCAACATGTTGCTGGCACAGGTGCAAAATGGCTCAGCAAGCTCGATGGAAACGCACAGCAAGTACAGTGCGGCAAGTGCGGAGAAAGGGGTAAAGTGGTAAACCTGTTGAAAAATAGTGGCACTTCAATTTCAGCAGCTATGGACATGCAGGCTAAGGTGCCTACCCCGCCGAGACTCGGAGGAGGAGCGGCGGGAGGAGGAGAAGGGCCACGCCAGGCGCTCCAGCGCCAGCAGCCGGCCAGGCAGGCGGGCGCGCGCGGGGGGAGACGCGAGAGCGCGAGCACAGAGCCGCTCCAGCACTGATGTCCGGCCGGTGGTGGTACGACGGCCCGAGCGAGTGGAAGGCGTCCGGGGTGGAGGCGCTTGGCCATGGCGCAGTACGCAACCTTGATCTCCACCGGCGTTGCGGCGCGCCCCACCCGCAGCGCCTCGTAGCGGCGCCGCCGTCCTTGCCCACTGAGACTCCCACGTCGCGCCTCGCCCCCTGGAGCGGGTGGGCCGCCCTGGAGCCGTGGGGGTCGTGGCCTCCCCGGCAAGCGGAGCGGCGGCCTCATGGAGACGACGCAGCGTCAATCCGGCGGCGGACCCCCGCGGTCTCCTGAGCGGCCGTCCGCAGCAGCAGGAGGAGGCGGCCCCGTCGCAGCAGCCGGAGGCCGGCCGCCTGCGCGCAAGAGGAGGAGACCCGGGCGAGCGGGCAGCGAGCCTTGCAGCCGGGCGGCGCGACGCGGCGGGCGGCCCTTACCGCGACGGCGTCGCAGGAGGAGGGGAGCCGAGCGGGCGAGCGGCGTGAGGCAGCTAGCGGCGCGGCGAGCCGGTCGGGTGGCCCTCGCAGCGGCCGCGGCGCAGGAGCAGGTGAGCCGGGCGGACAACTGCTGGCAGGAGAAGGGCAGGCGCTGGGGAAGGAAACGACGGCGACGCGGGAGAGGTGAAGGACGGAGGGAGCGGAGAGGAGGGGAGGTGGCAGCGCCGCGCGGGAGCGACTGGGGCGGGGCAGGGCGGCGGCGTGCGGGCGGAGGGAGAGAGGGAGCGCGCGGGGGGAGGAGGGGGCGCCGATTGGTTCGGGAGACACCGCCGAGGCGTGGGTCCTACGCGACCAACAGATTGCCGCCGCGTGCCGAGCGTGGCCACGCGTCGCTCCCGGACCGATAGTATGGGCGGATGGCCGGAAAACCTTCAAGGGATGTATGTTTACATATAAGAGTGACTGAGCTCGGTGCTCCACCGTCTCTGCTGGGCTTGGAATAATGTAAACAAACATGTGGTGCACAACGTTTGGTGTTTTCATTTTTCCACCCAATGATAGTATTAAAATATTTTATTTTATTAGATAAATTGGATGGTTCATAATTTGTAAAATTAATGTAATCATTGTTTATTTTATTTATGTTTGATACATATTCTATAGCGATAAATTAGAAGGCAGATGCATGACGGCGTCTTCTTCTTAAATGGCATATGCAAAGGCCAAAGGGATGTTGAAGTGAGCATTAGGCAGCAGAGAATTGAAAGACTCAGCAGCAGCAGCACGGTCAGCTGCAGCCGGGGCAAACCGGTCTGACCGGTTCCCCAAACCGGTCTGACCGGTTTGGGCCTGGCAGCAGCTCATATCCTGAGCGAAGGACTTCTCCTATTCGGAAGTTCATCTCCATGTTCACTGGTATTTGCAAAGGTCAGAGGGATGTTGAAGTGAACATTAGGCAGCAGAGGATTGAGAGCAAGAAGACCAGGGATGCGGTGAAGAGATTACATGCCAAGATGAGCCCGGATGATCCTCCATCTCCCATCTCTCCTCCACTTGAGCTACCTGAGATACCCCCGCTTAGAGACATCATGACCGATCACATGAATGCGGGTTACTTTGAGGAGTACGGTGACATCTTTGGGTATGGACACGTTGGTTCGAGCTCACAGCCTCCACCACCACCTCCTCCGTCAGTTGGTGCTCCAGGGACTTACACCTACATGCCTACTTCAGAGGGTGACTTGTTTGGTTCCTCGTTCGGGTTTGCACCTTCAGGACCCACCTATGCAGCTCCTAGCATTCCGTCTTCGTCATATGCATATGGTGGCACCGGGTCTTCTATGGCAGGACTTCAGTTCTCGAGTGCTCCATCTCCTACTCCTGGAGATTTTGCGTCACAGGCAGCTGCTTCTATCTTCGGACCTACTTCTGCTCCTAGTCATGATGATCACAACCCTACCTTTTAGTGACGGAGACGTTTGAAGACATGTTAGGAGTACGACTACAAGCTTCTCAGGCCCTTTATGGATGATTGATGACAAAGGGGGAGAAGAATGGATTAAAGCCTAGTTTCTAGTCTTGTAGTCGTTTATGTTTTTGGATGTAATAAATTCGTACTCTATCTATTTGTGGACTTGAGACATTGTAATGTGTGCTACTATGTGTGTTAAACTTAGTTATGTATCCTAAGTGACCTTATGTTAGTGTGATGCGCATGTGATGGTTGATGAGTTGTTATCTCACATGTGTTGTCCAAACCGGTCTGACCGGTTTGCCAAACCGGTTTGGCCTGAGACAGCACATGTGCTTCTTTTTCTATTCTTGTGTGGAATATATGTCATATGCATCACATGTTGTTATATTTTGTCACACACACCTGTTGCACATATTGGATGCTGATATATAGGGGGAGCTCTCATTTTTATTGATTATTTGTGCATTTGGCATTTGAAATACAAAGTGGATCTCAAGTGGCTAGATATGGTGAAAGAGTTAAGCTAGATGGGAGTGTCCAGGTACCAAGCAAAGAGAAGGGCAAGTTGGTCTTGTAGCCGAGGGACTTTGCTAGGGTGAAGACTAGCATCATGGTTTAATCTCTATGCACTAATCAAGCCTTACGAGTGAAGCTATGCAATGCGTCTAATTCTTTATTGATCATATATTGGAATGGCTTATGAATTGGTCCATACACTTGGAAATTCTAAGCCTAGCTCAAGATTGGATTTGCTCAAGCAAGAAAAGAATGTTGAAGCCCTCAATGATGAGAATAATCATGTATGGCATCGTTGAAGACTTAGAAGCTCAAGAGGAAGATTTATTTGCTATTTAATTTCTTGAGTATAGGAATGCCGTACTATCAAGAGGGATGCAACATTTAGTTGTGGGATAACACCAAAGTGCTCAATAGATCAACCCTTGTGAGATAGCCTTGAGAGTGTAGTGTTTGGGGTTAGTGTGCTGTCAGGACCCAAACCGGTCTGACCGGTTTGGGAAACCGGTCTGACCGGTTTCCAACGGCTATAACGGCTAGTTTGGGAGTTTGGGGTATTTATACCCCTTGGCCCTCTCCTTTGAGGGCTGCTGGTTCCCTTGCCTTCCTTGCACGCCTAGAGCCTTCCCAAGCACCAGCAAGCTCTCCCCAAACCTCTCTTTGTGAGAGTTGATTGATTCTATCAATATCTTTGGATTTGGGTTGAGAGAGATCTTGTGAGTGAGCTAGAGAAAGCTTGCTAGAGCTAATTGCAACAGCAAAGAGTGAATCCATAGCTTGAGCACTTGCGGTGAAGTCTAGCAACCTTTGAAGCATTTGTTACTCTTGGAGGTGAAGCCTCCTAGACGGCTAGGCGTCGCCGGTGAGCTACCGTGTTTGTGGTAAGCCGCGGATCGTTTGTATAGGCCGGCCTTGCCTCCTTCGTGGAAAAGGGCCACAAGCTAGTGGAACCGAGGAAAGTGGCTTGGAGTGGATAAGCCCGCCTTTCGTAGGCCCTCAACGGAGAGTAGGATTCACCTTGTCTTTGTGACGGCCTTTGTGGCATTGGTGAATCCGAACTTCGGGAAACAAATCATCGTGTCTCTCTATTGGTTTGCCTCACAAGTTCAATTCTAGCATTTATATTTGCTTCCGCTTCGATCTACTTGGTTGTGCTCTACTTGTGTGCAGGGACTTTGTGAACCTGCTAGAAATCACCTACAGGAGCTGCAAAACAAGTTTGGTTTGTGCTAGAACTCGTAGAGGGGGTCATATACATATTTGTGTGTTTCTGCAGGAAACCGGTCTGACCGGTTTGGGAAACCGGTCTGACTGGTTTTGGTACTGACAGTGTGAAAAAGTTTTGTAAATTGCAGATTCACCTATTCACCCCCCCTCTAGGTGACATCAAGGTCCTTTCATACATGTAGACCTCGGCTAATATTTTATATGAATTTTACTTAATTTCATTTTGGTCGACAGTGTGCCAAACAGGGGTCGGGAAACAATTTATGTGCATACTATGTTTGCGATTACATGTGGAATTGGGGGCATAAAAAGATTACGCAGCATGATATCATGGTATGTACACATTTCCATTATTATTAAGTGCACAATTATTGTCTTCAATTGGGCGGTGCCAATATCTTTCAGTTATTTATAAATTATAGATGGTGAACCTGAAGGAAGAGTGTCTAGAGGAAGAAAGAATCGACGCAATTTCAGAACAGCTCGTCGGATGGCTCTGGGACGAGGTCGTCAATCACCGAGGAGAATACCACGTCGCAAGATTGGAGGACGTGGCGGACAGCTCAAAAACTCATGCAACATCCTAAGTTGTAAATACAGTTTAAACCAACCACTCGAGTAGGATATATATTTTGTAATATATATGTATTATACTTCATATACAGCTAATATGAATATAGAGTCGGCCGAATACGCATTAGAATACACGTGTATATATATATATATAAACCTGCCTGCATGGCTACTGAAAAAAGGAAAAAAAACAAACCCGGGACCTTTAGCACCGGGTGCAGCCACGACCCGGTGCTAAAGGTCTTACCCTTTAGCCTCGGATTAGTTGCACCGGGTGGGAAACCCGGTGCTAAAGGGCTTTCCCACCCGGTGCAGATATCTTGTATTCTGGTAGTGAATGGAGCTAGCTGCCCTGACACACATCAATCGACTTCAGATCTCTGCATATGTCTTAGTGGTAGCCTTATGCACATTCCTAATACATCCCATTCTCATATTAGTGCCTCATTAGCCATGCACATTTGAGTCGTCGTTGAACTATTGAAGGCACCTTCCTTGTCACTTCTGCCTATGTGTGAGTGTTGTCACCTTTTGAATGGCCTTCGGACCCCTGATACTTATAGAGTGAGATGTTGGATGGAATAAGTCGAAAGCTTCAATCTTTTACCAGCCAACTCATTATAGTGTACATTATTAGATGTACACAATTTGTGATGAGAAATACTATGTGTATATCATTCCTACACTGATGCCAGACACACCATCAGAATGCCAAGAGTTGTGTCCTGTCTGCAGAGTCCTGTGGGCTGCGGATATCTCGCGTCAACTTTTCATGCCTCTGAAGTCTAAAGGTGTCAGTCTGGGCACAAACTCAGCCTGCAGCTTAAGACGATGATACACCTCTGCCTGCCCAGAAGCAAATTTCGCTTGTCCCTTAGAACCCTAAATAGGAGCTAGCTATCCAATTGTTAGTTCAGTTCAGATTCCTAGTGCATCTCATTCCAACGAGACTGCATTCTCCAATCGACCGCGCCAATTGGATGAATTCCATCGGCTATCCTCCTCCGCGGTTTCTTACCAGAATTTTTAGCAACTTTCGCCGGTGTGAATTTTCTTCGTGGTTTCAATTACATGGCGTGGAGAAGACAGACCAGCTATATATACATATCGATAATTGCAAGACCGTATCAGTATGTTCGTGCAGTAGTGAAGTCTCTTTACTCGATCCCATCCACCCAAACGATAGCTCCTATCTGAGCCTCAAGCAGGCCAACACAGGCAGAACGGCGATCAGAAAGCCTTTTCATTTTGGATGCCAGCCCTGCCAAGAGTAAATTGAATGACCTTGAGTGTCGCTGTACCTATTGGTAATAATTGGACAACTCAACATGGACTCAGTCTTCAGACTCCCAATGCAAGTACCATACCTTGATGTAGACTCTATATAGAACTATAGAAGAGTGCGAGTACGTTAGTCTGCTGCTAGATTAATGTGCAGCTTAAATATATGACGTTGGGTTAGGCAATTAACTAAAGATCATACTCCCTCTGTTCTGAAAAACCTGACGTGTAGGACAGCGACACGGTCTCCAAAACACAACTTTGACCTCTTGTTATTCTAAAAATATTTATCAAAGAGTGATATATGTATACTTTTATGAAAGTATTTTTCAAGACAAATCTATTCATATAGTTTTTACATTTGTAAACTCACCAATTTAAAAGTTATTGATGATTTATATTCCCAATGTTTGACTCAAACCCTGTCCTAAACGTCAGGTTTTTCAGAACGGAGGCAGTAAATCTTAATAGACTTGGGTTGGGAGTGGTACCCCTAATGATTGACGTACACAATGTGCACCTCCAGTTGTAGCACATAAATTAGTGATCACACAAGCTGAATCATCCTTTAAATGAGTACTTAGCTACAAGTTGCCCCCGCCCCCTAATTCGCGTATGCCTTATTCGCCTAGGCTCTGTTTCGAAGACATGGCGAATGGTATTATGGTGGCGCAGCAATTTTACTAGTACGCACTCTCTAGCTTGTTTCTAGCGAACAAACCAAGATGGAGAAGTCCAACTGAAATTACAACGTTGCGCGGACCGGATCATGCTTCGGATGAGAAGCGTGGCCATCCACTTCAATTGAAGATGGTGTATTCTGATGCCCTTGACACGCTCAACCGGCCGGTCCTTGCAGTCGGAGGAAATGATGGACGGCCATCTCTGCTTTGTATAGTGGAAGTGAGGAACCGGTATCCGAAGCTTCACCGGGAACTCCCGATGCACCCCATCCCTAATTCCCTATCGGCCAGATGGCCTCCCACACCCAACATCTTGTCCTGTTCTTTTTTTTTTCTTGTAACATTTTTATTCACTTTCAATTTAACTTACTATAATGAAACTTGTTAATCATAGCAGGCCGGCCTGCCAACCTACTAGACCCGCACTAAAAAGATATACACCCGCAAAAATGTTATGGGCTTGGAAGGTCCAGCACCCAAACCATGTGGGCTTGGCCGGCGAGCTTTCAATCTCCTGCCACGCCTCCAAGCCTTCAAGGCATGCACCGGGCATTTCATCGCACCGCATCCGCATGTGCATGTCCGCAACGGCATCATGCTGTCGAGCGCAGCCATTTGCGCCGCATCGCCGCTGTGCCGGCCGCCACCACCGTCGTAGGCCGTCGTCCTATGGACAGAGGCCGACCAGCCTCTTCGTCGTTTCGAGCCTCTCGCTCGCGCCGGTGACGATGCCATTGTCGCCATTTCCAAGCACCAGGGCCTATGCTCTCGTCGCCGCCTATAACCGCCGCGGCGGACTACGGTTGTGTTGCTCACGGCGGGTGGGCCATGGATCTCACTTCGCGAGGTTACAAGAAGATTCCTACGTATCAGCATAAAGTGACCTCACAAGTCAATGTTGTAGCACTGTTACAAATAAAGTATGTATCAACAATTTCAAAATACATTTTACAGTCGATGCTAACAAAGCGAAGGTACAAATCCTACCATCACATAAAGCATATAATCCGACGGGACTTTAAACGCAAGATATAACCGTCGGCTAAAAGGTTCACGAATTGAGATTAAAAAAGGATCACGAATTAAAATCCAAAATTATAAAAACTCTCTCAAATACGACTGTATGAGCTTCATAAACTGGTAATGCTCCGTGAAAGCTAATCCTTGGATTCATTCAGGACCGGTTGGAACGCTAGGTCGAAGGACATCGCCCAACAAATCTTGGACCTCTGGCCCTGTTCATGATTCGGCGTCAAATAATGCAAACCATAAAACCAGCCCGTCATAACCACACGCGGTTGTGCGGGTTGGATTCTTATTTTTTTTTCTCGAATAAACAGCAGCTCTGCATATCATTAAAATAAAGAAGATGACGGTTCGGATTACAAGCTGGAGTCAAAGACGACAGGATGTAGCGCACATGTTGCGGTTGGATTCCTGTTTGAACCTCCAAACCCAGCTCGGCCGCAACGACGAATGCTTGGCCACGGCCACCGTGGACGCTGGCGCTGATCACCAAACCACCACCTTGCGCATCCTGCCATGGTCCAATTCCCTCCAAATGGAGGCCTCGGCTCTAATGCGTCGGCAAACAAGACACCGTCGTTCAGTTTCAGCTCCCGACTCCCGACACATCCCATTCCCTGTTCAGCAATCAGCACCACGAACACACCAGTACGTCTCATATACTCATCACCAGCAACGGGAACCAATCTTGTCATGCGTGTCTTCAATCACTGCCATGGTGTTTATTTCTACTAGGGGAAAATTGGATTCATACCATCAAAAGATCCAGGGTTTGGAAAAATACCATTGAAAGATTTAGTTTTAGCAAAATAGCATTGAAAGATTTCACAAATGTTGATTTCTACCATTCCGTGAACTCACCGTTACAGCATGCTTTACCTGCCACATCCCTCTCCCTATGACATCTGGGCCCCGCTTGTCATCCCTAACCTGGGAGAACTGCAGAAGGCGGTACCGCGCTGCTGCTTCGCCGAGGAACGCCCTTCCCGCCCCGGCCTGCGCCTCGCCACCGCCTTGATCTTCGACCTGCTCGGGAGGCCTGAAAAAGGTGACCGCTGGCTCGCTGGGATCACTAGCGAGCAGCCCCTACGCGAGGACGCCGTCGTCGCGGCCACGCTCGGCGGGACGCCGGACATGGCCACCTGGGCGCCGCCAAAGTGTGCTTCCGGGGCATCCGCGCGTTCCTGGCTCGACTGCTGCATCGAGGCCGTCGTCCGTGCGCTTGAGGCCACACTGGTTGCTGTGGGAGGCAGAGGAGGTTGACGCGCGACGCTGCCGATGACCACGCTGCTCTGTTGTCTCTAGGCGTCAACTTCAGACGTATTGTTTGCTGCTCATTTTCACGTCCGTTTGCTTGATCGGTGTTCCGAACCATTCCAATTTCCATGCGTGATCGTTCGAACATTTTGTTGCTGCAGACTTGCGGTTACCTCGAGATAATGAATGATCTCGTATCGTGGATGCATGGTTCTTAATTGATCGGAGTTGCTCTTGCTTGATGATTAGTTAGTACTCCTATCTTAATCCATGGATCCTGGACAAGTTTCAAAAGAACCCGGTCCATGTTAATGTTCAGTCGACATGCGTTGTTTGCCGGTGCGATTGCATTCAGTGACTGAATGGGGGTGCAGCGCGGTAGCGCAAAGGGACCGGAGAGAGCTGAGGCGTCCTTGGTGGTGAGTTCGGCAACGACGTAGTGGACGGGCATGTTCTCCGGACACAGGTTCGAGAGGGGTCCGACCGTCTGGAGGATCCTGGCCTAGATAGCCATCACCAGCAAGGCCAATTACATATTCAGGGTGGCTACACAGGAGGTCCAGTATACTGGCGCCCTGCGAAGCTGCCGTCGAAGCTAGCGTCCGGACTCCGGGCGCAGGCGCCAAGGAGGAACTCCTCCAACTCGAGCAGCTAGAAGCTGCGGTGGCCTCACGTACAGCTAGTAGAAGCAACGACGAGCTCGCCGGTGATACCCAAGCTGACCGTTCGCCATATTCAGCTTGTGTTTCAGCTCAAGATAACGTCAACTTAACAGCAATGGTAGATTGCTATAAGGGAGGCAACTTTTGATGCTACTTTTCTAAAGTTGAAACTTTCAATGGTAGTTTTCCAAAGTTGAGATCTTTTGATGGTACAAACCCAATTTTCCCTTCTACTAGCTACTGGTCGTTTTTCCAATTTGACTTTTGTGTGCAAGAGGTGAGTTTTGGTTTTATAGTGTTGTCTTGTCTCTCCCTGGCACAATCAAAGGCTGCTCCATTTTATACGCGAGAGTTTAATTTGGCGAACTGAATAAATTTGCATCGCTAGTTCAGTACAATAGCCATTTAGTGTAGCTCCTGGTATGTGCAGCATGGGTTTCCTTTTCTTTTTCTGAATATTTTTTCTTCAAAAACAATAATTCAGCACTTTTCAAGTACTACTCCATTTTCCAGTTTTACAGGAACTTTGTTTTGACAAAACAAACATCTGGATCATGCTTGATATACCTAAACAACTCTCTCCTCTGCTCGATCATGCAGTTTTGTTAGAAAAACAGGTGTGATGCATAATTATTTTTTTTTGTTGCTTTGCCGACAGTGTAGAAGAAATTTCTACCTATACGCCATGAGTTACATTACATCTCTCTGCTCACATTGGCGCAAGCTTAGCTCCGAATGAATGTCGGGAGTCGGGACCTATCAGCCATGCATTACATTGCAATGGCGCGCCGAAGCGCGTGATCATTCTCATTCCCTGGGCGGGGGAGCAGACAAGGCTTTCGAATTCTGACCAAATAAGCTGCGGCGACAAGCTCGGAGAAACTGGCGCGGCACAAGTCCTGCCAGCAAAGGAAACCTTCTGCATGCATGCAGCCGAGGGATGGGGCATATTTTCCTGTGCCAACAGGTTGAACGGCCATTTCGGTTGTTCCGACCTTCATCTCGAATTCCTAATGCATCCCATTTCCACAGGCACCTTATTAGTCATGCGTGATTCAACCGTCGATATCATAAGGCAATTTTCCTCCTTGCGAGTTCTACGCTTATATTCACAGGGAAAGGATGTGCGGTCATGTGAGTGTCGACTTCAGGTTTTTTACCATTGCGTCCCAACAACCCAACGCAATGGTAAATGTACTCTGTGGTGTTGTCAGAAACTCAACGCGGTTCCATTGCACACATCCAACCTAGCTTTATATATCTCAGTTAGCTTTGACCGTTGATTTGTCATTGTATTGTCAATTTCTACAAAAATTCAATATCATCTCAAGTCTTAACAATAGATCGAGTATGAATCAATGTTTTTAGAGCAACTATGAATCAATTGATGATGCAACTTTTGTACGACAATATATAATTTTACTTATAGCTGTTTAAATTTCTAAAGTTTGTCTTTTCCACAAACAATATCCACTTTACATTGATGGTGCTGGTGCATCATAAGTGAAATTCAATCCAAAGCATATATATATTTCCAGTAGGTATAGGAACCGATAAAATGAATTTATTGCCAGTAGTTATTTGTGAAATAGGGGAAAACTCAAGTTCCACTGGGAAAGTCTATTTTTTCGTTTCTTACTTCCGTATAAACTTTTTACCATTTTCGTTTCATTTTTTCGGTTATCAGTTACTTCTGTTTTGGTTTTGCCTCAAAATATGAGAAAAACTCAACCAGTCCCAATAATCTCAGTTGATGAATTCCCCGCCATCATTCCTTAGATATTTGTATAGAGATTGTACCTAGACTCCACTAATATATGTATTCGTAGAAAGGAGGGACAATTTGCATCCCTGGAATAAGGGATTAAGGGTCATGCATGCCTACAGTATTTGGATTGTTTTCCTTCAGAGATTGAGAAAACACTGTAAGTCACAAGGCGCACACACTGAAAGGATGGCACATGGGACGACCTCACCGGCTAAGCTCAATCATCAGCTAGCCAATCAAACATCTTCAAGAGGTTGATAAAATTCGAATCTTCATTTTATATGCGAGACTTGAAGTGTTCTAGGTGCGCCGTGCAACAGAGTAAGTCAGAATTTTAATATAGTAGCTCACCAACATCAGTAAGACAGCTATCTTGAGACTTTGAGAGTTTAATAGAGTAGATAACTAGACATTTAGCCTTCACAGTAACGCACATGTGCTCTTTGTCCTTCTGTTTTTCTGGTGACACTTCTATTCACCTTCAGTATATAAGTTTGTATGCATGGCTGCCTTGCAATTTTACAAGGAACTGGATTTAATTAGATAAAACAGGCATCGGATCATGATCGATACATTCATACATGTATCATTATTCTTCTCCGCTCATGCTGTTTTGTACAAAATAAAAAATAATATAGACTGGCAACAGAAGATTGACTAGCTTTGATATGAAAAATAATTTCAAAATATATAATTCCTTCTATCTAAGGTAATATACTTTTATAGACACTGCTCATTGAATCGTTATATTAGAAAGCTAAAAAAGAATCCTGCCGCTGATTTCCTGCTCCTTACCCTTGCCAAATGTCAATTGATATTGTTGCATGTTTTCTTTGATCAGAAACGCTAGATATATTGATTGGAAGGTTGTTTTGTGTAGTATTTATATGGTACCACCCTCGTTATTAAAACCACATTGTTTTTTGTTTTACATGATCCGGTGCCATGAGATTGCATTGTAAATTGTCATGTGTTTTCATAGCTGCTTAAATAAGTTGAACTGAAGGTGAATAGAAGTGTCATTACATAGTTTGATGCTTTGCCGACACTGTAGAAGAAATTTCTACCCATACGTCCACGAGCAGTTACGTTATATATTTACATTATTTCTATTCACAAAATCACAATATTGACGCAAGTTTAGCTCCGAATGAATGTGGGAACTCGAACCCTTCAGTCATGCATTTCTCTGGCGCAGTGCGCCATTTCCGTCTAGTGCCAAGGACCACGGGAGCGATAGCTTCATCATCTTGACATGTTGAGCTAGCTTGAGGATAACACGATCTGCAGCAGAATGCTGTTCTGATGGGCGTTCCAGCGAGGCCAGCAGATAGTTGGGCAGTTGGCGAAGGGCAAAGTTGTCCACGTGCGCTGCTGAAAGTCAGCACCTCCGTTGCCGAGTGCGTGCCTAGCATGGCCGAGGTGCCTGTTCATTCACGTTCCGTGGCCGCGGGAGCAAACAAGGCTTCCGATGACCAAACAAGGTGCAGAGACAGCCTCGCATAAACTTGCGCGGCACTAGGCCTGCTGCCAGCAACAGAAAGCTTCCGCAAACATGCAACCGAGGGATTGGGCATATACAGGTTGGACGGCCATTTCTGTTGCTCTGACCTTTAGCTCGAATTCCTAATGCATCCCATTTCTGCAGGCATTTCACTGGTCCTCTGAGTGACTCAGCCGTCGATACTCGATAGCATATGGCAATTTCCTCTTGAGTTCTAGCTAGGCCTTATATTCACATGGAAAGGATGCGGTCACGTGAGTTTCGATTTTGTTATTTTGACCATTGCGTTGGGAGCCTGATGTTTTTAAAGGAGTGTGGTTGTGTTGTCAGAAACTCAAACACGGCTCCATTACACGTCCATGAAATCTTCGTACACTTTTTCTTTTTCAACCAATTTATGATCAATTTACGGAAAATAAATGATATAGTACTTTTGTGTACAGATAGCCATGCTTGGGACTATATAATGACATAAACTCAAGATTTTTCTTGGTGGTGAAAAGAACAAGCATGAACATATATATCTCAGTTAGGGATGCAAATGGTAAAGAACGATAAAGTAAGCATAATTGTCTTTGATTTATATATTTATCATTAGAAATGGAATCAAGGAAACGGCTATGGCATTGATATTGCAGAAAAATTGAAATAGAACTATTCAACCAAAAACACCTTGATATTGATCAAAAATCGATAAATCTTAGTGGTAACCTCTAACCCTTCAAAGTAGGTTTTGACCATTGAATTTTTCATTGCATTGTTAATTGCTACAAAGTCAGTATTATCTTAACAATGGATAAAGTATAAATCAATTGATGCATGTTTTCTAAACTGAAATGCATAAAATTTTACTTATTATTGGCTAAATTTCTAAAAAAATAGACTATGTCAAAACAATTTGCACTTTACATGGATGGTGCATCACAAGAGAAATTCAACCTAAACCATGTGCTTGAGTTCTGTAGTAGGATGGGTTAGGTACGAATGGAAAATGGAATTTATTGATAGAGGAAAACCCAGAATCGACTAGGAAAGTTATTTTTTTCATTTTTTTTACAAATGGAATTTATTGCCAGCTTTCATTGGTGAAATAGGGGAAAGGAATCAACTAGGAAAGTTTTTTTCCGTTCTTTTTACTTCCATATATTTTCTTACCATTTCCATTTCATTGTGCGTTTATCATTTTCCATTTTGGGGTTTTCCTTAAAATATGAGAAAAAACCCTCAACAAGCTCCATATTCTCAGTTGATAAATTCTCCATCACCATTTCTTTTAAATTTTTGTAGAGATATACAAAAACTCCACTGATAGATGTGTTGTACAAAAGATAGACAATTGGCATCCCTGTACCCTGAAAGGAGACAGGACCAAAGGATAGTGCCACCATGGCACCTCACACATCAGAACTCATAATTATGGGTGGTAATGAATCATGACTAGGGGTGGATGTTGAGCAAGCTCGGCTCGGCTTGTTATGACTCGTTAGCTTAGTGGCTCAGCTCGGCTCGTTAAGAAAATAAGCAAAAAAAAGCTAGCTCAGCTAAACTTGTTAACAGTTCAAACAGGTTCGTTAAGCATGCGAGATAGTAGTAATTCTAAAATTTCCACTATAAATATATATGAAACACAAAATATAATAGTTATAATTTATAAGAGTTTTATATTTTCAAAATCTACTCTAACCATACTATAATGGTATAATATAACCATACCATTGCCTAGCACCATGCATAGAGAATACATGAATCACAACTAACCAGTAGTTTATGAAGTTTATTTGTTGGTCTACTGACCATTTCTAAATAGAAAGACCTATGATTTATGAATCTCTATATACTGTACACTGGATCGAAGCGCTTGCACGGTCGGGACATTAGCAAAGTACAGATAGAGAAAATAATGGAAGAAGGTCACTTTTTTTTGTTAAGATCCGACGTGGATATACTTTTTTTTGTCCGAAACGTATTGGATATACGGAGTACTTGCGAGCGTAAACGTATTGGACTACCACTTTCCTGTTTCCTCGCCCTAATGCAGCTCAGGTAACTGCCCAAGCACCAACTCAGCTTGCAATTGGCGGCGTGTACTGCCGATATGCACATCTACTGAACTTTCTTGTCTCCTTGTTCAAGAAGAAAGAGATTGCCTGTTCAGCTGAATTCCTTGGTTCATCTCATTCCAATTTCCAACGAGAATTCACAGTTAACTTTGATGGTGTGTACGTTGGTCATTCTGCTTCCTCTTGTTTTTTAAAACAAGAATTCAGACTTAACGTTGATGGTGTGTATGTTGGTTTCCGGCCCTTGGTTTCCTTTATGGTTTCAGCAAATATATATAGATATAGATGTGTGGAGCACTGGTTCGTGATCTTCTTTTTTTTTTTTTTGCGGGTACTAGTTCCTAATTTTACTCGATCACAACCACTAGAGTACAGGTGGTCGGTGGACAGCTAGTTTTCTTTTCTGAAAGGAAAGGTGGACAGGTAGTTCAAGAGGATTTTCTTACTACGGAGGCTCTGCTAAAAAAATATAAACTCTTGGCGAATTATGTTACGAGTTAGGAAACTATATTGAGAAGAAGCCGCGAACACTAGCTAGGTCCCTTAACAACTAGAGTAGCTAAATTGAAATACGATTAAGAGGTTTTTTTCCGGTGCTTGGAAATTTTAGGAACCGTTAATGGATCTCGATCCGATGATCAAAATGAAAGAAACCTATTATAAAGAACCAGGAACTAAATAGAAGAACCAAATTTATGGATATGGAACCAAAATATAAAGAGTAGATTAGTATTTTCCAACTGGCCATCTCGCGTCAATTGACTCGGCGATTGCCGTCTCACCGCCGCCGCAAGCCCCAGAGCGTCTTCCTCGTCCCCAACAGCCGTCGCTGGCTCTTCGGACAGCGCCGCCTTGCGAGGTCGCGTGGCCGCTCGACGCGGCGTCCGCCGGCGGTGCCTCGCCCGCAGCGGCAAACCACAGGCAGCCGCGCGGTACTACTCGCCTGCAGCGGCCCCGTGCGGTTTGTCCTGGCGCAGCAGGTCGAACCTCCGCGCCGCCTCGCGTCTCGTGTCACTGGACCTACGCACACCAAATTCGCGTTGCCATTCTCACCCCTCCACAAGTATAGCCGCCGTCTCACTCGCCCATTGCCGATCAATCCGCACGTCCCTTGTCGCCCCCTTGGCAAGTTCACTAACTGCGGACGTCGATCCCCTCCAGGCGATGTGCACGGCGCAATCCCGGACAGCGCTGAGGCAATGATCCGCGGCGAGGAATCACGGCGACGAGCTGCGGGCGTCGCACGACCTGCGTCCTCGATGGGAAAACGGCGAGTGTTTTTGATCGATGGAACGTGCATCCGTGAGGAAGACGGCCGGGACTATGCTCGCGGGATATTATTATGTGCACTGAAAAGACCATCCTACCCTTACTTAGTCTCAATAACCAAGGAACCGGGCATTATCTTGGGTGTTTAAATCAACGGCTTAGAAAATATCTAAGCAGAGGAACCGGGTGGTTCCGGTCAAGCACTGTAACTAGCCTCTACGATTAAACATCAAATTATCCAGTAAACTCTGAGCCAGTTGATTACGGTGAAACATGTGCTCCTAGATTCGAGTCTACTAAAAAAAATATAAACCCTTGGTGAATTAAGAATTGGGGTGACTATTACTGCCTGTTTTTTTAAAACACCGTATGTAATCAAAAGAAGATCAAGACCATTGCAACTAAGGAAAGGTATCAACAATGAAAACAACAGTGCACAACAATGAAAACAACACTGCGCCTGTATATTACCCCTAAATTCTTGCTCTTAACTAAAGATGTATCTGACCGAATTAAGTGGTGTTTGGTTGGGATGTCTTGATCGGTAATATGTTTACAGCGGTTTCTATTAACGGTAACAAGGAGGGGCGGGTGTGGAGTATGAGCATTGGTGTCCTGACTTTGTCCAATCAACAACATTGTATTATAGGAGATTTTGTCAGATGCTCATCAAGATTGCTACTTAGTGACATCAATAGGTAAATTTTCTGGATCTGCCCCTGGTAACAGGCTTCAGGTTATGGTGTACGTGTGTGAGTAAAGCTGATACCGCCATCGTGATCCGTTGGTTACCAGGAGAGATGCATTACGAACTGGTACCAAAAACAAAGCATATATCAATTACCCCAATGCTAATCTCCGTGAATGGGTGACACGCGGCTCGGTGGTAACCAACGCAGCGCCGCTGAGTTGAAGGGTGCGAATCGAACCTCTCAATCTTCTGGTTATCTGGTTCTGATCCACGTAACCGAAGTCCCTTAGTGAGTCGAAAAAGGAACCCATTGGAGTGGTTTCTACGGGTCAGTTCGACGAACCGCTGGTCTCGAAGCGAACCATCCCCGTATTGATGCGCCACAATGTGCAATCGCACGTACTGACGTACTTGTTATTGGCAAGCGTGGGCATCCATTTCAATCGACGACTGACTGGAGAAGTCGCGCCATGTGTATCACACTATCACCACGTCCTCGGGTCAGTGGCGAGCAGTGATGTAGAAAGATCGCTAGCTACACATCACTCTTCAACCAGAATTCCCTAGGCATCCCATTCCCTATTGGCTATCATCGACAGGCCTGCCACCTACAAAAATATTGACACTGTCCATCCTACACGACCCGACGGGAGGACTCAGTTTTGCTCTACTGTTTCGCGGTTTTATGCAACCTGCAATTTACTGTTGTGTCTTGTGTGTAGCCCCCACGCATGTACATGATTATGCAGGGTGGCATATATTATGACTGAAACCCACCGCCTCCGCTCCACTACAATTTATTTGCTATCGAGAACATTTTTTTCATGTTTCTTTCTTGCCCTCCGACATGTCGTTCGTTCGTTCGTGCATTTCAAAAGTCACCTTGTGGTGGGTTAAGTTGAGTTGTTAGCTTCAACAGATCGAATAGTGGTTTCTGATAATTCAACACATGGGCTACCCAACTAGAATATAGGATTGAGGATGATCATCGGTGGAAATAATATAATCGTGATCATTAAACGGCCTGCATTTCTATCAGGGTGATTTCTAGCTGATATTGAAGTATTGAACCTAATCTTTTTGCCGTTCGAAAGTTCGGGGTTGGGATTCCTACGGGCGTTTTCTCTCCACATGCCCTTAGTGATATCCTTTAGTTCATGGTGTTTACTCCTAATAAAGTGTGGGGCCTGACATCCAAAATTAATCACGTCCCACACGTGCCGTGCAGACGCCGGGGGTGCAGGTACCGCCGTGTTCTCAGAATGTTTTTCCGTAGATGGAGAATGTCGAAGGATCGAATAAGCGACCGGAGAGAGGGGGAGTGAATGGCAGCCGATAAAAATTGTTTTTCGAAACTCGGTCTATGTTACAAACTCACTACCTAATAAATCTTAATAAGCTTGTAGAACAAGCTAGAACGAAATACAAAGCGGAAGCACAATTCAAGAAACAAAGACAACAGCCTGTGTGCCACGACGGACTGTCCGCACAGAGATCGCATCCAGGGACCTGGCGGACTGTCCGCATAAGCAGGGTGGACTCGAGTTTCGAGAAAAAATTTTATCGGCTCTCATTTACTCCCCATTCTCTGGTCGCCTATTCGATCCTTGAGAAGGAGAACAGTACTAGCTTGCAGCACACATCGAGGTTACACAGCCTAATGCAACGCCTCATGTGGTGTCCATTCTTCCGCCGCATCCAATTCCTATATAAGAAGTGCAGATCTGAATACTGAAGGCACTAACCAACTCGTCATTCCTACCAGATCTCTCGTTGGTTTTACCTAGCCGGTGTTCTTGACATGCGGTCTCTACACTCTGGACTCTAGAGGCCTTATATTATACTTATGCTGTTTGGGTACATGGTGCGAGGCGTTTTAGGTGATTCCACCAACCAACTTCGATCCTGGTGGATGCATTCATATTCTGGTGTGTAGTCTTTTTTTTTTCAAGTATTAGAAGTAGATGCATTCATATCTTTGCCCGAAGGTTATCTTACTTGGCGTGAGTACTTCATCAATTCATTGCTTTGCCATGAAATTTCGCAACATAAACGTGAACAGCATGATTGACACTTTAGTGCTACTCTATAGCTCGAGGTCTGCTAAAATTTTCAACAGTGTGATGCATCGATCTTAGTATCTTAGTGCTACTCGATCTCCACTTTGCTGATTCACATTGGGGTCTTTGGATGAGATGCATGGCTTACCATCCTAGTTGACGCTGGCACGCTGCTGCCGCGCCAACCAAAACTGAAGAAACTTGCTGGTCAGTGTGATGACCCGAGGGGTAGAAGTGTGCGTCACACTGTAAATGACTCAGTGGGCACCACTGCTGCCTGCGGTTTCCGTTGGAACTCCCAATGCATCCCATTCTTAGGCCTCCTTTGGAACGGAGGAATCACATGGGATTTTTGTAGGATTCAGTTCCTAGGATTCAGTTTCAAAGGATTTTTTCCTACGTATGCCCTTTGGTTCACAGAAAAGCTACGGGAATATTTTCATAGGATTGCAATCCAGAGCACGATTTCACAGGAAAGAAAGTAAGAGCTCAGACCTCTCGGTAACTTTCCTGGCGCGAAAAAAGAGCTCGCGCGTACCACTGGCGTCCGCTCGCGCCACTTTTTTTTGCGTATGGCAGTAAAACGCAGTGCCTCATCTCCTTCCAAGCAGTAAAGCCATCCCGTCCTCATATGAAGCTGCATCGCTCGCCTAAATCAAGAAACGAACCTGGCAGCCATACTCCTCCATATGCGCATGTGCCCCTCCCAGCGTTGACCACAATAATCTGAGTTCATTTTTTCATTCACCTAGGTCCTCTCTGATGTCTATTGTATTATTTTGTTAGGAAGTATTTTGTAATATTTTAGTTCAATTCAAAAGGAAAACAGCAGTTTACAAATTCCTTTGTTTTCCTATAATGCTACCAAAGGGCATCCAAACCAAATTCCTATGTTTTCAATTTCTTTAGGATTGGAGAAGTTAGTGTACTTCAATTCCTACATTTTTCCTATTCCTATACTTTTCCTATCCTGTGTTCCAAAGGAGCCCTTAGGCCCTGTTTAGTTCCCGGTCACATCATCAAACTTTTAAAAATTCTCTCTCTAAACTTCACTATTCACCTATCACATCAAATCGCTTTCCTCATGCATGGAGTACTAAACGTGGGTAAATAAAAAAACTAGTTACATGGTTTTGATGTACACGACGAGACGAATCTTTTAAGCCTAGTTAGATCATGGTAGGATAATGTTTACCACAAACAAACGAAAAGTGCTACAGTGTCCGATGTGACTTTTCCACTTCACTTTTTACCTTTTTCCCAGGAAGTAAACACCTGTGTTTAGTTCCAAAAAGTGTAGGAGAAAGTTTAGAAAAAATGTCACATCGGACACTGTAGCGTACTGTAACACCTTTCGTTTGTTTGTGGTAAATATTGTCCTATCATGACCTAACTAGGCTCAAAAGATTCGTCTCGTCGTGTATATCAAAACCTTGCAATTAGTTTTTTTATTTACCCATGTTTAGTGCTCCATGTATGAGAAGAGAGATTTGATGTGATAGATGGATAGTGATGTTTGGAGAGAGAATTTTGGGAATTTTGGTGATGGGATGGGAACTAAACTTCCCAATCCCGCTCGACGTGCATCGGTTGTGTCGTGTCGCTCCACCCTAGGTGGGACGTAGTTGTTTTGCTCATTGTTTATCAACTTGGTGCAGCACGGGAGAAGCCCCTAGCTTTATTGGCTAGCGTAGCTCATGGTGACGTGGCGTGGATGCCGCGGGGCAACTAAGTAAATGTATCAAGTTGTAAGCTGACCAATGATGCAACCCACTTCCAACTTGAGAAGCAATTGGCTGCCACTCTCACTTCTTATTTTTCCAATATTTTCTCTTCCAGCAACCCTGCTAATCTGGTTTCATCTGTCCATGCTCTTCCAACTTTTACCTCTGTCTCAGGTCCTAGTCAGGACAGCAGGAACCCTTTTGATGAAGCTGCAGCCCATACTAATGATTTGTTCAGTTTTTCTTATTCTATTCCTGACCTTAATGAACTACATCAGATTCTCAGGAACATGAGAAGCAATGCAGCTCCGGGCCCTGATGGTTTCAATGCAGCCTTCTACAAATCTGCATGGACTTGGATAAAGAATGATATCTACCAAGTGGTAAAAGATTTCTATACCCATGCCAGCTTCCTGAGGATATTAATAATACTTTCATTGTTCTTATTCCCAAAAAGAACAATCCCTCTATCCCTCAGGACTTCAGACCTATTGGCTTATGCAATGTCATTTATAAAATTATTGCCAAATCCTTAGCAAACAGAATAAAAAATCATCTTCCTCATTACATCAGCCAAGCTCAATCTGCTTTCATTGCTAATCGACACATTTCTTCAGATATCATCATCACTCAGGAGATCATTCACTCCTTTAATTTGAAATCTTGGAACACTAATGCTTTCATGCTTAAAATTGACCTGGCTAAAGCTTTTGATAGACTTGAGTGGAATTTTATTGTTGATGCTCTTACTAGACTTGGATTTAATGCTTATTTTATTAATCTCATCTATGCCTGCATTTCCACTCCATCTTTACCCGTTTACTACATGTCCACCATTCTTTTTTCCAAATCCTTTATTCAAAAAATTAACACTATTCTCAAAAGATTTTGGTGGGCAGGACATCAAGAAGAACAGTCAACGAGTCCCTTAGCTTTCCGCTCTTGGGATGACATCACCAAACCAGTTGAACTAGGAGGTCTTGGCATTCGTGACATGGAATTGGTTAACAAAAGTCTTATTATTCATTCTGCTTGGAATATTGCTACTAATAAAAACCCTTTCCTCACAGCTGTTCTTAAGGCTAAATATTTCCCTCACAATTCTTTTTGGACAGCCCCTGTTTCAGGCACAAGATCTGTTTTTTGGTCCTCCATTTTGCAGGTTAAGCAGCACCTTCATGATAATTCCATTTTGCAGATCCATGCTGGCAATTCCTCTGTCTGGTCTTCCCCTTGGACTGAATTATGGTCTTCCATTCATGATCATCTTCTACTCCCAGTAACCACCTCTCCTTTACCGGACACTGTAGCTGATCTTTGGTTGCAGGGATCTCAGCAGTGGAACCATAACCTGCTTGCCACCACCTTCTCTAATCCTGCAGTGCAGTCCATTCAGGCAACTCCAGTGGTTAACTCTGAGCAGGAAGACATCCTCAGATGGCTCCCAGCTTCCAATGGACTATGCACTTCCAAAGCAGCCTACACTTTTTTGGCAGATTCTCTTCACCACAGCCTTCCTCTACAGGGTTCCCGAAGTATTAACCACGATGCCAATCGCATTTTACAAAAGGTTTGGAAAGGTAAATCTATTCCCCCCTTCCTCAAAACCTTTGCCTGGCGCCTCATTAGACGGGCCCTTGCTACTGCTGAAAGGGCTGCTAGATTCTCTACTCACATAGATAAGCTCTGTTCCACTTGTGGTGCTATTGAAAATGATGTCCATCTCTTTTTCTTGTGTAATTTACCTAGGCAAGTTTGGGCCTCTTCTACTCCTCCTCTCCCTATTCATCTTCTTTCTTTAGATGAGGATGGAGTTCAGAATGCTATACCGACTCTCTTATCTGCAAATCCCTCAGAACCGGTGCTTTGCAAATTTTTATTCTTTATGTGGTATATTTGGAAAGCTCGTAATGATAATCGTTTCCAAAGGAAAACATGGACTTCCTTGCAGGTTACAAAGGCTTCTTATTGAACAGGATGCATCTCTCTAATGTTCACATTTTCTCAGACAACCAGCTCTTGGTGAACTTCATCAATGGCTCGGATCTCTCCAATCCGCCGGACTGGAGAATCAAGCCATATACTCAATCCGTCAGTTTAAATTTGACAGGTACAAGAAGTACGGTTCGTCGAATTCGAAGAAATCATAACACAATGGCTGATTTACTTGCTCGGCAAGGACTTGCCTTATTTCGCTCTAATCAGCTTTCTTTCCCTAGTACTTGTACCAACCCTGGTCATGCTTTTGGGTGCCCTCTGTTAACTGCACTCCAGCTTGTAATCATTGACTCTGTAATGGTTCTAACAGCTTCTTGCTGTTAAGTTATATATATGTTTGCTTTTGTCAAAAAAAAAAATGATGCAACATCAAGAATATGATAGCACTGGTCGGCGGAAATGTATATATGGGGCCCTGATTCTTCTAAAGTGCCGTTGGATGTAAATAACTCGGCCACTTCGAAGTGTACACTATATTGATTATACTGTACACTAGAGGTACACAAGTTATGATGAGTAGATATTAGCGTATCATTCTTATTACTGTATTATTATCACGGCAGTGAAACATTGAGGCATGGTACACAAGTTGTAATTATTTGTGCACAAGAATACAACTGATTTTTTTTACTGCTGTAAAATAATGCTGTTTGGGTAAACGCACAAAAAAACTCTGCTGCTAGTGCAGTCTGCAGAGCAGCCGCAGCTGCCGCTTGGCTCCACGGACATTGGTGCCACTCCGACATTCCCGTCGACCGTCGTCGTCCTCGTTCGTTCCGTTCATCATCTTCACCGTTGGTTTGCTGCCTAGGGCAGAGACGGCTAGCGATGAATTGATCTGTAACTGCAAGATGCTTCTGGTGAAATATGTCCGGCGCAAAACAGGTTCCGCTCGTCATCCTTCAATACAAGAACGAGTCTACAATCAATTAGGACCGTGCAGAACAAATTGAAAACTTCATCCGATCTATCAGTGCAGGAGGAAGCTGGTGCGGATTAGAAGATCATCCGTTGTATTACCCGATCTCGATTCTCGGATAGCATCATGTATTTCCCATGAAAAATTCGATGCACTCGCTGCTCCGATCCAGGGTCTCGACGGAGCGTTCGCCGCCCCCGCTGCCTGGAACGCTGTTCCGACTGAACTTGTGGCCGAAGCCGTACTCGCCGTGCCGGCTTCACACTTGCATGGCGCGAGCGCGCCGCCGCCTGGCTGCCACCCAGTGCTCGCCGCGGCGGAAGGGGACGACGGCCGGTCTCGTCACGGAAAGGGATCAGAGGCAGAGACGGGGACACTGCGGAGCAGACGACAAGCCGAGCGAACATTGACGTGGATGTACTTGAGAGCGCAAACATATTGCATGGTCATATCCCTCGCCGCCATTTTCCTGCTGCTGAAGGTAACAGGCCAGGAACCAACTCAGCTTGCGCTTTGCGGCGATCTGCCGGTTTTGAGCATCTGCTCACCACTCTTGTCGAGCGGTTAAGGAAACAAGAGCAGGCTTGGCGGTTGCCGGTTCAGCTCAATTCCTCGGTGCATCTCATTCGAACAGGTTGCACACTTGCCCCAGTTGGATGAACACATCATGATCATGATCCTTTGCCCGCTCTTCCTTCTTCTTTTTAAACAAGAACTCAGAGTTAACTTTGACGGTGTTGGCTTTCTTCATGGTTTCAGCAAATATATACTCCGTAGATAGATGTGTGGACCACCGGTTAGTAATATTATCACTCGATCACAACCACTAGAATACAGTTAGAAGCTACTGCCTTACTGGTGCACTGCTCTGATGGATTTAGCTTCACTCATGGTTTGGTTAAGCTGAAGGCATGGTGGAGAGTGGAGACCTGCATCGTTGACCGTTCTCCTGAGTACAAGCCGTATGAGAACACAAAGAACGCGTGTTACAAGGCTCGCGACCAAACAAGGTGCAGCGTAGTACGTGCACCTCTCTGCTTGCCTGGAACCAAAATCCTCTTGTCCCAGAGAAAACAAATAAAGGGAGAGCAATCTTGCCAGTGCATCTCATTCCAACGAGACTGCATTCTCCAATCGACCGCGCCAATTGGACGAATCCATCACCTATCCTCCTCCGCGCTTTCTTTTATGGTTTTACAGGTGTGAATTTTCTTCGTGGTTTCAACTTTCAATTACATGGTGTGGTGGGGAAGCAAGGCCAGCTATATATATCGATAATTGCAAGACCGTGCATGAGTGAAGTCTCTTTACTAGATCACATCCACCCAGACGAAAGCAGTTGGGGGGCTCCTATCCGGGACTCAAGCAGGCCAACACATGCCGTACGGAGATCAGAGAGCCTTTTTATCGAACACTCAATGATCCACCGGGTAGCAGATTATTTTGTACTCCCTCCCTTCTTAAAAGATGTTTTTTAATCGGATGAGCAGCCGACTATATTAGAACTAGTAAATATATACCAGTGTGTTGATACGGGTGGAGTCGTGCCGGATACCCTGATTTTGATCATCAGACGAAGACGACAAAATGAGAGATCGTTGATAAACACCACGACAAGAAACACTAGTTTATTTTCGAGGTCTTTTACGGTACCAATACCACTGATTAAAAAGGAGTAGTATATAAACTTCTTATTAGTTGAGAAAAATTATATACCATTATAACATGGACCAGTGGTATATGTAGTATATGGGGAGCGATATAGGTAGTATAAGGGTATTATTGGAAGAAATATAAATGGCATCATTGTAATTAATGTAATTAAGTAATTTTTTATTCGATCATTCAAATTTACCGTGACCTGCCGTTTCATTTCTCTCTCAATCTTATTCATTTCCCTCTGTTCCTCATTTTCCCGACGTCTATCTCTTGTCTCTGTACGGCGACCGGCGACAAGTAGTCGCAATTACTAAATTAGCCATGTCTATACCATATACCACCAAAGAGTGGTATTGGGTACCGTAAAAGAGCTCTGTGAACGGACAAGGGTGACATATGTCTTATTAGCTGCATTTCCTGTCATCTCAAAAAAAAAAGTTTCATTATCTGCCCGCCATTTCTTAATGGAAACGCTGTCTAGCTAGCAAGTTTCATTGTTGAATGGACTCGATGGAAACGCCGCTAGCTAGTGGCTCTTCTCACTAAATTTTGCGCCGAAATAGGGGCTCGCATTCTCGCAAGTTCGAACCAGCCCTCCTGCATGAAAAGTCATTATGAGAGTGTCGCTGTTGGACTTACAAGCAAAATGTAGTACTCGAACACCGTCAATCACCATCTGATGCCAAACAGATCAGAATGCCAATCGGTGTATCCTGTCTGCAGAGTCCTGCGGGCTGCGGATATCTCGCAGGAACTTTCCATACCTCTGAAGGCGAGAGTCTGACCACAAATTCAGCCTGCAGCTTGAGACGCTGATATAGCTCTTCCTGCCCAGAAGCAAATCCCACTTGTCCCTGAGAACCCTAAATAGGAGCTAGCTATCCCATTGTAGGTTCAGCTCAGATTCCCAGTGCATCTCATTACAACGAGACTGAATTCTCCAATCGACCGCGCCAATTGGACGAATCCATCGCCTATCCTCGTCCGCGCTCTCGTATGGTTTTAACCAGAATTTCTAGCCAACTTTTGAAGGTGTGAATTTTTTTCGTGGTTTCAATTACATGGCGTGGAGAAGCCAGGCTAGCTATATATCGATAATTGCAAGACCGTATGTTCGTGCAGGAGTGAAGTCTCTTTACTCGATCACATCCACCCAGACGATAGCAGTTGCAGCCTTTACCGCCGGCAGAGTCAATGTTCAATGATAATGGGCCTCAAGCAGGCCAACCTGGGCCGAACAGAGATTAGAAATCCTTTTAATTTTGGAGGCCTGCCCTGCCTAGAATCGAATCGCAGTGATCCTTAATTATTTGAGAAGAGGCAAAGACCAAAAATTGGTTCGAGTAGGAAATGTAGTCATTTCATATACAGGAAAAGAAGAAGGTAGCAATTCCAAAAAGTGGTGGCCATTCTCTTGCAGATATGATATTAGTCTTGACGCCATTTCGGGGCAACTGAAACTCTAGTCTGCTAGTCATACTCTGACGTTTCAGTCCGCTTGGACTTCGCGTTGTCATCACCAACAGAAAACAGGCATCTCTGTTACGCGTTGGGAAGTGCCTGCTTGAATTGAACCCAGTGCAGCTGTGTTGGTGGTATATTTCTTTACTCGCATGAGATATCGCAGGCTTGCAGGGGCGTCCATTGTCCCGCGTTTAGTACCATACTGCCTACCAGAGAATGAATCTCCTTCCTTATAAGCTTCAGCCTGCAGAAAACTGGTGTGTTCGTAAAAAGGAGAGACGGTTGGCATCTCCCCCGACAGGGACGGGAACAGCTTTCGAGCTTTCCTATAGCACACAATGCGGTTAAGGCTACCCGCTTTGGCGGATCTTACCCAAATTTTTTAAACTGTTTCTGTTTTCCAGTTTCCAGCTAATTTCATATGCAGTGCTTATTCTAGCAAATTCAACTAGCATTCGGACACCTATATCATCCCAAAGGCACTGGCATAGAAAACAGAGGAAAGAATTTGATTTTTTTTTTAATCAAGATAGCATTGAGAAACCTATGTCATCTGAAAGCACTTACAGAGGAAGAATTTGAAAATTGAAAAACCTGTTTCCCAGCAAATTTAGACATTTAGCACATCATTGAGGCATCTACATTTCTTTTGCCAGCAAATTTAACTAGATCAGCACAGCATTGAGACACCTATAATTCGAAAGCACTTACATTGAGGAATAAACAGAGCAGTTTAAGCTAACCGTACAGCTTAAAACTATGGAAAAGCTAAAACTATGTTCTACAGGCTAGTCTCAGCCACACAAAATCCAAAACGCAAACGGGAAGTGTCGCAGTTTTCATATCCTGATGAAGAAGATGCTCAGCTCCGGCCCATTGTTACCGTCAGGGTTGAGCATGTAGAACGACTCCGAGTCCCGTGACCCAACCACGCGGTCAAAGTGTGCGCGCATGTACGCCAGGTCCCCGGCCTCCTGCCCCTCCGGCGCCGCTCCAACGCCGACGACGTCGGCCGGCAGGACGCCGGCGCCTGCCGACACGGTGCGCAGGAGCTGCATGACCGTGAGGTCGTCGTCCGTGGGCTCCCGGCGCACGGCGTACCCGACCTTGCGCCCGTTGACGTAGGCCGTCCACAGCGGCTCGTCGAGCAGCCTGGTGCGGCCGATCCCGGCGCCGGCGCCCGGCGGCTTCTTCTCGCACTCGAGCGCGACGCGCAGGTGCTCGGCGCCCATCTCCTGCATGAACCTGCCCGACATTGGCGGGGAGGGCTGCGGCGTGGTGTAGCGTAGCATGGCCGGCGAGGTGTGGGGGGATCGATGTCGCGGAGATTGGCTGGAGCCGGCGATGGATGCTTTGAGGAAGCATATCGCGCGCCTATGACAGGTGGTGCGTGCTTAGATTATGAGGTTGGTGGAATGCACGTTCATGACTCATGAGTTGATGAGTAATAAGGCGTGCACGTCCATGGATCATGGGACACGGTTTTTATTCAAATTGTGATTTGTCAATCAACTAAGACGTCGCAAAACTTTCAGTGCATTGTTTTTGCCTTCCAGTGTTAGTGCACACAATGATCCAAGTTCTTCCTCACATTGTGGAAGCTAAAAATCCCCCTAAAAATTAAGGTTTTTATGTGCTGCATAGTCAAAGGTGTGATTCTAACTAAAGACAATTTAGCACAGAATGGCATGGTAATAAATCTTGTTCATTTTGCTCCCATAATGAGTCGATTCAACACTTATTTTTTATTGTCATCTTGCATCGTTTATCTGGAGAGTTATTCAAGTTTCCTCTAATTTATCTCCTCCAACTATGTTCGATGACTGGTTGGCGGAGATAAATAGGAACCTCCGACTTCATATATTAGCGGGTGCTAGTGCCATATGTTGGGCAATCTGCCTATCCAGAAACGAAGTGGTTTTTGATAAGGGCTAGTGTCTTCTTACTTACAGATATCGTTCAAAGGATCACATTGGATCCAGTTTTGGTCTTTACTACATAAGGAGACCAATAGACCCCGCAATGGTCACGGCATGCAGGATGCTTGAGTCAGCGGCCATGTAGATCTTTGCTACGCATGGCTGAGCTTCCGAAATAGAATTGCTTCTTAATTTGTTTCGTTTTGATGATGAGATCAGAACTTTTTATTTATAGCTCGAACATTTAAAATTTTGTTTTCCTCATTTTTTGGCTTGATGAAGTTATAATCTTGTAATAATAAATAGCTTTATGCATTAATTAATACAGCGGTTGGGATATTAATAATGTCGGTGCTGAGATTGGCCGACCAACCTCAACGCCAAACAGAACGCGTTGTGTCCCTGTCCCTCACCGGTTGATGCAAGAGCTAGCACAATGACTCAAGGGATTTATCCTGGTTCCGGCCACGGGGCCGTACGTCCAGCAAGGCGTGCTCTTGGGCACTATGCTATCTTGCACCGGGGTGCTTGCAGTGGGGGGCTACAAGCTCGGCGGGAGAGGAGGCGAGTCCTCCAAGTCCCTGAGTGAGTGGGTGATTGAGGCAGAATGCCAATGTCGCGATGAGCGTGTGTGTGTGTTCTATCGTGAATGTGGTCCTCTTCCTTCAGTGTCCGTCTGCCCGCCCCCTTCCTCCTTTTATAGTCCAAGAAGGGAGGGTGGCGTACAAGGATGAATACAAGTACAAGCACAGTACATGCTACAGGGGTGTGTATGGCACCGGGCATGCCGTTGTCCTTGCTTCTGAACGGTGATTATGGCGGACTCCGGCTTCTTCGGGCATCGAGGCCGTCCTCGGTCTTGTCCTGGAGCGGCTTCGAGGGGTAGCAGGTCCTCCAGCTGGGCTTTGGTCGTCGCCCGTACACCGGATCGAGGGTCTCCCATGCTCGCCCGGTCAGGGGAGGACGGGAGTTGGCGGCACAGTGACGGAATGATGACCCCTGCTGGTCACAGTGCACGGCGTGCTCGCCCCGTCGGGGGAATGGCAGAGAGTTGGTGGAAGTGACCCGGCATACGTCGTGGCAGGGCCGCGTCGGGCTGGGGTCAGCGCTTCCCCATTGGCTCGTACTCCCGCTCGAGGGCCTCCCCTACCCGTTCGAGGGCTGGGCCGTACGGGGAAGGACGAGAGCAGGCGGAACAGTGGCGGCGAATGACAGTGATACGCTCGCACAGGGCTCGCCACGCCTGTTGGGCGACTGGGACGGGCGGTCCTGTGGCTGGAGTCAGCGGGAATGACAGGGCTTTGGCGGACCTGACCGGGGTTCGTCCATGGTCGCCGTCTTGTTGTGCCTCTGACTGTCTCTTATACACATCTCACCTGCCTGACTAGAGGGCAGTCGGGCAGATGCTGACGTTTAACGGGGTCGATCCCGGGCATTCTGTGGGGATTGGTCCTCTTTGGTTTCGTAGGTTCTACCGTGGGGGCGCGCGAGCGCACCCGCGGGTGTAGCCCCCGAGCCTTAGCAGGAGTGTTCACACTCGTGCAAAGGCTTTTGATCCTTGCGCGTCGGATTTTGAGTTTCGAGGCGGCACCACGCCTGGGCTCGAGCTCCGCGCTCGAGGGGTGTTGCGTCGCCTGTGCGGGGAGCCCCCGAGCCCTTTGGCCTGGAAGGGTCGATCAGGTCATGCTTCCCGTCTTTACGCGACCCTCGCGTCCCTTTCAAAGGGATGAGGGGTGAGATGCCCTGCGCCATCCTCGATCGGGTTCGCGGACGCGGCTGTCTCGTTTGAGCTTTTAACGGGTGGTTCGAGTGGGCTTCCGTGCCCCGTTCGTTGGGGGTCGGCTCGGGGTCCGGAGACACGTCCATCAGCGAGCACTCGCAAAGGTTTGTTAGGCAGGGCTTGGCCCCGTTCGACCCGGGCCAAGGGCGCGAATGCTCTCCCTCGGTGGGATCCCTCTACTAACTGCCTTTGTCTGGCCTCGAACACAACAGGGGCGTCCCCGGACTTCGCGTCCGGGGTAAAGTCATGATGAGCACGCCCGAATCGTCCCTGACTTTGTTGATCTGGAGCGCCTGTCGAACCCGTTCGTGGGCCAGGCTTCGAACTCCTCATCAGTAAGGCCACTGAGAGGGCGTGCGTGCCCCTCCATTCGAGGGTCGGGGCAGCCGCCCTTCCCTCACTCGTATTTGGCTTGGCCGGGGCGTCCGTTAGGAACCGTTCGAGGGTCGGACTTCGAACCCTGGCCTTCGCGGAACGCCTTGAGGCGATTTGGCTTACCTTGGAAGCTGTTGTCGTTTGCCGGCTCTCTTGACCGGGGACGGTCGTCCGCATTTCGCGTAAGTCGTGGTTAACGTGGCGGTACATCGGTCCGTCGACCGGAATCGGCCCTTTGTATCTCTGAACGGCCTTTCCGTGGGTTAGCCCAACCTGTTTGCGATACCACACCTTTTTCTGCGATCTTGGAGCGACTTTCGCGGAGGAGTTCGCTTTTTCACGAGTAACTTGAGTGTTGGGGGGTGGGGGGGATGCCATAGCCTTTCGAGGGCGTAGACGGTCCCGCGGCCCGGCCACCTTTCCACCGTAGTAGACTCGCGCCTCGCTTTTATCCTCCTTGATCTTCAAATGAAAAAGGGATCGATAATGCGTTCTGGGTCCCGGTCAAAGGGAGGTCGGGTCCTTTGCGATTCTCGGGGCGCGCTAGGGAGCCTGATCGTCGCGGCTTGGGGGACGCCAAAGCCGTCTTCGTGAGTTCCTGCAGAGATTTTGGGCACTTGGTCCCGACATTTTCGTGATTTGTTGATAGATAAAAACGTATCTATTTAATCTAATTGACGCGTTTTGGTTTCGGTGTGCCGCGCCTCTTTCCTTGGCTCGAGATTGATTTCGGCAAAGGAACACGGGCAACTTTGACGTTGGGTGGCGAGGGGGATGCCGTAGCCTTCGAGGGCGATAGGCGGTCCCGCGACCCAGCCGGCTCTCAGCCGCAGTAGGCTCGTGCCTCGCTTTAATCTTTCTGGGCGGTCGAAAAAAGGCTCGGCGACACATTTTCGAAAAAGCCGTTTGCATTTGTTCTATTGTGCTCTTTTCGGCTCAGAGAGATTTTAGCCGGGTATTTCGAATCTACGAACAACTGAAGCGTGGAGTGGAGAGGGAGATGCCGTATCCCTTCGAGGGCGTAGGCGGTCTCGCGGCTCAGCCGTCTCTGGCTTTAGTTAGCTCGCGCCCCGCATTTTCCTTTCCAAGCGCTCCAAGGTTTAGCACAATTTTTGAAAAAGAACGGGACGATCAGGGGGTAAACCCCCTGTAGCCCCCGAGGGGGACTTGGCTCTATCGAGACCAGGTCGAGGATAGGACCAAGCCCTCCTCGTTCATGCTGTTAGTAACAATGTTTCCATGTTTTTCGCAAACTTTTCATCGTTGTTGACTAAGAACATGAAGTATTTACGAGAAATGCTGAGAATTTAAGGGTAGAAGCGACGTAGCTGTTGGATGTTCCGGGCATTGGGGAAGACCTCGCCCTTCTCGTTCGCCAGCTTGTGGGTGCCGGGCTTGAGGACCTTGGCGATGATGAATAGCCCTTCCCATGATGGAGTCAGCTTGTGGCATTCCCGATTGTCTTGGCGCAACCTTAACACCAGGTCCCCTTGGTCTCGCCGCCGAAAATCGCCTCGACAGCTTCCTCCCCAGAGGCGAAGTTGGTGGCGATGTCGAATAGCACGTTGACACTGGTAGGGTGGTTTCGCCCCAGCTCGCGCACCAGCTCACGACAAGTCGTGCCCTCGAGGAAGGCGTGGATGATTTCGGAGTCACCCACGCCCGGGAGCTCAGTGCAGCGCTTGGAGAAGCGGCGGATGAAGTCTCTCAGCGGTTCGTCGGCCGCCTGCCGGCACCCGCGCAGGTCCCAGGAGTTTCCGGGCCGCACATACGTGCCCTGGAAGTTACCTACGAACATCTCGACCAGGTCGTCCCAGTCGTGGATCTGGTTCGCGGGCAAGTGTTCGAGCCACGTCCGCGCCGAGTCCGCGAGATGAAGCGGGAGGTTGCGGATGATCATAGCATGATCGGTGGCCCCGCCCAAATGGCAAGCCAGGTGGTAGTCATTGAGCCACGTCTCGGGTTTCGTCTCGCCCGAATACTTGGTAATGGTGGTCGGCTGACGAAAGCGCGGCGGAATGGGTGCCGAGCGGATTCTTCGGCTGAACACCGGGGTCCCAGGAGGCTCGGGAGTCGGACTTTTATCCTCCTCGCTGTCATAGCGACCCCCACGTCGGGGTGCCTGGGGCGAGGAGGCGTCACGCCCTGCCTCTTCCTGTTGAGGACGTTGCGCGTCGCCGTCGTCGAGGGTGCCTCGCGTGTCGGCGAGCCGGTCCTTCGCGGGCCTCCTTGCCTCGTGGTTGTCTACCACGAGCGCTCTGCCGTCGCTTGTCGGGCGCGAGGAGTCCGTGCTCCCCTGGGCGGGGTGTGAACAGACTGCTCTCTGTCCTGCCTGCCAACCTCGGCCCTCGAGCTGGCCTGGTTACGCATGCGGGACGCGGAGCTCTCCACTTGTTGCACGGCTGCCTCCTCGACGAGGGCCTGTATCTTGCGCCGCATATCGCGCGCCTCCGGTGTTGATGGTTCGGGCATGGCCCGTATCAACGTCACCGCGGCGACGAGCTTTTGGCTCGCCCGTGGTGGCATTGCTGGCCCAGTATCGCGGACGTCGTTCAGGATGCGCGCCCTGGCTACGCGTCCGGCGGCCCGCGCGCGTCGCCGCGCTCGGGCTGCTGGGCCTCCAGTATTGCGCGCAGCTCCTGCACCTGCTGGCGCTCTTGCTGGAGCTTTGCCTCCAGCTCTCGCACCTGCGCGAGTTGCGCTTGCGCGAGCGCGGGATCATCCCGCGGCTCAGCAGGTGCTGGCAGTTGCTCGTTGCGCGTGGCGGTACCAGCGGCTGCTCGTCGCGCGCGGCCCGTCCGTGGTTTCGTCGTCCTCGCCTGCGACTCTACCTCTCCTTCAAGGACGAAGCACTCCCGCGTAGGGTCGTACTCCCCCTCGCTGGAATCGTCGGAGCAGGTGAGGCAAAAGTCCGCAGCGGCCTGAAAGGAAGTGAGACCTTCGCGGTCGCACAGCTCGGAGTAGTCCAGGTCTGGGTGTTCCTGGCCACACACGCTTTCCTCGTCGTCGGGTCGGCCGAGGACCTGCCCGGCGAGGAGAGGTGGAGGTCGCGGATCAACCCCAGCTGGTGGCTCTGCGAGTCCGCGTATGCGCTCATGCTGGTGATGAGTACCCGGAGTACCGCGGCGTGTTGGTCTGCCCATAGGGCAGTTGCGTCCGGTCCGGCTACATCTCCCCGGTGCGCTCCTTCCGCAGGAACTACCGGTGGGGATGTGCGACAGCCTCCTCCCCAGAGGCGAAGTTGGTGGCGATGTCGAACAGAGCGTTGACGCTGGTGGGATGGTTTCGTCCCAGCTCGCGCACCAGCTCTCGACAGGTCGTGCCTTCGAGGAAGGCGTGGATGATTTTGGAGTCACCCACGCTCGGGAGCTCGGTGCAGCGCTTGGAGAAGCGGCGGATGAAGTCTCTCAGCGGTTCGCCGGCTGCCTGCCGGCACCCGCGCAGGTCCCAGGAGTTTCCGGGCCACACATACGTGCCCGGGAAGTTACCTACGAACATTTCGACCAGGTCGTCCCAGTCGTGGATCTGGTTTGCGGGTAGGTGTTCGAGCCACGTCCGCGCCGAGTCCGCGAGATGAAGCGGAAGGTTGCGGATGATCATGGCGTCGTCGGTGGCTCCGCCCAACTGGCAAGCCAGGCGGTAGTCGTTGAGCCACGTTTCGGGCTTCGTCTCGCCCGAATACTTGGTGATGGTGGTCGGCTGTCGGAAGCGTGGTGGGATGGCGGCCGAGCGGATCCTCCGGCTGAACACAGGAGTTCCCGGAGGTCCCGGCGTCGGGCTCTTGTCCTCCTCGCTGTCGTAGCGACCCCACGCTGGGGGTGCCTGGGGCGAGGAGGCATCGCGCCCTGCCTTTTCCTGTTCAGGACGTTACGCACGTCGCCGTCATCGAGGGCGCCTCGCGTATCGACGAGTCGGTCCTTCGCGGACTTTCTCGCCTCGTGGTTGTCGGCCACAAGCGCCTTTCCGTCGCTCGTCTGACGATGAGGAACCCGCGCGCCCCTGGGTGGGGTGTGCGGACGTCGTTCAGGATGCGCGCCCTGGCTATGCGTCCGGCGGCCCGCGCGCGTTCGCCGCGCTCGGGCTGCTGGGCCTCCAGTGTTGCGCGCAGCTCCTGCACCTGCTGGCGTTCTTGCTGGAGCTTTGCCTCCAGCTCTCGCACTTGCGCGAGTTGCGCTTGCGCGAGCGCGGGATCATCCCGCGGCTCAACAGGTGCTGGCAGTTGCGCGTTGTGCGTGGCGGGTGCCAGCGGCTGCTCGTCGCGCGCGGCCCCTTCCGTGGTTTCGTCGTCCTCGCCTGCGTACTCTACCTCTCCTTCAAGGACGAAGCACTCCCGCATAGGGTCGTACTCCCCCTCGCTGGAATCGTAGGAGCAGGTGAGGCAAAAGTCTGCAGCGGCCTGAAAGGAAGTGAGACCTTCGCGGTCGCACAGCTCGGAGTAGTCCAGGTCTGGGTGTTCCTGGCCACACACGCTTTCCTCGTCGTCGGGGTCGGCCGAGGACCTGCCCGGCGAGGAGAGGTGGAGGTCGCGGATCAACCCCAGCTGGTGGCTCTGCGAGTCCGCGTATGCGCTCATGCTGGTGATGAACGCCGCGGAGTACCTCGCGGCCGTGTTGGTCTACCCATAGGGCAGTTGCGTCGGTCCGGCTACATCTCCCCGGTGCGCTCCTTCCGCAGGAACTACCGGTGGGGATGCGTTTCGCTGTACTGCGACAGCGTGCCGGAGCAACAGATCCGCGTCACAATCAGGAAGCACTACACGCGGGATGACACGCCGCTCCACGCGAACCTAGAGCTCGCGCAGTGCTCGCCGCCTCCTGATCTAGGACGGCGTTGGCGATGCCGGGGGCCCGGTTATCAGGCCAGGTGCCACGGAGGCGAGCCGCATGAGTGTTTTCCCCTTGGATTTGCTGCCCTCCGCGGCCTGCTCCTCCACGCGCTTCCCCTTGGTCTTGCCGTCGAAGATCGGACCAACCGCTTCCTTGCCAGAGGCGAAGTTGGTGGCGGTGTCGAACAGCGCGCTGACGCTGGTGGGGTGGTTCCGACCCAGCTCGCGCACCAGCTCACGACAAGTCGTGCCCTCGAGGAAGGCGTGGATGATTTCGGAGTCTCCCACGCTCGGGAGCTCGGTGCAGCGCTTGGAGAAGCGGCGGATGAAATCCGGCGCCTTCTTCCTCCTTTTATAGTCCAAGAAGGGAGGGTGGCGTACAAGGATGAATACAAGTACAAGCACAGTACATGCTACAGGGGTGTGTATGGCACCGGGCGTGCCGTTGTTTTTGGTTCTGAACGGTGATTATGGCGGACTCCGGCTTCTTCGGGCGTCGAGGCCGTCCTCGGTCTTGTCCTAGAGCGGCTTCGAGGGGTAGCAGGTCCTCCAGCTGGGCTTTGGTCGTCGCCCGTACACCGGATCGAGGGTCCCCATGCTCGCCCGGTCAGGGGAGGACGGGAGTTGGCGGCACAGTGACGGAATGATGACCTCTGCTGGTCACAGTGCACGGCGTGCTCGCCCCGTCGGGGAATGGCAGAGAGTTGGTGGAAGTGACCCGGCATACGTCGTGGCAGGGCCGCGTCGGGCTGGGGTCAGCGCTTCCCATTGGCTCGTACTCCCGCTCGAGGGCCTCCCCTGCCCGTTCGAGGGCTGGGCCGTACGGGGGAGGACGAGAGCAGGCGGAACAGTGGCGGCGAATGACAGTGGTACGCTCGCACAGGGCTCGCCACGCCTGTTGGGCGACTGGGACGGGCGGTCCTGTGGCCGGAGTCAGCGGGAATGACAGGGTTTTGGCGGACCTGACCGGGGCTTGTCCATGGTCGCCGTCCGTACGACGTTCCATGACGCCCACCTGCCCGCTCGAGGGCTTCGTGGTGGGAGAAGGACGGGAGCAGTTGGCACAGTGCGGTGGAGTGACCCGTGCATGCCCGTATAGTGGCGATGCGTCAGCACGGGACGGGGGGCAGGTGGTACAGTGGACCTTACCGTGTCAGCGACGTGGAGCACGGCGGAGTCCCATCCCCGTCCTTTGACTTGGGTGCTCGGTAGGTCGCGGCATTAAATGCGGTTGCCGGGCGAAGTTATCCACTTGCTCGAGGAGGCGCGCGGACCTCGAGCGAGGCGGAAGCGGGGTCACACCCGCTCGAGGTGGTCGAAGGACCTCGAGCGAGGCGGAGATGCGGCCATGCTTGCCCGAGGGGGTCGAGGGCCCTCGAGCGGGGCGGAGATGGCGTTCGCTCTTTGGGCCTTGGGGCGAATCAAGCCGGGATGGTCGTTTGGGCCGCGGCGAGCGGCACCGGGCCGCGTTGCCCAGGTTTTGTTTGGGCCGTTGTTTACCCTAACCTCTTTGGTTTGGCGTTTTTTGAGGGTGTTTACCCCGATGGTTAGGGGACCCTCTTGGGACGTCCCGACAAATAAATATTTTCTTTTCTAAAAAAAGTGTTAGTGCACACAATACCAGAGTATTGTGTGCACTTATCTTGATTCTTGAGTGCTAGTCTCGTCCAGCAGTTTCTTCAGGAAAATCGTTCTTGTTTTCGTAGAGGCCCGCAATTATCTTGAGAGTTAGTGCTGCTCTGCTGGTGGTTAAGCCGGTGCATTTAGTTTCTGACAGGGAATTCCCCAGTCAGGGACGAGATGGTTTAGGCGGATGCTAATTGGGTATTTTGTATACGTATATATACTTTCGAATGGGTGCTGGCCCAGCTGAGATATTGGCCTATAATGGGCTGACCGAGAGCGGACTTGTCGACTACACTATGCTGCCGGCCCCGCCCATCCAAAAATTCGGGTGGGCCGTGGCACTGCTGGGTTTCAACTCTAAACCCAATCGGCCATCGCGCATGTCGGAATTCGGATGATGGTGGACTGGTGGTCGACACCGCGCGCACCTCCCGGGCCGCCGTGCCTCCCGCATTCCTCCCCCTCCGTGTCGCCGTCCCCCACACCAACGCCGGCGTCCACCACCGTCCGTCGCCTCGCGCGCGCTCCACAAATCTCGAACCGTGGCCGAATCACACCCGTCCCCGGCCCCCACCTAGCAACCTCGCCGGCGTGCCGCAACGTGTCCGCCGCACCGGCACCACCAGCGCCCGTCAGATCCTCCTGGGCCAGCAGCCAGCTCATGCGGCTCTATCCGGAACACACCGGAGACGTTTTGATCTGTCCAGGATGGCGCAATCATGCGTGGGGAGGGAGGGCGCAAGAGCACAATCCGTGATGAAACAACCAACCCGATGATGGGGGCAGGGCGGCAGGCGAGGCCCATGGCATAACTAGGGCGCCGCATGGCTTGGTCGGGTGCAGGAAGAGCGATGAAATGGTACTGTAGGCAGATAGCGGCGTCTCCGACCGCCGCACTTGGCACTAGGCAACAACAGCTCGCCGATGGGCCAGCGGGCAGCGGCAACACGTACGCGAAAAGGACGGCGCCTCCGGGGTCCGGGGGCCGGCGGCTCACTGATGATGGCAGTCCTTGACTAACTCCTCGTCCTCGTTGTGCCGGGTCGCGTCACGCGTGCTGCAGAGCTGGGCCGGCCGGCGAGGTGTCGAGGCATGAGGCATCCACCACCACCATGGACCATGGAGGAGGGGCAACACCTGTTGTAAACTGGGCAGATGCTGGACCATATCAGCCTGGACACATGACGCGGTACTGTTCCTAGTGATCAGATGGTGCCATCTGATCAAAAGACTGGCAGTGTCAGTGATCAGATCAAATCAGATCAAAAGAGTTCGCCGCGCACGCAGCTAGCTCTGGATGAGAGAGACCTCGCCGGTGGGGGTCCGGGCGATCGCGTAGGCCGTGGCACGACAGCGAGCGGTGACAGCCGCCGCGCACCAGCGGCATGGGAATGGGAGGCACGAGACATCCGCGCGGCGCGAGTAGGGAGGGAATAATCGGTAACAGCCAGGCCCCGTCATCGATTTGACGCCGCACCAAGCCGGAACGCTAGCTATGCCTATGCGCGCGCCGCGCCGGGGCGGGCCGGTGCTCCATCGCTCGACACGGCGCGCCGGTCCCCCACCCCCCGGCGGCATCCATGCTGCTTCGAGCAGTTCTGCGCGCATCGTGCGGAATTGACGTGGACGTGAGCGCACTTGTGGTAGCTTGCTCCAGGCGCGCGCTCTCTCTCTCTCTTTCTCTGTGCCCATGCCACCGTGTGCATGCGCGACGGGCTGAGGCCGGTGCAATGAATGTGGAGTACAGTGCGGTACTAGCCGATGCGTGTGGTCCGGTGTTTCGTGGGCATGTCACGGCGACGATGGCGGTGCGTTTATGGCGGTGGATCTCGTGGCTTGATGACGCGCGCGCCGGTCGTTTCGCGAAATCACGAGTGCGCCCGGCTCGTGCTCGAGTGGAAGCTGCTCCAGAGCCAAAACCTCCCCTTTTACCCAATGGAAATAAAATCATGGAAAGCATTGTGAAAAGTAAAGAAAAAATGGAAAGTTGCGTGCGTTCGGTGGCGAGATGGAAAACGCTGCTCCCTTTTTTGTCGTGTTTAGTTTAGCCTCGCTGCAGGTGCATCTTCCTGCCCTCCAAATTTGAGCACGACACGTCGGACCCGACCGTGGTTTCGTTCAAGCCACGCTCTCTCGGGCAACTTTGCAAGCCGCCCCTGCGTGCTCCCTAATTCTATCACGTTATTTTTTTTGAGGCTCTCCGCATATAAAACTAGTAGTGGTAAACAATTTCTTAACTCTTTCTACGCCTACTACAACCAGCCTTCGATCCAAAAAAAAATGTCTACTCCAGCATGCACAAACGTTTATTTAAAAAAAAGAAAAGGCAAGCGCAGCCTTGTTTAGTTCCCTAACTTGATCCCAAATTCTACTGTACAAAAAGAAAATTTCCATTACATTAAAATATCGATACGTACATAGAATACTAAATATAGATGAAATCAAAAACTAATTGTATAGTTCAGTTGTACTTTACGAGACGAATATTTTAAGCCTAATTAATCAATGTTTGGACAATTATTTATAAATACACACGAAATGCTACAGTATGTTAATTTTAACATGGGAACTAAAAGCCTCGCGTAGTCGCGTCGCCGGATCTACCAAAGGAGCATGCCCCCGCCCGGGGGGAGAAAAGGGCAGAGCGGCGGCCCGGCGGCAGGCGGCCAGCCACTATTAACAAAGTGACAACCTGTTAGTGCTGGTCCAATTCATCTCCGATGTTAATAGGTGGTTACGAGTCGGCATCGACAGTCGGCACCTGCGGGAGCCGGGAGCATGTGTTTTTTGCTTTTCTTAGTTCAGACTTCAGGCATCTTGGTCAATCCGAGGACGCTCGGCTGCTCGAGAAAGCCGCACGAACGAACGAGTAGCGGCAGTGGAGTACTCGCATTCCTCGTTTCACTCCCCACTTTTCACAGAAAAAAACGTGCGGCTCCGTAACCTTTGGATAGTCTTCCCTTTTTCGTCTATTCAGATAATTTCTGACAAGGAATCTGAATTCAGAATGGAGAATCAATGAAGAATGCGCAGCAGTAGTGTTTTTTTTTATAAAGAAAACTTTATTAATCTTAGCAGTAGTGTGGTGGTGGTACTCGCATTCGTCTTTTCACTCCCCCACTTTTCACGAAGAGAAAACGTGCGATTCCGACCGTAACCTTCCGGTAGCCTTCGTTTGCTCAACGCGGATAATGTTTTCTGAAGGACTCAGAATCGAAAGAATCTCCGCAGAGCAACACATTTTCATAATGGCCCTGTTTAGTCCCGGTCAAATCATCAAACTTTTAAAAATTCTCTCTCCAAACTTCACTATTCACCTATTACATGGAGTACTAAACGTGGATAAATAAAAAAACTAGTTGTATGGTTTTGATGTACACGACGAGACGAATCTTTTGAGCCTAGTTAGGTCATGGTAGGATAATATTTACCACAAACAAAAAGTGCTAGTGTCCGATGTGACTTTTTTACTTTACTTTTTACCTTTTCTCAGGAAACACCCCCAATTTCAGAGGCTGCAAGCTACTGGTGTTCTGCCCTAATTGAGATCGGTTAGGCTAACAAACTCCCGAGTGGAATCCCCTCGGCAGAGCACAATGGTGACCGACGAGAGGCCGATTAAACAACGCCGGCGCCCTTTCCCTAAAACGCAACCCTGGGGCAGCTTAACCCACGAGCACCGGTCACGTCCCATCCCAGAAGTGGCAAGCGAGAGCAGAAAATTAGAGCAAGTGCCTCTGCAACTTTTGACCGCAACAGTGTCCTCCGCTGGGGGGCAACGCGGCCACTCCGGTTGCTCCGAAGTGGCCGTGGTTGGGCTCGGGCGACGGCCCGGCTGGCTCGGCATATCCGTATCCATAGCAGCCTGTTTCTGTCTGTCTGAGCAACCGAGGGAAAGAGAGGAGAGCTCCGGACGTGGCCCCGCGCCACCTCACCTTGTTTTCTCCACACCAGACTTTGGACGCTCTCGTCTCGGCTGGTTAACCACCCTCACCAAAGTATCAATAAAAAACCACCCTCACCAATCCCCTCCCGTTTCTTGTCCGAGACGAGCACGGGAGATTGATTATTCTAAGCACGGTAGGTTTAGAACAAGCACCTCATCGGCGAAAGCAGAAACCAGGACGAGTGTTCTTGGCTTACGTACGTACCTGTGAGGGTGAAAAAAAAAGGTTTGGCACGCAGTACTCCGTAGTACGTAATTTGGTAGGGTGGTAGTTTTTGGGGGTTAGCTAGCGGCCAGTGGTTGTCTCCGTTCACCACCAACCACCACCTGCCTCCGCCAAGGAATGCCTAGTACAAATGCCGAGACGGGTGTCTCGGACCTTCTTCCTCCCGGGTCCCGGCCAGACAGTGGTTTGTTACGTTAACCCACCACCACCCTTCCTTCTTTCACTCGCCATCCATCCACCAAGGGAGGGGCAAAGCCAAATCCACACCGCACCCACCAACCGAATCGGGAGAGTAAACAAAAAGGCGGGATCTGATCGGACATGCCGGCGGCATGCAGGCATGGGCGAAGGCAGCGGCGGCGCCGGAGCTCCGATCCCTCCAGTGGCGGTGAGCAGTGACACACATGCGCTGAGCATCCTCCTCTTGCCGTCCAGGTTCAGAGGATAACAGGCAAGAGAAGAGCAGGGCGAGCAAGCAAGGTAGTGCCCAGTGCTGAGGCGGCGTCGTAGTGCCGCCGGCTGCCCTGTGCTGTGTGCGCGCCTTTTGGGTGGGCCTCCTCAAAAGCAGAGGGAAGGGAAGCTAGGCCGGGGCAGCATCTAGCAGCACGGCGAGCAGCTGCGTCGCGGAGGAGGAAGGGGGAGGCAGCACCGCAGCAGTCAGGCAGGAATCATTCCGCTGCAAGGCTGCCGCCCTCGCCACTGCCCCCGCCTTCCGGGGCCGCCCGGGCCCGCGCGCGCCTATCCCCAGCGTTCCGAGTCCTCCCCCCTTGGCTGCCCGTGTGCAGCCGTGTCCGCGTCGTGCGCGGCCGCATTGGAGGCACTGCACTTGGGTGGCGCTGTCGTCGCACCACCAGCCCACCACCACCACCGCCACCAGCGAGCCCAGCCGCCTTTGCTTCTTTTTTTTTCATTTGTTCGTGAGATGCTTCCGCTGCTGCTTATATCCACGGTCCCGGCCTTCACGCTGCTGCTCGTCGCGCCCGCCACCAAGCCCTGCGTGAAGCTCGCGCGGGAGCTCGGCCTCCTCGCGCTCCTGCTCGCCACGGAGCTCCTGCGCCACGCCACCGCCGCCGGGAGGACGCTGCGCCGAGCCGGCCGCCGCGCCACCGACGGACACGGCCGCCGCGTGGTACCGCGCGCTCGAGTGCGGCGAGTTCTGGTTCCCCGCGCAGGTGTACAACCGCGAGGTACTACCGATCCACGGATCCGTGGTTCAATCGCCGTTAATCGCAATTAACATTGGGTTAAGGAAACGAACTGTTTGGTTAACACTGGGACGACGCGCTTGCTCTTTAGCAGGACGGGCATGTCGGGTTCGTGCTCTCGTGCTACGACGCGCACCTCCGCTACGACCGGCGGACTGACACCTTCACCGCGAGGTAACTGACAATCCAGATCAACCCCCTGTTGCCGGTAGTAGTTACGGAGTACTCTTCACTGTTACAATCCTCATTCGAGGCTGACATAATCGACCGGACGAGATGACCCCAATGAATTCGTGTAGCCATCGAGTTCACATCAGTAAAGCACACCATTAGCATGCCAGCATGTGCATTTAAACCAGTGACAGAGAAAACTTCATGCAGAGCATGGGATCTTTTTGGGGGGCTTCAATTTACTGTGATTCCTTTTCAAAAAAAAAAGTTGCTGTGATTGTGAGTGGTTTTTATGGCTGATGACGGGCGATCGGTCTCACTGACAGGTACCCGCCGCATGGGCGGAAGCCGGCCAAGGAGGAGGACGGCGTGCAGTGGGGCAGGATCCGCGCGCCGCCGGTGAGCACGCCGGCGCACGACCTGCACGCGTCCGACTGCCTGGAGCGGCTGCGCCCCGGCGACCACTTCGAGATCCAGTGGCGCAAGAACAAGGACTTCCCATACGGTATGCCGCTTGCTTCTTCTCCTCCGGATCATCACCATCGCCTGCATGCAGACTGCAATATGCCGCTGCACACGATTCTGCTGCTATATCTGCTTCTGCTGGATAAGTACTTCAGTGGCTGATGATATGTTGCCTTTGCGATGGATGCGTTACGACAGGCTGGTGGTATGGCGTCGTGGGTCACCAGGAGTCGTGCAACGCGAACGAGCATCTGTGTCGCTGCCACGAGGACGGTAAAGATTCTCTCCACATCCTCTCCTCCTCTGCCTCCTCTTTTTGACCTTTGGACATTGTCGGCAACGACACGTGCGGACAGGATAAACGTTACTTCTAGTAGAAATGTGGAAAGTAGTTACCGTACAAATCTGGATGCCATCCCCTCGGATATGAATACAGATTACAAATACTATTCGGAATATATTGGGGACAATAAAAAGATTCTTGCACCTTTCCTCTTTTCGAGGATCGATATTCTTTGTTTTGTCCCCGAAAAGAACACCTTGCCAGATACGCTTTGGGCATTTCCTAGTATCTAGCCCCATTTTTCTCTGTCGATTGAATTTCATGGCGTAGTAGGACCATATACAGATAAACATAGAGCATCTGCACATATACAAGTCTGAATTTTCCAAGCAGCGAATCACTATGCTAAGCTGAGTAGCAACAGCAGTATTTTTCAGCATCTGTATGGGTTTTTCTCAGGCTGATCAGCTGATGTGCCTCTGTTTCTTTGCAGATATGATCGTCCTGGAGTTCCAGCACTACGCCCCGGGCTCAAGGTGGAGGCAGACCACGGTGAGCAGGAAGGATCACAGGGAGAAGGGTAACGAGACCGACGGCTTCTACGGGGGCATCAGGAGGCTGCAGACCAAAGACGAGATCACGACGTGGCGCCGGTTCTGGCCCGTCGATGTCCTCAATTGATGAAGATCGTATCTGCAGCCGCGGCCTGAACGTCTGCATCCCAAATTCCCAAATTCCACATGTACAGTTGTGGAGACCTTTCAGCGTTCGTCTGAAATAACTCTGAACCCCCTTCTCGGGTCTGAACTCTGAAGTATCCTTTTTGCTAGAGATTTATGATGCAGGAGATTCAATCTGCTCAGGATTATTAGATGAAGAATAGGCTACGAACAATGTACAGATTTATGTCCAGTTTTTTCGACTTGCCTTTGTGCTGTCGCTGTATCTGGTCTATATGCAATGCAACATAATTCTTCTTAATGCTACGCCAAGGATCGCAACCCAGCCCAACTTTTAAGTCTTTGTCCGATGTTGCAGATTTTCCTTCATGACCTTGTCCAGGTGTCAATCTGATCAGGTGCCTAAAATGTTCAGCAAGTGATTGGGGTGCATGAATGGGGCGGCAGAGCCGTGCCTAATTCGGGTCTTTGACGACAGGATGTTCAACCAAGAGGCGATCATTTCCGGATGGAAATCGGGTCGATTGCAAAGTGAAATTGATAAGGTTGAGAGGAACGGGAGGAAAATGACGTGGCCGGAAGTGGCGGACTGATGGGCGTGCAATTCCAGTCAGTCTGTGTTTGGAATATTACTACCTACCTCTACCAGCCTAGTGAACAACAGTTACTGATACTACGATGGTAGTATCAATTGACATGTAGGGCTAATCGGTCTTTGTCGAGTTATTAATCCATCTCCGTCGATACAGATCAGTAGAGTAGATCGTATTGGTTTGTGTAGTGTATTGCCACTTTCACAGTCCTCATGTGCTGGCGATCATATAGCAGTGGCCGTGGAATGGCGACATTGCTAAAGCTCTGTTTAGCATGGCCCAAGCACAATGCGGTACTTGATATGATTGGTTGGTGGAACCACTCTTTAGATATTTTATGTATGGTGTGTTTACTATCTTGATGTGTTTTTCCAAGCCGTGTTTAGGAGTACACACTGTTCACTGTTGCTTTCAAATTAAAACAAAGTATGGTACAGCTGTTAAAGAAAAACAATGCATGTGAGTAGATAAATAGGCAAAAATCAATGATCACATATGATCAGACTGGTTGGTGGAATCACTGTTGATATTTTAGTGTTTATTATCTTTCTGTGGTGGAATCACTGTAGATATTTTAGTGTTTATTATCTTGCTGTGTTTTCCAAACAGTGCTGCAGAAAGTATACACTGTTGCTTTCCAAGTACAGAAAGTATGGACGTATGGTACACCTACTAAAGAAAAAATACGTGTGAGTACAATCACATATGATAAGATTGTTAAATTGATCGATTAGATGTACATGAAAAAAAATGTCAAAAATTTACATCAGCTTTTGAAAAACACAACGGATCTACCTTTAGGTGCTTAGCCCACCTCTCCGTTAGTTCGACTGGGTGTGGGCTGGGCCAGTGCATGTTTTAATTTTTGTAGGCTGCTCGGTGGCCTATTGGGTGCCACTCTGGGCTCCAGTACAGGACTAACTCGTCAGCGTCGTCAGCGCTTCCAGAAGTTGCTTGCTGCTCCCCCAAAGGAGCTAGGACTCTAGCAAGGTGGCTCCCACGCGTCCACCGACCAGGCCGGGCCAGCTCAGGCGCGGAGCCGCTCGCCTGCTCCACCGCGGCAGCTGCCGGCGATGAACGGCGGGCTTCCTGGATTCCGTACGCCATCTCTCCCTCTCTTTCTCTCTTTTTCTCCAATTCGACGCGGCTGCCGCTTCGGGTCAATTTTTCTCTGCTCCTGTGTTACGGTTACGGCTTCGATCTTAGCGCGATCCGATCTGGTTCTGCAGACAATGCGCCGGCGTCGAGGGCCGTGGTCGTCGCCGCAGCGCTCTTCTCCATCCCCTTCGGCTTCCGCGGCCGCTTCCTCGACCTCGGTCTGTCCTACCAGGCAAGTCGTCCTTTACCCTCATTTGTCACTACTGTAAGATAATATCCTAGGCTGGTCAGGCGAACATTTTTACTGCCTTAATGCTTGTTTACTTTGTTTCCGAATTAACAAGTTCGAATTACAGGCGAATTACTCGTTCGCTATATATAAGTGGTTGTCCCCTTTGTTTCTGAAAATGCAAGCGTAGCAGAATTTTCCATGTACTTGTCCTTGTTTCAACTGCAGTTGGCTAAATGCCTAGATGAGTATAGGGACTGAGGTTGCCGCGGTGCCATGATAGGCAGCTAAATGAGTTCATCATCCCTTTTCAATGCAGAACGTCTATGAAAAGCTGAGTATATGGCGGCTGATCACCTCGTTGTTTGCTTTCTCCTCGACCCCTGAGCTGATCTTCGGAGCCGCCCTTATGTATTATTTTAGGGTGTTCGAAAGGCAAATAGGTTCTAACAAGTATGCTGTAAGTAATTTTGTGTTTAATGTGTTTGACTTGCGGTTTATTGATCATCATTTGCTTATGCTGATATAGTCATTTGAATGTATAGGTATTCATTGTTTTCTCCACAATCGTATCCGTCCTGCTTCAGATTCTTGCTTTAGGTTACCTGAAAGGTATGCCTTTCGCTGGTGCTTTGTAATACATACCTCTGCTAAAGATTGCTCACACTCAGTTTTAGCCTTCAAAACAAAAGACTGCTCACATTATTGTCGCATCTAACCACCTGCTTTATTTCAGCTTAGCATATGCATAGCAAACTAGAAATCCATATCCTTAGTTTCAACACCTGTCTAGGAGCAAACTGGAAGGCACATTTCCTGTAGTGTTATTAGTCCCACCATGTAAATTGCCTGCGCCGTTCTATTGTACCTGGAGTTTCTGGCATACTAGCTGGCCTTTTGTATCGCCTGAATACATTTGGCATCCGCAGGTTGAAGGTAATGCTTTCGAGATCCTTCCTTAAATGCGATGAGCAACGGTACACACTCTTAACATGATTGCATTTTCTCTAATAGTTTCCAGAGTTTGCAACATCACTCTCTTCGAGGCTATCATGGCCCTTTCCTAGCAATGCTTATCAAGGGTTACCGACCACAGATAATGATGGAAGCATTCCTTCTCATCAGGTACATCAAATTGAGGCAAGTATTGTTGTAATACCCCTGTATCTGCTTCATGTTGCAAGATATTGAATATTTTGGGAGATCAAGAGATTTTACCTACTAAACCAGGAGGTTCTCCATACTCATAAGTAGCACATGACCCACCTCACTTGAGCAATATATCGATTATGTATACCTAACTATGTTTGTTATACTTTACTTTGAAAATAAATAATCAGAAAATAAGTTTGATAATTAGTATGTGAGCACCTTAGCTATAGATGTTAATCTTCAACTGATATCATTTTATAGCTTGATGTCCATTGTTCACTGCTTTTGACTCTACTATGAGTTTGGATAACACATAGATTTTCCTGCTTTTTTGCACGCTGAGCTTTGCTTCTGATCATTGTGTCTTATTCAGGGTGCACGCACAGCTACCGAAGACCCCACAGAGTCGTCCATTGCTGTGCTCGTGTCCATGGGCTTCGATCGTAGCTCTGTAATTCAGGCGCTTTCATTGACAAACTACGACGTCAACTTGGCCTCGAACATTCTGCTTGAAGCACAAGCTCTGCAGCAATGAAACCCTAAAGTCTAGATAGATGCTCTGTACATTAATGGATGTGAAACATTCATATTTTCATTCATTCTTCTGTACCGGATTTTATCACAGGATTTATTGTTCAAACTAATGCTTGTTTACTTTGTTTCCGAATTAACAAGTTCGAATTACAGGCGAATTACTCGTTCGCTATATATAAGTGGTTGTCCCCTTTGTTTCTGAAAATGCAAGCGTAGCAGAATTTTCCATGTACTTGTCCTTGTTTCAACTGCAGTTGGCTAAATGCCTAGATGAGTATAGGGACTGAGGTTGCCGCGGTGCCATGATAGGCAGCTAAATGAGTTCATCATCCCTTTTCAATGCAGAACGTCTATGAAAAGCTGAGTATATGGCGGCTGATCACCTCGTTGTTTGCTTTCTCCTCGACCCCTGAGCTGATCTTCGGAGCCGCCCTTATGTATTACTTTAGGGTGTTCGAAAGGCAAATAGGTTCTAACAAGTATGCTGTAAGTAATTTTGTGTTTAATGTGTTTGACTTGCGGTTTATTGATCATCATTTGCTTATGCTGATATAGTCATTTGAATGTATAGGTATTCATTGTTTTCTCCACAATCGTATCCGTCCTGCTTCAGATTCTTGCTTTAGGTTACCTGAAAGGTATGCCTTTCGCTGGTGCTTTGTAATACATACCTCTGCTAAAGATTGCTCACACTCAGTTTTAGCCTTCAAAACAAAAGACTGCTCACATTATTGTCGCATCTAACCACCTGCTTTATTTCAGCTTAGCATATGCATAGCAAACTAGAAATCCATATCCTTAGTTTCAACACCTGTCTAGGAGCAAACTGGAAGGCACATTTCCTGTAGTGTTATTAGTCCCACCATGTAAATTGCCTGCGCACGTTCTGATTGGTCTGACTAAACTCTTTGTTCAAAAAAGAAAATTCATTGCAGGCTTGCAGCCAAATTCTCTGGAAATCCTGTTTAAAATTGTGAAAAATCCTTCTATGCCACTAGAAGTTATAAGTTTCCTTATGTGCCATCCAAAATCTTGACATTCCATGTATGCTACCGGTTTAAATTTCTCTTCCCTTCCATGCCACTTCTGTCAATGCCTTGTTGAATTGGTATGAAGTAGTGGACTAGGGGTAGAAAAGGCGATTTTGCCCCTTATTGGAATGAAGCAAAATTTGGCATGTAAGGGAACCGGCCAATGACGTGAAATATGGGCCCTGCTGCCCTGCAAGACACACATCCTCATGATTTGCTTTGCTTTGATAAATGGCCGTGTTCTGGTTATAAGTCAGAAGTCTCCAATTGATCAGAAAATCAAAAACCATGTCGCCATGCTTAAAAATGGAATAGCATTGATGAAATTAAATGGAATAACAGGCAGGCATAGATCTCGTCCAGGCATCTGCGGAGCCACATGCCAGGCCGCCGCCCCCAGTTCCTCCACTTCTGCTGCCACCGTTGTTCCCTTCCGATCTATCTTAGTTGGTGCGGTCAGGGAGTAATGGAGGGGCAAAATTGACATTATAATGAAAATTTGACAACTAATGGTGACATTTCATGACCAAGGTAACGGAAATGGAAAACGGATGGAAATTCAAACTAGTGGCACACAAGGAAATTGAAGATTTTCGATGGCACCTAAAGGGGCGTCATAACTTCATGGCATAGATGGAATCTTCTCTTTAAAATTAGAGAACAAGATAGCTAAAAAAAATGACCAGTACAAATTAAACTTATTCTTTTTACCTGTGCTTGTCATCAGTTTCACAATACCTTCGCTTTTTGTATATTCACATATAGATCTTGTGTGTTAAAGTGAGTGTCAGAATTGCAGATCCTTCTATAAATCCACTGACGTCAGGACCTTATGGCCTCATTTTTGCATCTTATGTGCCATTCTTCTTTGACATTCCGGTCTCAATGAGGTTTCGCATATTTGGGCTGAGCTTAAGTGATAAGTCATTTGTATATTTGGCAGGACTCCAGGTTCAGTTCTAAAAACCTTTGCCTTCCCTTGTTTCAAATCTTCCTGTATATCACAGCTTTACATATTTTATCTCCATTATTATCAGCTTCTTTTCTCATCTGGAAGCCGTTCTATTGTACCTGGAGTTTCTGGCATACTAGCTGGCCTTTTGTATCGCCTGAATACATTTGGCATCCGCAGGTTGAAGGTAATGCTTTCGAGATCCTTCCTTAAATGCGATGAGCAACGGTACACACTCTTAACATGATTGCATTTTCTCTAATAGTTTCCAGAGTTTGCAACATCACTCTCTTCGAGGCTATCATGGCCCTTTCCTAGCAATGCTTATCAAGGGTTACCGACCACAGATAATGATGGAAGCATTCCTTCTCATCAGGTACATCAAATTGAGGCAAGTATTGTTGTAATACCCCTGTATCTGCTTCATGTTGCAAGATATTGAATATTTTGGGAGATCAAGAGATTTTACCTACTAAACCAGGAGGTTCTCCATACTCATAAGTAGCACATGACCCACCTCACTTGAGCAATATATCGATTATGTATACCTAACTATGTTTGTTATACTTTACTTTGAAAATAAATAATCAGAAAATAAGTTTGATAATTAGTATGTGAGCACCTTAGCTATAGATGTTAATCTTCAACTGATATCATTTTATAGCTTGATGTCCATTGTTCACTGCTTTTGACTCTACTATGAGTTTGGATAACACATAGATTTTCCTGCTTTTTTGCACGCTGAGCTTTGCTTCTGATCATTGTGTCTTATTCAGGGTGCACGCACAGCTACCGAAGACCCCACAGAGTCGTCCATTGCTGTGCTCGTGTCCATGGGCTTCGATCGTAGCTCTGTAATTCAGGCGCTTTCATTGACAAACTACGACGTCAACTTGGCCTCGAACATTCTGCTTGAAGCACAAGCTCTGCAGCAATGAAACCCTAAAGTCTAGATAGATGCTCTGTACATTAATGGATGTGAAACATTCATATTTTCATTCATTCTTCTGTACCGGATTTTATCACAGGATTTATTGTTCAAACAAACCCTTGTATAACACAGAAACTAGAGGAATGAAACACGTAGCACGATTACATGAACTCTCTATTTGCTTTGCTGATACTTCTGAATGGTTGTGGTCAGTTTCCAATGTATCTTTACATTTTCCATATGCTCGGTGGCCATGGGAGGGAGCATTGGCAAAATTAACATGCATGAAACATACATGGGAGGTGAGAGGCTCATTAGATCAACATCGTGTAGATCACATCGTGATATCTAAAGTTTGCACGAAGGTGTTGGTTTTCATCTGATATGTTGGCTTTGTTATCCCCGAGGGCAACGCAAAAAATTAGTATCAAACACGAAAGGCTCGAATTCACCAGAAAACTCAAACGCTGAGCATACTAGCAGCATATGTAATACAGTACCAAAAGCAAGGTTCCATAGCACAAGGAAAATACAAGCATCAACAGCGACGAACAGGGGCGGAAGAACGGTGGCACACGCTAGCAGTAGTAGTATCATGCCAACAACACGGAAGGAACACAACCCATCGAAAATCTGCCTGCCCTAGAACCACCAGCCTCATGGTCACAGGTCTCACATGTCGTCGTGCTCCTGCACCTCCTCGTCATCGTACTCCTCTTCGTCGTCGGCGGTCGCGTCCTGGTACTGCTGGTACTCTGACACGAGGTCGTTCATGTTGCTCTCGGCCTCGGTGAATTCCATCTCGTCCATGCCCTCGCCTGTGTACCAGTGCAAGAAAGCCTTCCTCCTGAACATAGCCGTGAACTGCTCGCTCACCCTCCTGAACATCTCCTGGATGGAGGTTGAGTTGCCAATGAAGGTGGAAGCCATGGACAGGCCCCTTGGTGGGATGTCACACACGCTGGACTTGACGTTGTTGGGGATCCACTCCACAAAGTAGGACGAGTTCTTGTTCTGGACGTTGATCATCTGCTCGTCCACCTCCTTGGTGCTCATCTTCCCACGGAACATGGCTGAGGCGGTGAGGTAACGCCCGTGGCGAGGGTCAGCAGCGCACATCATGTTCTTGGCATCCCACATCTGCTGTGTGAGCTCAGGGACAGTGAGGGCACGGTACTGCTGGGATCCACGCGATGTCAGCGGGGCAAAGCCGACCATGAAGAAGTGGAGACGGGGGAAGGGGATCAGGTTCACTGCAAGCTTCCGGAGGTCAGAGTTCAGCTGACCAGGGAACCTCAGGCAGCAAGTGACTCCACTCATGGTGGCAGAGATCAAATGGTTCAAATCCCCAACTGCAGAAATTAGCAAACATGGGAAATGTCATCAAATAGGCAATACACTCGAACAAGCATGTATATATTTGCAGTACTGAACAAGCAAAACTGAAAGATTGAAGCTGCTTACAGCTGGGTGTGGTGAGCTTGAGAGTCCTGAAGCAAATGTCATAGAGGGCCTCGTTGTCAAGAACCATGCACTCATCAGCATTCTCCACCAACTGGTGCACTGAAAGAGTGGCATTGTATGGCTCAACCACGGTATCAGATACTTTCGGCGAGGGGAAAACTGAGAATGTCAGCATCATGCGGTCGGGGTACTCCTCCCTGATCTTTGAGATCAAAAGTGTACCCATTCCAGATCCAGTACCACCACCAAGAGAGTGGCATACTTGGAATCCTGAACACACAAAAAGATGGTGTTAATGTTTGTTAACGTGACAAAGTTAGTTGTTTGGGCATTATAAAAACACACAATGAAGTGACAAAAACTTGTTATGCATACCATATGTTTGGGTAACGTGTGTACATAAGAGAATAGCACACTACGACATAAATTGAAAAAAGAAATTGCTTCTCATGTGGTAAAGCATGCAAAGATAGAACACCCCTTCTAGAGAGAAGCAACTTATATGCAAGAGCAAAGCAGCTCGATAATAACAAGAGATCATAATGCCGTAGATAGCATGAGTCACATGTATATCATGTACTGCATCGGAGAAACCAATAAGCATGGAAAAATGGAAAAACTAAAACAAAAACAGGAGAGATTTTCACATAAGCATCTAGTCTAACGGATTCAATACAAACAGATCTAACAACTACCAGCAATCAGTTTTTACTAGCGATAAGATCAAGTACCTTGCAAACAGTCACAGTTCTCAGCTTCCTTCCTCACAACATCCAAAACTGAATCAATGAGCTCAGCACCCTCAGTGTAATGGCCCTTGGCCCAGTTGTTACCAGCACCAGATTGCCCAAACACAAAGTTGTCAGGGCGGAAGATCTGCCCATAGGGTCCAGTGCGGACACTGTCCATTGTCCCAGGCTCAAGGTCCATGAGAACAGCACGGGGCACAAAGCGCCCACAGGAGGCCTCATTGTAGTAGACATTGACACGCTCCAACTGCAGGTCAGAGGTGCCAGTGTACCGCCCAGTTGGGTCAATGCCGTGCTCATCACACACCACCTCCCAGAACTTGGCACCGATCTGGTTGCCACATTGTCCACCCTGGATGTGCAGGATTTCCCTCATCTTCACCCTAGAAATTCAAGAGCAACACATGAATTAATTTCAGACACAGCAGTAAGCACACTGACTTGAAATAAAGCGTCAAATGAAAAGCACTTGCTTCCCTCCTCAAGTTGATTAGATCAAGCATGTCTAACCATTTAGCACTGAATCCAAACTTAATTCATAAATGAGGGTGCATGCGAGTTCACATTGTCCTGCACCGGTCCAAAATGGACCCCGGTCAAAACAAACACTCCCAACACAAAATGGAAGGGTGGTAGTTTTCTACAAATCCTAGATATGCAGTTCAAAAAAACACCCAACATTGTTTGAAGCAAACAAACATCTAGCATCCTGCGGAATGAGGAGAAACTATGAACCCATACTGTTTCAGATCCGAAATGATAAAACCATCCAGATCTGGGGTTTCAAAACTAGCTTACATGCATCAATCACCGAACCAATGTTTACAGAAGATCTAACGCGAGAACACCTCGTTACTATAACTCCAGTAGCTAAAACGTCCAAATGAGACGTCGATTTTAGATCTTAAAGCTTCCATCCCCAAATCATAGTCCAAATTTGTGCGTATTTCACAGCAACAGATCTATGAAACTCCCTACAGTTCGCAAACTGAATCATCCCCGAGACCGAGTGATAAGCGGCAGAGGGACCCCGAAATTCCACAAATCCAACACTAGAAATCCGACACAACTGCACTCTCGCCAAACTAATCGAACCATTTTTGTTGAAATGAATATACGCAAGCACTGGACCAGGACGTTCGTCCTTGGAAATCAGCAGATCCGCCGCAGATCCAAGCGCATTTCCGATTCCATGGCAAAAAAAAAATCCACACAAATCCTAGCTCACGGCGCCTCAAATCGAGACAACAGATCGGAACTAATGCACCAAATCAACAGCGTAGACATAAAGCTCGCTCACGAGGGCGGTTGAGAAATCCTTACGGGGTATGAGATGATCCAAACGGCGAGGCGACCGGCGGCGAGGGAGAGAGAGACAGATAGGTGAGGTAGAAGAGGGCCGGGACGAGTGCGGCGTCGGCAGCGCGGGGTTAAATAGCCGTAGGCGGCGGTGGCAGCGGCCGGCATCCGACGGCCCGGGTCCTCCCCTTGCGGGCCCTCCTCGAAACGCACGGCCCAGATTCTTTCCCCCGTGCGTGATTTTCAAATTTCCCCATGCGGCGAACTACCCGAACTGCCCCCGGCAAATATCGCCGTCTAGCCTATTCCCAAACTGCCCTGGGGTAACACATTTCGCCTCGCTGGCCCCCGTCTGTCGGCGCCGCTGGCTTACGCTAGGCCGGTTAACGCCGCAAGTCACCTTCACTGACAGATGGGTCCGCCAGTGCGTGGTCCCACTGATCGGTGAGAGGTTGAATGCCAGGACGTGGTGTGGCGGTGCGAGCGGTGGGCCAGGGCAGCGGCTGGCCCCATGTGCGGGTGTGCGATCGTGGGGTACCCTTATTGGTTGGTGGTGGCCGGTGGGTGCCGGTTGGTGCGAGGTCCAGCCATCAGTGAGAGAGTCCCCGACGCGTCCGCGCTACGGCTCCGGCGAGGCAGCGGGCGGCGGGCCCAGCGGCATGTGAGCGACCCCTCAGCCTTTCCGGGGGTCCTCACGTGTGGGGCACGTGCGCCGCGGCCGTCGTCAGTGCTCTGCTGCTTGCTTTCCTGTTCTGAGCTGTTCCAAGATTGGATCTAGGAGCACACCGTTCTGTTTCTTCTGTGCTGTGCACGGTATTTTTGTTCCGCGCAACCCGTGGCCTGGCCTCATGGGCACTTGTGGCCTGTGGGAGGATGGCGTTCCGAAGAATCTTTGGCCAGCGCGGCTGTAGGTGGTGAGGTCAGTGGATAAGCTGGGCGCTGCTTTGCTGGATATGAGCAGCTGGGGACAAGCTCGTACATACAAGTATGCTCCATGATTGCTCGGGGCAGGTGTACGAAAATGTCCCTCCAACTCATTTGACGACGGGATTCATTTCCAAGGAAAAATGGAGGAGTGTTCGGTCGGATAGTGTGTTTGTCCAATTATTTGACCGTAATCTCTTTTTGTGTGTTTGTGTTGTACGTATTTGGTGAACATATCAGGAAGTTGTCTTGATGACCCATTGACTCATCATCTTCAATGACTAGTTTTGGATGGGAGGTCGAAGGTCGAGGAGCAGAAGTTTGCTCAGGCCCAGTTGCTGCTTCTATGAAACGGGTCCAGCCGAATTCAAAAGTTAGGCCCATTTGCGCTATGCTTTCGTACTTGCAACTTCGGTTGAGCATGAGAACTGAGCAATCTCTGGTCACCGTTTTCTGGTGAAAATCAGCATATCTTCATTTTGCATCTGGCGAACAAGTGTAATTTGCATTTTGCATCTGCCAAGCAAGTGTAATATGCAAAGTGGCACAGCTGTAAAGAGAAAATATAAAATTCAGAATTTGTGCCGTTCGATGGCCCGGACGGCCGGACCACCAGCTGCTTCCCGCGTGCCGCCGCCGTGCCGTGGCCCCACACGTCATCCACACCACGCTCGCTCCCTCGCGCGCATCCGGAGAGCGGGCCCACCCGCACCCGACCCATACCCACTCTCCACTCCACTGGTGCGGAGCTAGCGGACGACGTCACCTTCGAGCGGGCAGGCCTCTCAGCTCTGCTCCCCTCCTCCGCCTCGCTCGAACCAGAAAAGCGAAGCAGAGGAAGCGAGTCGCCGGCGGCGGCGGAGATGTCGGCGGGGCTGGTGACGGACGAGGTGACCATGGGGCGGCTCTACCGGATCCGCCGCACGGTGATGCAGATGCTGCGCGACCGCGGGTACCTGGTGGTGGAGCACGAGCTCGCCACCAGCCGCCGCGACTTCCTCCGCAAGTTCGGCGAGTCCTTCCACCGCGAGGACCTCCTCATCAACAAGTACAAAAAGAACGACCCCTCCGACCAGGTCAGTCAGCTCGTCTCAGGCTCAGGCTCCACCCGATCCAATCCGAGTACGCCCCGCCGCCGGTCAACTGCCCCTCCCCTGCTTTTCCTGCGCTCCTGATCGGATCAGGCAGTACGGACGCTCGTAGTTAGCTAGCTGCTGCTGCTGCTCGATCCAGCTCCCTCTGCGTCTGATACTCTGATGGCTCTTTCTCTGGGTGCGTCTCTCCTTGATCCTGTAGCTCTGTTCTGGCTCGATCGATTCTTTGGAGGTACAAATCGCGATCGGGTGTCGATGCTGCGGCAAACCAAATGCTTTCCGTGAAGAACACAAGCGACGTTTCAAATCACTGAGCACCGGTCGAGCTCATCGTCTGCCCTGATCGCAGATCACACGCAGATCACAAATCGGACCGTACCTAACTAGCGTTTAGATTCTCTGTGTTCACACCGTAGGTTCAACATTGCCATCCAATTCCGAGAATTGCACGCCCCCATCTGCAGGCAGCTTCATAAATACTACTAGCTTGTTGAAGTGTGAACCTACCGCAGCAATTTAATGCTTGTTCAGCGTTTCAAAATGCTTGGATAATTCGATGTAGGTTCTTGTAACTTGTAAGCACGAATAATCTCAAAAGCTCAGAGGTAGCCAAAGACTGAACATCCACAGCACTATCCGCTGATTGACAAAAGTTCAGTTGGCAATAGTGCCATTTCGTCAGCGTGAATTCGCTCAGCATTTACAGTTCAACTTGGTAGTTGTCCTGATTGTGTAATTTGTTTTCTGTGTTCAATCATCAGATATACGTTTTCTTCCCCAACGATGACAAGGTGGGGATGAAACACGTCAAGAAGTACGTTGAAATGATGACACATGACAACGTCTCCAGAGCTGTGTTGGTTCTTCAGCAGAATCTCACTCCATTCGCCAAGTCGTTCCTCATAGAATTAGAGCCAAAGATCCACTTGGAAATTTTTCAGGTGAGTCTCGCACAACAAGCTACTGCACTTTGACCAGCAGCATCACTTGGACAGCGTGCTATTGGTGCAGTGGTCTTTTGCTCTGTTCTATCTGATGACTGAAGCAATGAACAGGAGGCCGAGTTGCTTATAAATATCAAGGAGCATGTTCTTGTTCCTGAGCATCAGGTGCTCACAAATGAGGAGAAGAAGACACTATTGGAGCGGTACACTTTAAAGGAAACTCAGGTATTGCTACTTGTTCACACTTGGAAGTTTAGCTTTTGGGGTCGGTGGAGCTAATCACAAATCTATACTTTTCTAATTTACTAGCAATTGAGTGAACATCAGAGAAGCATATAGCCTCAGCCATTTTAAGTAGTCAATTTCGAGTTTCAATCATCTTTGATCATTTTTAGCTCCGACAATTATAGTCAGTTGCTTAATCATCTATATTAGAAATTGCCTGATTAGGCAAACATTCATATGCCACCTGTTCCATAAGCATGCATCGAACGTGCTATATAACACAAGAGCAATGTTTAAGAGTCTATCACATGAGACTAAAGTAAACACTAGCTCTTACAACAAAGAAAGAGGCAGTAAAGCAGTCACAAATGTAACAGGTTAGGCTGACAGAGAATGTTCTCATTCTCAGCAATCGCTCCACTAGAATTGATCCAGTTTTCTAGTTCGAAATGTGCAAGTTTAGCCACTGAAAGCTGATCAATGGTTTTCTTGCATTGTTCAGTATGTTGCTAGCTTGGTAGACTAACCACTGAAAGGCTCAGTTTTAATGATGTCCTCAGCATTTTTCAGTACGTTGCTAGCAATTAGCATGCCTTCAAGTTTGTAACCCCTCCTCTTCCTTATGCATTGGACCAAGCAGCTTCCAAGAATACAGATCACGGATCCTATTGCAAGGTACTATGGCCTCAGACGAGGTCAGGTCGTGAAGATCATCAGACCCAGTGAGACAGCCGGCAGATACGTTACATACCGCTATGTTGTATGAGACAGAAACTCAGAGTTCAAGTGAACTGAAGAAGAGAGCCATAGATATGGTAAATTTTGAAGGTACACATACCCATGTGCTTGGAGAACTCAGTATCACTTTGTAGCAGACACTATCAACGAACGACCGGTGGATGCTTTTTAAGTGAATTTGAATAAGCTGAGTATATGGACTACACATGATTTTTCATGCTGTACACTTATTTGATGAACTGTATAAACACTAGAACATTACGTCATAAAAGAAGCTTGTTTTCGGAGCGAAAGAAGCCCCTCCAATTGCTTATGGATAAATCTTGGGTGTTCCTGATGAATCTTCTTTTGGGAGGCCTCAAGTTTCATGTTATCGGAAAGCTCACTCTATTGCCGCCGCCGCAGGAGCAGCCAGATGTGTGGCAGGCCTTGGGCTGGGCTGGCTTGTTTCAGGGTTGGCCTTCTTTCTGGACAAAGATTTAGTGGGCTCTTGTCGTAGGCCATGGCTTGCTGCCCTCGGCCGATGGAGATACCAAAAGAGTTTACTCCATGTGATAAGATTGGCTGAACCTTGTAACTTGTAAGTGCTACTGAGTACTGAATTGGTAAGAGTGATTTTGCCTTTTTTTTCTCCCTAAGAAGAGGAAAAAGAAAGGCGGATTAGTGTGTTCGAGAGTGTTTCCGTGAGTATGGCTTTAGTGGTGGAGCCATGAAAATACCTACAAGAACCTGATGTATTCTTTGCGGAATCTTCCTTATTCAGACTGAACATTTTCATGAATGAAAATTGCCATAATAAGCAGCATATTGATGAGCCGTTAAACATTCAACCACCCAAGATCAAAACAAACGCGCGATTTGTTGTTTCCATATCCTTATTGGCACAGCTCCAACACAAGCAAGTGAATTATGGTAGAGACGAGACCACTTACCACACCACACCCGCACCGGTGCACCGCACTGGGACGGGGCGGACCACTCCAATCCTGACTGGTACCAGTTTTAGGCTTTGGCAGCCAACGACTTGCGGAGTCCACGAAGGTACTCCGTCAGTGTGTCCCGCGCATTGAATCTGCACTAGCAATTTGCAGCCTTGCAGCAATGCTTAATAAAGATGTGGCTACGTTTTTAGTACCAGTAGGTGGCATCATTAGCCGGCCAGCTTCCACCAACCAAACAACACGGAGCACAGCACATGAACGAGAGAGAGGGTGGCAAGGCAAGGCAAAACAGTGACACAGACAAATATGAGCACGAACGCGCCGTTGTCCGGTCGAGAAAGCCGGCCATAGAATATGCAGGCATAAAATAAAACAAGCCAGAATTGGGAAATGGTTCGCAAGGCGAGGACGTTCCCGAAAAAGAAGAGGAAAAATAATGCAAAGCGAGACAGCGAACCACCGGCGCTTTGGGTTCGTGCCAATCCTCTCCGTTCCGAAATGAGTGGGCGCAAGCGCAATCATTCACACTGCCGTTCGTCTTTCGCCGACCAAAATAGTGTGGGAATGAAGTACTCGGTGCTGCAGCCACACGCCAATCCGCGCGATCCTTTCCCTCTCGTCTCGCCGAGAACGTACCTGGCCAGAATCCAGATCGATGCTGTTCACGAGAACAAAAAGGAAAGCCATTTGCTCTTCTTCCCTGACCCCGTCGCTGTCGTGACGGCTCATCGCAGGCACTGGGGTTCCATCCATGGGCCGCCGATCGACAGGTAGGAGGCAATTACAAGCGCGCCCGCCCGTTTTACGCTACGAACAGCTCGTCCTGACGTCCCTCTGGCTCCATGAATCCATGATTTTCTTTTAAACGAACGGCACTCGTCGAGTGCGTTTCTATTAATATAGCAGAAAATACAAGACTACAACCCTGGGAGGTCATAGACAGGCAACAGAAAAGAAAAAGAAAAAAACAACAGCATGCTGGCCCGGTTGGATTGGGACGTCAACACGGGTAACCGCTCAACAATATACAATGGCCGGTTGGATTGGGGCATCAACACGACCGACTCTACACACAACGACGACAGAGGAGATAAGGCCCAATTGCAGCTTCCACCCACAAAACACAATCTTGCAGTAATCGAACCTCGGAAGTGGTCCGACGCTGATAGAGAAGCAGGAAGGGCGGACACCATCACACCAAGGGGCCACTGCCGTGCAGGACCCAACGCCGTGGTGCTGCTGCACCCACACCGACCGCCTGACAGCATGAAAACGCCAAGTCTGGATAAGCTCAAACGCGCGGGGGCCTCGCCACATCCGCCGTTTGACGCCTCTCTCGCGTGCGCGGGGACCCAACCCGCCACTCAGCACGCCTCTCCCGTGTGCGGGGACCTCCAACCCGCCACACGGCACCACGCTCCAGACTCGTCTCAGGGATCGCCGTCAAGGCGGTAAGAAGAAGTGCCCCGCCCTCCTGATACTGAACCAAGCCACCTAACCACTGCCGTAGTTCGAAGTCATCACGTTGCTTTCCTCCTCGCACGAAGACGCCGCCCTCTAGCCAGAAGACCGAAAGTCGCCCACGCCATCATCGACGTTGTATCGCACCGGGTAGGCTCAGCAGAGCTGAAACAAACCGCCGCGGTACGCTGCGGGCCAAGTTATCTCCGGTAGTTGTTGCCGCAAGCGCCGTCGCACGACGCTGTCCCGCACCATGCTGAGGTTGCTGCGCAACACCAGGCGCCGCGGAACGCTGCAAGCAGCCGAACAACTGCCAGAGATGACACCCGGCCACCAACAGGAGAGCAGACATCTTGACGTGAGGTATGCAACCCCCTTTCTTCATGCCGTCCGACAGGTTTGCCACTACCGGTCCGAAGCAGCCTTGGCTAGCAGGCCGACCGCTGACAAGCGAACGTGTCTCTAGAGACGATGCCTCCAACGAGGTCACGACGCCAATAGGCGCCGCCATCGCTCGTCCAGAAGCTGGACCGGGTTTTCACCCAGAGACAACATGCAATAGGGTTGCAACTCCAAAATGACGCCCTCAACAGGGAGAGCGACGCCCGGAGGCGTCGCCGCCATTCCACCAGAAAAATCCGGCGAGGGCTTTCGCCCGGAGTGCTGAAACCCTACTGCACGCATCCGCCGCAAAAGGCCGACACCACCGGATCCGGCTAGGGGACGGCCGGATCCGGCCTTGGGGGCACCGGATCCGTGCCCCCGCGCCGCCGCCTGCGCCATGGCCGACGGGACCATGGGACGCCGCTCCACCGTCCTGGAGATTGTGCCGCCGGCCGAAGTGGCCCTGCCGCCGCCGTCCTGGAGGTCCGCACGGCCTTCCGGCAGGCCCCTCCGGCGGCGGCAGGGGAGGGAAGGAGAGGTAGAGGGGTGGCTCGGCGGTGGTGGTGGTCGCCGCCCGCGTCGACCGAGCGGGGGCGACAGCGGGGGCAGGGGAGGGGGTTATGAATCCATGATTGATGCTACGGATGATGCCCTTGGCGCATGCGCTAATATAGGATAACGATAATCGGCGGCTAATCCAGGTGAAAATTTCTGAGACCAAACGTGTGGCGCGGAGGGCATCGCCTCCCCATCCGGCACCGACCGGCGCCGGCCGCCGGCCACGTACGCGTCGCTGCCAAGCTTGCGTGTTCGGTCCGAGTCAAGGAAGCGCGCGCTGCCGAAAGGGCCGGTCGCTTGGCCGTTTTGTGTAGCTGTCAGTCTGTCACGGCCGCTCCGCGCTGCCGTGTGCCGTTGTCGCGGTCGCCCGCGCACAAGACGCTGCCGCGGCAGACCTGCAGGCTGCAATGCTGCTGGACTCTCGCATCCCAGGACTTGGTACCAGTACAACCCAAGTGGTCGCCTCGTATAGCGAGTTAGCGACGGAGTAACAGTTTTACCACGACTGTACGGAGTATATGCTTGCTTAATACACGTACTACAGGCTAGCCGCGATGCAAGCAAACACAAAACCATTTGATTCGTTTTCTGAAATGACACTAGCACAATCTTTCGGAGAAAGAAATGACACACTTGCACATTTGTAATCCTGGCACTGATTTTTCAGCTGGACAGACAGCCACAACACAACATCTCGAAGTGCACGAGGGATTTGAATTCGGATATACTCCTCCTAGAAAAAAAAAATCCCCCAACCGGTCAGCTCTGGACAGCAGCAGGCCAGGATTACCTTGGCAATCACCCAACCCAAGGCCATTTTAAAAGGCGGCCCCACGTCTCAGTGACCCATCCCCTCCTGCCCACGCAAATCCTAAACTAAACCCTGTTGCTAATCATCCGTCTCCGTGGCACAGCATATCCGTAGCCTTCGGGTCGTTCCCTTCCTCTCCCTTGGCTTGCTTTGCTCGCTCTCCTTGCCGCCCCCGTCGTCGCCGTCGGCCTCGTGGCGCATCGAGCAATTCGAACCCACTCGTCAAAGGGAATCCGTCCGCGAGATCGAAAGCAACAGCTCGGGATTATTAAAGCCCCGCTTTTTCAAAAGCCGCAAGCGTTAGAACCCTAGTGGAATCGGAGGAAGCGGAATTCGCCTCCTAGCATTCGCATCCCATCCCCAGGTGCTGCAGTTGCGTGCTCGGCAGGGCGCGCGGAACCTAGAAGCTCCCAGTGCCCCGGCGCCGCGCTCTCCCCGCTGCGGATCCTCCGCCGGCCCGCTCCTCCACTGGGCTGGTGGATTTCAGTGGAGATTTATCAGGGCGTGGATTTGATTGGTTCATTCGTTTGCTGGTGAGTAGTATTAGTTTTGCTTTAATTGGGTGGATTGGCTTGTCCTGAAAGTTGGTGCTGTTCTGGGCTACCTTCTATTTGCTGTTATTTTGAGCAATCGAATCCAATTTTCTCTCCTTCTCTCCGCTCGCTTTTAGTCATGGATTTATGCGCCGAGTGCTGCCCTGCTAATCCATCAGGTTATTCAGCATCGAAGATGAATCTAACCAACTAGCCCGTGCTGTTTTTTTTATCTTCCAAAAAAATAAGAATAAATTATCTATTTGAGTCCAGCTTTTGCCTTGCTCTAACCAATTTTAGTTGTCCTTGTACCCAACAACAGCTATTTTATAGTCCAAAGGTTGTGGCTATATCTTCTACTCCTGTCCCTAGGATGTCAATTTAGTAAGGTTTTGTGAGATAGGTGCTAGGATGAATGGAAGTTGCCTCCTGATCTAACTGTTTGGATATGCTTCTGGAATCTGAACTATCGAGATAAGAGAAGTGAACTGGAAAAGCTTGAAATCTACACCAATTTCACTGTGCCTTGTTATATGTAGCCACAAACAATGTAAAATTGCGCACAGGACAATTCTGTCAACACCTAATGCCTCTCTGATGTACTAGTAGTTTTGCAAGTTTTTGAAGCGTTGCCGACACATGTCTGTGTTCAATTTGTGATCAGAGCACCACACATGACAAGGTTCATCCATGACTCTGGAGATGGCGTGCACAAGGAGGCACTTGATTTGGTCTCATCTGATGTTAATTTCCCCAAGGGCCATTTCCCGGACTACCGGATTGGACCAAACAACCAAATCATTGACCCAGAGGAGACACATGAGGCTGTACCTCTCAAGGAGATTGTTGCAAAGGAAACAGCACAGCTGCTAGAGCAGCACAGGCGCCTTTCAGTGCGTGATCTCAAGGAGAAGTTTGAGAAGGGCCTGTCTAATGCTTCCAAGCTGTCTGAAGAGGTATTTTCTCAGTGTGCCCTACTTACTTTTGTCAATTTATCGTTT